>JAVBJF010000254.1:0-531794 GCA_033439095.1 Pseudococcus viburni
TAGAAAAAGTTGCTTTTACAAATTAGGCGGAAATTCCTGGCGAAAATTATGAAAAATTCGGTATCATTGGAAGGTAGAAAAAAAAAGTAAACGTAAACGAGGAAGTTTTTTATGAAAAAGTGATCGAGATTGAGAAAAGAATGTTATAATGAAAAAAAAACCTCGTGGAAAACTCTTCTGTGTAATATCTATAACCTTGCTGAGGAAGTGAAAACATCAAACGGCTTCATTGTGTTGGTTCTCGAGCGAAAAATTATTACGAGAGGTGAAGGTTAGTGTTTTAGGGTTTAGCACGCGTCGAGCACGAGAGTGTACCTTATTAGCTTGGAAATGATTTTTATTACGTGCCAGAAGCGTTTTAATTGTGTTTTGGGGGGATTTTTTTCGATTCGTGGAGTGTTCTTTGATTTTTTTTCGGTGTGGCGAGGATCGAGTGGGTATTTGATATTGTTTGTAGTGTTGGGTGGAATCGAACTCTTTGGGTTTTTTTTTCAAGGATTGTCGAACAGAAAATATGTTGTTTTGTTTAAAGTGCCTGTGATTTGATTTTTGATGCTTGAATGTTGGAATTTTTTATTCAAATTGTTGGAAGTGATGGGAAATGGCAATATTTTAAATACTGGGAATCTAAATTTGATATTCAACGAAACGAAGTTTAAGTAAATTGGAAAGTTTTATTCGAAGAAGCGTTTAAATTAGGTCATCAATACAAATTTTGTTTCGATGGGAACTTTGCTGAAATTTTTGAATATCCAAGTACTTGAAAACACCTGTTATTATTTTTAAATTTGTTGAAATGAAAAATTCATTACTTCGGAAATTCCTGCTTTCGTCATTATCTAAAAAATTTCAAATAAATGAGACGTTTTCGAAATTAGACCATGTAAATTGAATGAAAAATTGATTTTAAATGAGAAAATTTGTTTTAACAGCATAAAAATACAAACGTGTACCTACCTACTTAATGTTTAATATTCATCTCTCTAAATGGTACTGTGAAATTCGAGGAAAGTGAAGTACTTTTTATGAAATTCGTAGAATTTGAGGAAATATTTTAGAAGCAGTTTTAAATTTGAGCATTGAAAATTCTTTAATATCAACTCAAATACGAACTCTAAATTACAAATTGTTAGATATAGGGGGGTTCATGGAAAGACGACTTGATCAGGGTCTTCAATCGATGGTCCCCCTATACTAAGCGGTTTGCAGGGTGGTGACGGCTGTCAGTTATTCCATAAGAACTATTATAAAATAAGGACGCGGACACCGTATGGCGTGCATAATATTTTATTCGCGTAATAAAATATACACAGGCCAAGTTCGTACATTCTACTATAAATCGTTCATTCTACAAAAATCTTACGTTACACAATAAATCGAACTTTTAGGGTAATCGGGCAGACTATCATCTTAAGGATGATGCCCACATCGCGTCGCGTACCGATTACCCTGTCTGAGAGGGTGAGAAATCTAAAGGTCGCGCCTAGCTCGCGGTTATTAGAAGACTAGTTTTCCTTACGGTCTCGCGATCGTAAGAGAAACCAGGTAGCTACCTGGGCAGCAGTGTTGTCACCCAGCAGCATAAGGGAGAAACGGGCCATATTACCCTTCACATATGCCCCTTCAGGCTTATCAAAGCACTTGATGAAGGTAAGCATGAATCTGTGAAGAATAGCATGTCCCATGTGTCCCCTGCCCCATTCAGGCTTAGCTGCATAAGGTGATTACAAGGCTGCATCTTTTCAATTTGGAGGTTCGGAAATCATGTTTTTGAATGCTCCAGATGGAAACGATTTTGAAAGGTAGCTACCGTTAGAAGTGTGAACTAGACGGCTTGGGTTTTGAAAAAGAAAATTTTGAAAAAGTTCTCCATATGAGTATTCTCCATATGGAGTCTTGTTTCCAAAGGTTTGGGTTTTTTGTTGGTAGTAATCGGTATGTTCGTGCGATGTGCGTATCATTTTAACTTCTATCTACATATGTAGTCATCACTAGGTATCTAAACTATGCTATAATAGGTAGGTACTAGCAACAACACATCGGACATATGTAACAAGAAATGACATAAATTCAAATAATATAAAAAATAAAAAAAAATAAAATGTTCAAAAAAAAAAAATACAAATAATAATAAAAAAAAAAAATAAACTACAAATACATATGATTGACGTAATCATAATGAACTAATAATAATAAAAAAAAAAATATAAAAATTATACTATGATTATCATATTAAAGAAAAAGAATAATTGATTCAACATTATAAAGCTGTTACAGATGTGAAAAATCAACTTCTAAATAATTTTAAGGGGTAAATCTAAGTTTTCTATTTTTTGAAATATTTTCCGGTGTTACAATGGTAATAGTATGACATTTATAGTTATGAATATGAAAAAATATATTGAGTGATACGTTCTCCTCGTATGTATGCTTAATGGTCAAAATTTTACATATTCAAAACGGTATATGGGTGTGATAAATGTACCCTTGTGGGTTAGAGTGGTTGCTCATTAATATGATTTTGACTGAGAGTAGTTAATACAAATATTATGAATAGGTTTACACAATTGTGTTGATTACATCGAATTTACAGCTGGTTTGAATATTGGCCTGTCCATATGGGTGCAGAAGGCCAACAGAATTTTAAACGATTGGTATTTGACGTGTGTGAATCGTTTGGCTCATCTTTTGATGTATATATCGGCGAAGATGTTTTTGCCTGGACTGTTGTATTTTTGCCAGGGTTACCTGGTTGCATTCGCGGTCAACGGTTATTTTATGACCTTTTGGATATTATTGACGAGTATGTTACCATTTGGTGATGATAGGTATCTTTGTGATAATAGGTATTTTTGCGGCAGCGTGTATTTCGCCGTATGGTGGTATTTGACTACTTCGATACGGTCTAGTTTTGTCGGATGAATTTTGCTTTGTAGTGTCGGTTGATGGCGATGTCTACTTTGGCGGCAATATTATAATTGTCAGCACATTTTTTGTCCTTGATGATTCGTTTAAATTGATCCGTGGTTTTTGGCGTCTCTGCTTCCTGTATGGTTGGCTGTTCGTCTATGGCTTGGTCAGCTTTGTAGTGGGAATCGGATTCTTTCTCTTCTTTTTTTTATTAATTTTATGTCGTATTATATCTAATTAATCTAGGTTTTAATTTATATTGCCCAATTCCCTAAGCTAAGACTAATTAATATATACGATTATTTTCATTAGTCTAATTTTAAAATTATTTTCCCATGCTTTTGAAATACGAGATATGTTCGTTTTAATCGAAATTTTATGAAACTTTCTTATTTTTGTAAAGTATCATTCGTGTCCATTTTTTCATCAGAATTTTTAGCGATGTTTATTTTCGCTCATTTTTCATTTTTCGATTAAGTTGTATACCTACCTTGGTGATTTTTGCTGGTTTACTTACGTTCATCTTGTTCTTGTCTCTTCATTTTCTTCTTTCATTTTTTCATTTCTTGAGTATTTTGCCCATTTGGGTCTTTTGTTTATATGGTCGAAAGAAATAAAAGTTTTTTGAACAATGACCTGGAACTCTTCTGGATCTTTTTTCTGGAACTCTTTTTGGTGTAGACGCGGTTTTATATTTTTCAATTGTCAGGAACTTTTTTAGAAATTTTGGTTTTATTTTTGAGCAGTCTACCCTTTTATTTGTCTTTCATTATTGTCATTGTTCAGTTTTTCCTGAGACTATGTAAGACATTCTTTTTTCTATTCGTTTAGGAATTTTTGAGATATACGTTACGTATTTTTACGTATTTTTGAAACGTATGTATTTTAATTAATTTTAATTTTGAGATTTCAAATTACCTTTGGTATGATGAAAGTTGAAAGCGAAATATATGTATTTCGATTTTTTATTTCGTATTAGGCTAATTTCTAAGAAAATGAATATCATCGAGTTCGTTTCGAATTTTTTGTACCGAGTACTATTTCTTTTGAAAATAAAGTTGGTTTAAGAGAAAAGTTGAGATTTTGAGATGAGGAAAGAAAGAAATCTCGAATTTTATCTGTGATATTAAAGTTACCTTGTAATCTGTTTGTGTTCAACGAAAGTTACCTTTTTTCTAGTCATTTTTCCTGTTTTTACTTTTTACTTTTTATTGTGGACTTTTCCATTTGTTTTGTATTTTTATTCTTTGGTTTCTTTTTTACACCTGTTAATGAAGACAAAACGTACGAGAGAGTAATAATCTTTACTTGAGATACTTCTCGTATCATGCGGAGAGATAAGAAGTAATGTGGATACAGAATAGGTAGAGGACCTTTAGATAATACAAAACAACAAAAGAAATAGAATGTACATTATACGCTACGTTTATACTTAGTTGGTTATACGAATAAAATAGAACCTGCGTAAATCACACGGTAATATCAGTTAAAAGTAAAAGTGTGGGTGGGGTTTGGAAAAAAGGAAGAAAATTAAGAATTCTTTTTTAGAAATTAACGTGATTAGAATGTTACTAGTTCGAGATATGTTTCTAGGGAAAATGAATTTCCTTTTTATTTTTGCCCCAGTTCCACGTGTTTTTTGGGTTAATTTTTTCAGGCCTTTTGGAATTTTTTCATTTGATTTAGGTTTTTATAGTTTTTAATTTTCGAGAGATTTTAGGGTGGATGAACAGAAAGGGTTGAATTCTTTTTGGGAAGGGTTTCAAAAGTGCAGAGAGAATCAAACGTATGTTCTATAAATTGATAATAATACGAAACGAATTCTTGTATTTACGTGGGTTTTTATTCGAATTTTTTAGTAGTGGAAATTTTGTCCCTTAATTTTGTGGCCTGTTTATTCTTTTCGTTTCAGTTGCTTTTTAGTGGCCTTTTTCGATTCATCGGCCTTTTAGCTCATAGTATTACGCATACTTGTCAAACGTAGGTGATATACAATTAGCGAAAAACAAAAATGCACGGAAAAATAAATTGGGGGGGGGGGTTTATTTACAAGGGGAATTAGAAGCTTAATTTTTAATTACGCGAAATTAAAGGACTGTGTCGAGTTCGATGGACGCGTCGCAAAAACGAACGAGGTTTAAACAGTAGGAAAAAATTATTTTCCAAATTAACGTAAATTGGGCGATTTTTGCCTGTTTTCCTGTGTGCTATGTATGAAGTCGAATATTAATCTAACGATCGTCGTCGGAAAATTCCACTTCCCCTCCATTTACTTTTGCCACAATTTTGAATATGCGATTCCGGATTTTACGCATATCTTTCCTTCGTGGTTCCCATGCGGTTTCGTCTGTTTTTGGCTCCTGGTGCTTTAAGTCTTCTAATTCGATGGCGTATGTCACTTCGACTTCCTCGTGCCTAAGATCTCGCAACATTTCGTTCACTTCGTCCCATATGGGCTTATGCGGAAATATTTTTGTCAGGGGCGTTATGATTAATTTTCGTACTCCCTTCTGAGCTAGTATATGTAGCAAACCTCGAGTTTTTGCGGCGAGATCGTGTACGGACGATGTATTGAATTTGGAGATGTCACCGTTTAGGACAGATATTATCAATTTCTCCGGCAGACTTTCGAATTGTGCCATTTGTCTGGATAGGTCGGATATCAGGATTAGTCGATGGTACAGAGCGTTTTGCAAGAATTCTTTTCGAAATGGTGTCTCTCCGGTCGTTTCCACAGTCAGAAAATGAATATATCCGTCTCCTATTGCCAAATGGTCGTCGACGAATATATACAAGCCTGTATCCAATATTGTCAAAGTGACTCGGCGCGGGAAGCCTCTGAATCTGCGAAATGGAGCAAATACCGATGCGTCGAGATAGCGCTCTGTACCTCTTTCTTTTAAGAGCGTCATGGCCGTCTTTAATGTTTCGGGGGGAGGCAGTGAATGTATCAAACTTAGCATCGACGAATTGAGTTCCGACAGCTCTTCTACCTTTTCTTCCAGCTCCGTTTGGTGTTCTTTTAGTTTCTCTATTTTTAAATCTGTTGGTGATTCCGAAAATTCCATTTGTAAATACAATACATCGTCGGTAGTAATTTCTATTCCGCATGGACATGGGAAGGTGCTTTCTGACTTCAATTGGTAGGTACGGTATGTGACGCAGGAGGAATGGAAGATGTGTCCGCACACCAAAGACGCTGCCCGAAATTCTTCGATTATGGGCTTATTGTCGGCGTTCTTCGGTATGTTCGGCCCATATAGTGCCAAATCCTGCTTACATATGAAGCATACGGCCATATTTGGCACTGGAGTCGGCCTGTCGGTAAAAAGAAAAAAGTAACGTGGGGTTTTAGAATTTTGTCGTAATTTATTTCGGTTTTGAGACGTATGTGTGGCCTTTTAAGGGAGAAAAAGAGAGAATTCAATAGAGATTAGGAAAGAAAGCAAAAGTCATTCATTTATTTCGAGCATGTGCGTTTGATTTTTAGGTTATTTTTAGACGTAATTTGGTGCTGTTAGCAGTTTCATTTTTATTTGATAAGAAATAGGTATTGTGCATTTTCGTTGCAGTCGAATGGTTTTGTCAAAAAAGTCGAATAAATCTACCATATGGTTATATTGTCTAATTTCGTTCGAGCACTAGCGATAAGATACACGATAACAACGTTATTGTTGCACGTGTGTGCGTGCCCCTGTTGAAATTAATTTCGATGCGTTTTTGAACACGTTGCGGTCGAAAATTTAATTAATTTTTGAACACATTTTAGGTCGTAAATATGGGTTTTAGCATTTTGCATTTGGTTAGGTACGAAATTAATTCGAAAAAGAAGTATATTTAGGATAGCGTATGCGTTTTTATTCAAATGATTTTTGTGCATATATGCTAATTTCTCTGCATTATGCATTTATCTATGTAGGTTTGGTGTAGATTTGCAAGCAATTTTGATTCGAAAATATAGATATCTATTTAGTAATATTTTTGTTGTACTTACAGTTTTAATTTTTCTACCTCGGCGGCGATTTCGGCGTTCGACATTTCGAAATTATTTTTATAACACAAATTGAAACACTTCAACATTTAGTGGGCTTTAATAACGGTGTGATTTGTCTATCATATCGCTCGGTTTCCAGCGTTGAGATCCTTATCTTTTCGTTCAAAATCAGTTCGTTCTGAATTGATTTGATTGATAGGATCTCTGTCATTTTCTTATTTATATTTTATCTCTTTTTGTCCTTTATTTCCAAATGGAGTTACTTTTGCCATACATACGTGGGTTGAGATAGGTTAAGAGGAAAATATGTAACGAGGTTGCTTTTTAATAATTCGGTCTGTAATGTCAGTGTGTATTCCTATTGGTGGTTAAATTAAGTAGAAAGAGAGAGAAAGAAAAGAGTTGCGAGAGTAGAGAGAGAGAAACAGATGAACGTTTGATAGAAATGAGCGCCAATTTTTAAATTTTGATGATTTTTCTATTTCTTCTATTTCGGTTTTATAAGGTCGGGCTTTTGCAATTTTTTCGGTGCTTTTGGTTATTTTAATTTTCATCTGATTCTGATCCTTTCATCCCTATATATTCTCTCGGGTCAGTATCCGAATTGGAGTTTGAGTCTTCTGTTTTTTGAGATGCTGTGAGTAGATCTTCTGGGTCCGTGTCTAAATAGGTTAAATTTTTCTTGATTTTAGTCAATCTCTTTGCTGGTGGAGATTCATTTGAATCTGTTTCTGATGTTGTTTTTTGTTTTTGTCTTTTCATATTTCCTGATTTTATTTGGTCAAAATTTGTTATAGGTGTTTCGTTCATTGCGTCGGCAATGTCTCTTGTTATTTCTAAATTTTGTTGATCCAAAGTGGGTGATGTATTCGGTTCATTTTCTGTTAATTTTGGATTTTCTCTCCATTTGGAGACCGGAAAGTTCAATGTGTTCATGGTGTTTCTACCAATTACGCATATGGATCTTTCTGTTGTTATTATGGAGAAAGGAATTTTTGTAGGATTTTCGTGGATATATACTTTAATCATCGCGTCATATTTTGATACGAATGCTTCACGTCTGTGAGATGGAAAAATCAATGCTGGCTGTTTCTTTAGAATCACCTCCACATTTGTGTTATGAGTTTGTTGAATTTTTTTCAGTTCAGCTGATGATATCGTATTTGCTGGGATTTCCGTATCCATTTGGACCGATATCAAGCTGTTTTCGTCCAGCAATAGGAATAGGGTTTTATCATTCTTGTTCTCAGCCTCATACGTGGCTCTGTTTATTTGATTCAGAAATGTTATTGATTTTGATAATTTGCTTTCTCCTTTTGATATGACTTGGAATGTATTTGAAGTCGAGGGTCGAGGTTCGTTTAATTTTGAATTTAGTTTTGGTAATGTCATATATGGGTAGGTTGCCAGGATTGCTTCAATTCTGAAAATTTCCATTCTACTTTGATCTTTGAATTCAAAATTTTCTCTCAATTCTGTCCGTACGCATTTCGTTGATTTTGGGTCTTCTGGTTCAATTTCGCATGTCGCGACGTGTTTTTCTATTTTTATTTTTAATAATTTCATTGATAGTTGTCCCATAATCCAGATTGGAGTTTGTGTGTCTACTATGTAGAAAGGAGCGGTTAGCGGGAGGTTGTCGAAATTGAATATTACGTATGCGATTTCGTCAATGGTTATCGTTTTATTCGAATTGTCTATTAGTTCTATTGGTCGTTTTAGTTTTTTCACTTCAGTTTCGTTTGAAGTTTTTATTTCATCCCATATTTTTCTGGCAATCGTATTCATAAATGCTTTTTCGTTTATCTGCATGTAGTATGATTTATTTTTTGCAGTTACTGGCACACTTATGGGTTCTTTAGATGCTATCTCATTTTCTTGGATTTTTGCCCCAGTTGGGGTCTCATTTTTGGGTTGGTCAAAATTCTCTGTTTCATTTTTGGGTTCGATTTTAGACGTATTTAATGATTTTAGTTCTGTTTTGCTCCAAATTTGTTTTATCGGTTCTTTTGGGTAATTTTCCTTAGTTTTTATGTCCCATTTTTTGCTCAGTTTATTTGCGGGTATCAGAGGCAAAATTGTTATATCACTATTATTTTCGTGTGTTGCAATATGGCTTTCATAGTCTATTGTTATATTTAGGATTCGCATCGATGCTCGTCCCATGATCATGAATTCCTCCTCGACCTCTACGCAGTAAAAGGGTGCCTGCATTTGCCTCCTTCCAAAGTGAAAGGTCGCCACTATGCATTTACTGGCCTTCATTTCTTCTCCTTTGTAGAGTAGGGTTAAATCATCTTTAATAGTCAGTTCTCTAATTTGGAGTGGGTGTTTCATTTTTAATTTTTCCGCGTATGATTTTGCTATTATATTTAGAAGGAATCCGGTTTCTATATCTAGTAGGTAGTCGTCGTAACCTATCTGTATCATTATTGATGTTTTTGTGATATTTTCTTCCGTTTTCCTTTTTTGAGGTTGATTCTTAATTTTCTCGGTTTCTTGAGTATTTTGAGCCTCATATGGGTGAATTTTTTGTATTTCATTTTTAATCAAATTTAGCCATGTTTGGCGTACTGATTTTTCTATTAAAGGAATTTCTATCGTATTCTTAATCGTGAATTTTGATTTATCCGGTTTTAGGAATCCAGTTTTATTTGTATGAGGCCTTTCGTTTTTTAATAATAATTTCGATTGGTCGTATAGAATTTTAACTTCAGGTGTCGTTTCTTCCAATCTATTGTATGATGCTTTGAATAGTTCATATTTCGGTCTCGATACCGAGCTTGTATATTTTTGGTGTGGGTATATAGTCGGGAATAATATTACGATTTCTGTCATCCCTTTTAATTTTAGGGCGGCTATTGTTTTATTCAAGTTTACTATCAAATGTTCCTGATGGGGGGTATTCAGTTCATAATTGCCGATAGATACGATTACTTTCTTTTTTATAAAATCTGTTTTCTGAATCTGGTCTCGTAATTGTACGATTTTTAATTGATCTTTATTTATGGGGTTTCTTTTTTCATCTTTTCGAGTTAGCTGGTGGAGTAAAATTGCTAATTCGTCTCCAATTATCTCGTAATCTTTTAGATTTAAATTTTTAGTCGCTTCGTCTATTTCAAATGGGTTCTCAATTTGAAGTTTGTCGTCATTCGTAGTCGTATCTGCTTTTTGGTTTTCCTGAGTTTTATTATTCGAAATCGTAGTCGTTTTTGTTGTATGGATTTCTTCCAATGTTACTTGTTGATCAAAATTGTTTGTATTGTTTTGAAGTTTCCGAAATTGGCTTTTAAAATTTCACAAATTTCAGGATTATCGGTTTCAGATAAATCAGTCGGGTTTCGTACGTTTAAATTTTCAATTTCGGGTACCTCAGCCGATTCTCCATATGGAGGGCTCGACTCGAGGTGTTTCTCATGAGTTTCCATTTTTCGTATTTCGCGTAAAATATATCTATTTCTAAGCGTATGCGGTCCCTTTTAAATTTAAGTCTATATAGATTTATTCTAACCTTAAATTATATATCGTCACTCTGTCACGTAGCCTCCGCTGTCGAGTTACGATGTGTGCTTAAAATTAAATTATTACTCTGTCGTACAGTCGTACTGTCGAGTAATAATTGTTATTAAAAATTTAAATTATGGCCCCAGTTGTGGTGCAGGCCGCACTGTCGGAAAACAATAAAAATTAACGATTAAAAAATTAAAACTATTTAGTCGGGTTTGTGCAGCCGCACTGTTTGACTAATAGTTTGTGATTATAATTTAAAATTATCAAATCCAGTCCGAGCAGTTAGCACTGTCGATCGATAATTGTGATAAAATAAATTAAATTGTCCAGGTTGATACAGCGGTACTGTCGGAACAAATAATTGTGATTAAAATTAAAATTATCAATCCCCCCCAGTCGCGCAGTCGCGCTGGGCGATCAAAAATTGTGGTTAACATTACCCACACAAGTGTGGGAAGTAATACCTATCCTTAATTAAAAAATTATTTAACCGTGGCATATACAAGGACGGGAACGAGAGAAAAAATGGAAAGAAGAAGCAGCAAGCATAAAACTATCGTAAGAAAAGAAAAGAACTTTTACTTATTGAGACAAGTGCTAGCAGTCGTATGATCTGGTCAGGCACGAAGTCGCAGTGAGTATGTTGTTTCTTTTGCTACGTGAGCTGCTCCTTGGTCCTTGTTGCTGTATCCTTTTTGGGTGGTGGTAGGGGAACCGGTTGCCTGTTGGCTATTTCTCGCGTGGTGGGAGGAATACGCGATTCCCTTTTTAGCCGCGATTTCTCTTTTTTTTTTTTTTTATTTTAGAAAAAAAAAAGGTCCGAATGTCTTAATTTTGTTATGGAATGGCCTTGAATGTTAAAAAAAAAAAAGGTTTTTGTTGAATTTTAAAGAAGAGAAAGCTACGCGATCGGTACATTTTACGATATAGATTGTTTGGCTAATGCATTTTTGGTCCTTTGTATACACACGTTTCGTCAGCCGTGCATTATATGCGTTTTTAGAAAGTTAAGGGATGACTTATTTACAGAGAGCGATTCTTACGATATCGGCTGTACGATCTACGTTTGGGGAATTGAAATGCATCGTTTATTATGGTTCTATTGTTACAAAACGGTACCTGTCTTGAAATGTTTACCTTTTTTGAACAATGGTTAGGCTCGGTTACATTTTGAATAATGGGAAAAAGATCGACTGTTTGGTTTCTTAAATAATACGTTAATTTTGAAATGGATAGGTATTACCTATTTGGTCGAAAATTACGGTGCTCAAGTCCGTTTGATTTGAAAATACTTGATTTGGAATTTTACTTTGAAGTGAAAATATTTTTTGAAAAAATTGAGTCAAAACTGCTAGGTTCTGATTTTAATTTATTTTAATTCTAAATTCTGATCAAAATTGTGCTCATTTGTGATAATTTTTAATAATTTTACTTTACTTTATGGGAAAAAAGGTCGATCTTTTATCCATTTGGGTTTGCAATTTTTAATAATTTATTACATATTTTTTAAGAAATGTGTGGTTAGTTTTGCTATTGAGTAGGGAAAATTTTAAGAATTCCTGGGCTTTGAAAAATTTACGTTCCCTTTTTAGAAAATTCAGGTTTGTTCAGAAAAAATTTGCCAAATTTGCAGTTCATGTATTATTTTTAATCGTGAGGTTTTTTTCAGAAATTATGATGCCTTATTTCATACTGCACTATTGAAATTTAAATTTTGAATTAATTTTATGCCAAGGATGGGATTAATTTTTCGAAAATTGTAAATTTTGAGTTCTTATATTTAAGTTTATCTACGGTGAATTAGTTTTATTCAAATTGTAGACTTTCCAAAATTGGTTTATTTGATACCATTTGGTTTGTTTTTCCTTCATTTAAATCCGTATTATTTTAAAAATTTCAGATTCGCGATGTTTTAACCATCTGGTTTTCCCATTGTCAGAATAATTTCACTCTTACTTGACAATTTTCAAAACAGTAGGTATTTGTCTCATATTATTTTGAAAATTTTGAATTCGCGATCTTTTAACCGCCTGATTTTCCCATTGTCAGAATAATTTCACTCTTATTTGACAATTTTCAAATCAGTTGGTATTCGTATTATTTGCTCTAGTTTTTTCCTCAATTTTGAGTTTCTAATTTTTTGAAAATTGAAATTTTGAACATTTAGTCCTTCTGGATTTTAATTTTGCTTAAATTTCAAAAAATTCGTATTCGAAAATTCTATTACAGGTTTATATTTTATTCAAATTTTGTTTAGATATTATAGGAATCGAAATTTTGAATATTCGCACCTGGTGGTGTTTTGTCAGAAAATTTTATTTTAATTTTTATCATAATTTTCAGTGAAGTTATTTTTTACCAATTGGTGCGAGTTTATTTTGTGGTCTTTTTCACCCTTTGGTGTTTTTTCGTATGAAAATTCTAAATTAGTCAAAAATGTTGGTATTGTTAACTTGTGGTATCATTCTCATTTTAATTAGGAAAATTTTCTAGACTGAAAGCACTAGTACCTTGTGGTATTTTAAAAATTTTTAATTTTAATTTTGATATATCACATGGTAATTATTATTGATACCTGTTGGTATATTTTATTCGTAATTTTGGGTTCGAAAATTCCTATTTAATTTTGTTTTCACGTGAGATTGTATGGTTATTTATTTACGTTGGTCGAAATTTTGGAACGTAATTTTTCTATTTAGAATTTTCACTTTTTGGACTGATTCGAAACGATTTTGCTCATCTGAGGTGTTTTTGAACTATTATACTCAGTTGAGGTGTTTCGAGTCGTCATGTTTTACCTCACTTTTCGATTTTTCTTACACTAGCTTAATTTAATCTTATAATTAAATTTTCCAAACTGTTTGGGACATTTGTCCCTGCGATTTTTTCGCTTTTTTAATTTTATTATCAAACATTTTTCAATAAATCAAACATTTTTCAATAAATCAAACATTTTCAAGAAATTAATTTTTACAGAAATCGTACTTTATATCGAACGTTAAAAAATCTGACTTTTTAAGTGTCGGATCTTTTATTATCTAACTTTTTATTACCTTGCGTTATCTCGAGATTCGCACTATATCGGACTTTATGGTTGTGGGGGGTCCCACTGATGATCCGGTGCCGGGAGATCCTTGGGGTGCGACCCTGGATGCCGACTGCAGATCCACGTTTACCTGGGCGCCAATGTTAGATATAGGGGGGGGTTCCACGGAAAGGCGGGACGACTTGATCAGGGTCTTCATCCGGCTCCGACTCTATCATCTTAAGGCAATTGATTGCCCACAATCGCGTCGCGTACCGATTACCCTGTCTGAGAGGGTGAGAAATCTAAAGGTCGCGCCTAGCTCGCGGTTATTAGAAGACTAGTTTTCCTTACGGTCTCGCGATCGTAAGAGAAACCAGGTAGCTACCTGGGCAGCAGTGTTGTCACCCAGCAGATGGAAATACTAAGAAAAAAATTAATTTTGAAATTTATTCCGGAACTGCATAAAAAATGAAAAAAGTGATAAAAAATTGGAAAAATGAAGTAATTTAATTTTAGAATTTCGGATCTGAAGTAAAATTGCTTGTCTGAAAAATTACTTTCATGTTGTCTCAATGTTGAAAAAACACATGTAAAAAATTGTGAAAAATGAAAAAAAAAGGTTTGAATTTCAAATTAATTTGATTCAGGAAAATCTCGAATCAAAATCTGAAATTTTTATTGATTTGGAAAATTGTTTCAAAATTAGGCCAATATTGAAGAAAAATAGGCTATGCAGAAAATCGGAAAAATGTCTCTAAATTTTTCAAGATGAATTTAGATCAAAAGTCGAAACATTTTTTCATTTCGGAAAATGTTTCGAAAGTACATATGTGAGCCTGGATATAGAAACCACCCTTAGGTGTAAAAAATTGATTTTTGAGTGGAGGTTCTCCTTTGATTCTATACCTTCTGAAACGCCCAAAATCAGTGTCAACTCAGAAATCAATTTTTTACACCTAAGGGTGGTTTCTATATCCAGGCTCACATATGCTAAAATTTTAAAAAAATACAGAAAATTGTAAAAAATGAAAAAAATATCTGAATTTTAAATTAATTTGATTTTAAAAAACTTTGAATCAAAATCTGAAACTTTTAGTGACTTGGAAAATTATTTCAAAATTAGGTCAATGTTGGAGAAAAATATACCGAAAATTATAAAAAGTACCTACTCTAAATTTTTCAAGATAAATTTAGATCAAAAGTTTAAAAAAAAATTGATTTTGGAAAATGTTTAAAAATTACGCTAAAATTGAAAAAAAAATAGAAAATTGTGAAAAGTTTTAAAATTGGTGCCACTAGTAAAGAAAATTATATGAATCTGATTCATAAATTTTGGAAAATTTTAGATCAAAGTCTGAATACATATTTTCGTGTTTTGAAATTCATTTTAAAATTGTAGGTACCTATTATTCTTGGAGAAACTGAAAAAATTAAAATTCAATCAGGAAATGTGAGGAAAAATTATGATGAAAGCTTAAAATTATTGTAAATTGGAAAATAAGATGCATTAAAATGTAAAAAATTGAAACAACGAAGAAAATTCGTAAAATTCGAGAAAATTACAATTCATCTCGATTTAAATTGATAACACTTGAACTTCAAGTAGGTACCTACTCGTATTTTCATCATTTGAGATATTTCAAACGTTTTTTTAAACTGAAGGGAAAAAATTGAAAAATTGAAAGCATAAAAAGTTCTCGGAATTCGAGACAATTTTTTCAAAATTATCCAATTTTTTGTGATTTTAAATTTTAATTCAAATTGTACTATAATTGAAAAGAAATTAGTCCTCGAATTTTTTTTCCCAAATTGGTCTAAATTGCGAATTAAATTCGATTTGGGAAAATTTAAATAGGTATGAGTAGAAAGTATTTTTTTTAATTGGTGGGAAGGAGAAAAAAATAAAAGCTTTAATAAATTTAATAAGTATGGTTGAAATTTCAAAATAAGATATATTATTCGAATGAAAAAGTCAGCAAACTTTTGTAATTTGAAAATTTAATCCAAATTGTAGATACTAAAATGAGGGAGAAATGGGCACGAGCGGAAAGTTGAAGAAGTAAAAAATTCGGAAAATTTTAAAAATTCGAAACGATTTAAATTGTGAATGAATTTGAGTTGAGAAAATTCGGATCAAAAACCTGAGAATTTTGACGTACTTAAACTACTTGAAAACATATTTCAAAATGTTTTGGTCTGAAAAAAGATTAAAGAAAAATTAAAAACAAAAAAAATTGAAAGCTGCACGAGTACCTAGGAATTAACACACTTTTTTTGAATGAGTCAAATTTTCAAATCAGATTAAATTTGAGGGTCTTAAAACAAAAACGTTTGTAAATCACATTAAATTTCAGAAATATTGGATCAAAAATTGGTAAATTTTGATATTTTGTAAATTTTTGTTAAAAGTTGATTGGAAATGAAATTTCAACGAACATGTAAGTAATTGATATCGAGAAAAATGGTTTTCAAAAATTTCCTATTTCAAAGGATTTCAAAATTGAAAAAAAAAATCGAGGAAATTGGTATCAAGATTCAAAAATCCAATTTCATCAAAAGTGAAATAATGCATACCTACCTATATTATTTTTCAAAAAATCAATTTGAGCTAGTTCATCTGTTGGAAAAAGTGGGGAATCAAAGTTATGAAATTTTTCCCTTTTTCCAACTTCATCTTATTCACGAGTATAATTTCTGTACCAAAAAGTATGACGCTGTTATCTTAATTCATACTCGAAACAATTTTCAATTTTACTCTCGTTTATGCAAATTTTCATCAAATCAGACTGATATTTGGAAAAATTTTCAAAATTTTTAATCAAAAAATGAAATCTTTCCATTCACTCGTTGTTTTAGAAATATCTTCATCAAAAATCCTCATACCTATGAAAGCTATTTTCATTCCTACACGCTCATTTTTGAACTGGAAAAATGGTACAAAAACGGAAGGAGGAGCTTATCTAATCATAATCGGTTTTGCCTACGTCAACCGGCATGGCAGCTACTCTTGCGAATACTTATAATGGTAAAAATCCCCTTGAAAATACCTTGACTACCAAACCACGCGATGCCTTTTTTACTTTCTAAGTAAAAGTACACGAATCAAATCATGGACACATTGGCAACAACGTGTTCATTTCCAATGACTTTCTTATCAATCGCCTGATTTTTAACGTACGTTGGAACTCTTTGTGTGATTTTCTTGCGAAACCGACATTTCACACACAAAGACAACTCTACGTGTAATTTTCGTTACCCGAGACGTTCGGGTACATATCTCGAACCCGCAACATGAGAAAATTTCCTTATACGTATCTCACAGTCAGGCAAACAGTCAACACGTAACGTACCTACATATTATACCCAATTTAACAAATACCTCCGTTGTTCATGCATGGAATATAATATTTGATATCCCAGCAGCAGAGACCGTTTCGCTGCGGTATTTCAATAAAACCATAATTTCGTATGGCAAAGGCTCGGCGAGGCAGGGCGCGAATAAATTATACTCGTAACATGGGCCTGGTGTCAAGACGAATGTTATGACTTAAGTGGTGTGGAATTTACACGTTTTGGGAGGAGGATACGTAGCAAATACGAGGTTTTTACAAATTACGGTACCATCAGCACAAAACTCGAGTCGAGCTAGGCAGATATGCGGTTAAATTCGTATAATCGTATTTATCTAGCTTAGGTGTTTACATAGGATCGATGTTGTTTTACAGGCATTGTAAAGAAGGTTACCAGTGTCTGCAAGTTGGTGAAAATCCCAACCACGGGTTTACCAATTTTGATAATTTCATGTGGTCTATGTTAACTACATTTCAACTGATAACGTTGGATTATTGGGAAAACGTTTATAATATAGTAAGTACCTAGATGTAATTTGGTAGGCTAGATCGCGAGATTGGCAAAATTTAATAATAACTTTTTGAAAAATCGACCGAAAAAAACTCATTATGATAATTTATGATAGGTATGGTCGAAAAACGGTAATTTCGGGGCCGAAACAATGGTCTCTCGGTTAACGATACGATATTGTTTATCGTTTTACAGGTATTAGCCACATGTGGTCCTTTTAGCGTAATATTTTTCACCGTAGTTGTGTTCTTCGGTTCATTTTACTTAATTAATTTAATGTTGGCTGTGGTCGCTCTAAGTTACGAAGAAGAGGCTGAACTTACTCAGGAGGTTAGTATTTAATCTTGAATATTAGCTGTATTTGGGCTAACTTTTGTAAACGCGTTTTAACTGCTATAATGATTCGTTCACTTTGGACCCTAGAAGTTGGTTTTTATTATACTGCGTAGTAATAACGATATCTACGTCGTATTTACCTACTTTCATTATCTTAATGAATTTTCAAAAAAAAGAGAATTTTTCCGCTGTGGCTAGGTCATCGCGTAGAGCGAGGACATTGATTACGATAATTTGACTAAATAGTGCTTTGGAAAACGACGTGAGATGCGGATTTTATTTTACGCCTTTTTTCTTCTTACTTACTTTTTTTGAACTGGATATTTTCTACTTTGGAGTAGGTATATATCCGTATAAAAGTATAGAAATTTTCATAACTATCATCTCGCTATACGAGCTTTGTAAAGCTTAGCCATTTTTTGGTGGTCAAATAGTACGTTGGAAAAAAACTTGGAATAGCAGTTTTTAATTATTTTTTTTTTAGAGAAACAGAGGTAAACACGTTGCTATGTTTTAGGACGAGATTTTTCTTAGTTGTTTTTGTTTCCTTTGATTTTATTTGGTTCTTGATTAATATGTAACTATATAGGAAAGAAGGAAAGACTTATCGGATCATAGGGAAGATTCGACGTTCAGCTTCGATCCTACGCGAATACCGGTAAAACAGCTGGATAAAAATAATAGGAAGAAATTGGACAGCCGAAAAGGCGTATTACTGTCGTCGTACTCGCGTAAACGTACACGTCGAAGAAAACGACGCGGGGGGGTGGTGGGGCCTGGCGGTGCTTCTGAGGCCGGTAGTCATACTCAAAGCGCGACTCCGAGTCCGAGGCATAGTTGCGGCACCACTACCCCACCGCCACCTCCTCCTCCTATGCCACCGCCTCCTCCGCCTATGCCTAAGGTTCCGTCACCGCAGCCTCATCTAACGCCGCCGTCGTCCGCGGTACACGATACGTTGCATCCGAGCGTAGCATTAGGTAAGGTATAGCTCCGGAATTGGAGTGGCATTTTTTAGATGTAAGTGAAGGTGTCCTGAGTCGTTGGAGTGTTTCGATGAAGGGTTGAGGGTTTTGAAACGATTTCAATTCGATGGTCAAGAATTATGTACCTGGCTGGGGCAGATGAGAATTGTTCAGAATGAATAAAAAGTTTTGTATTTTGTAGGGTACAGCTGAAAATTATTCGAAAATGGTGTAGATGTGGGAGAAAAGACATTTCAGGTGAACATAGGTAGACTTTTTGAAATATATCGACTGCCATTCAAAATGGATGAGAGGATTTTTGGAATGAATGTAAGGCTTTTCAGAATGACCACAAGACTTTTCAGATTGAGATTGAAAGCAGAACTGTTTAAAATTAATGGCAAAGTACTCAGAATGATTCTGAAGCATTTCAAAAAGAATTAAAAAACACTTGAGAATGAATCCAGGACGCTTCAAAATGACTGTAGAATTATTCAAGAATTATATAGAATTCAAAATAATTCCAGGTGAAATCGAAGTATGTAATGAAATTTAAAATATAGGTATTTCAGATAATGTATCTATAGCATATATGGGCTATGGTGTAATTATAACAAATTGGAAAAATTTAGAATGAATTGATTGATAGGAAAGCGTTCAGGAGGAGGATTAAGAATGAAAAGGAATAAATTCAGAATTGATGAACACTGCGAATGCGTGATGGTGAATTCAGAATGACTTGAAGACATCCCCCCTCCCCGTAATTAATAGAGGAATTCAAAATAAATAAAGAAATTTACAATAAGTATAAGTACTCCAGACAGAAAGGAATAATCCAGAATGAATGCAGGAATTTAGAAGAAATGATGGAATTCTGAATAAATGGTGGAATTCAGAATGAATGGTAGCATTCTGAAGGAATGGAGAAATTCCAAATGAATGGAGGAATTCAGAATGAATGGAGGAATTCAGAATGAATGGAGGAATTCAGAATGAATGGAGGAATTCAGAATGAATGGAGGAATTCAGAATGAATGGAGGAATTCAGAATGAATGGAGGAATTCAGAATGAATGGAGGAATTCAGAATGAATGGAGGAATTCAGAATGAATGGAGGAATTCAGAATGAATGGAGGAATTCAGAATGAATGGAGGAATTCAGAATGAATGGGGAAATTCAGAATGAATGGGGAAATTCAGAATGAATGGGGGAATTCAGAATGAATGGAGAAATTCAGAATGAATGGAGGAATTCAGAATGAATGGGGGAATTCAGAATGAATGGGGAAATTCAGAATGAATGGGGGAATTCAGAATGAATGGAGAAATTCAGAATGAATGGAGGAATTCAGAATGAATGGAGGAATTCAGAATGAATGGAGGAATTCAGAATGAATGGGGGAATTCAGAATGAATGGAGAAATTCAGAATGAATGGAGAAATTCAGAATGAATGGAGAAATTCAGAATGAATGGGGGATTTCAGAATGAATGGGGGATTTCAGAATGAATGGAGGAATTCAGAATGAATGGAGGAATTCAGAATGAATGGAGGAATTCAGAATGAATGGAGGAATTCAGAATGAATGGAGGAATTCAGAATGAATGGGGGATTTCAGAATGAATGGAGGAATTCAGAATGAATGGAGGAATTCAGAATGAATGGAGGAATTCAGAATAAATGGAGGAATTCAGAATAAATGGAGGAATTCAGAATAAATGGAAGGATTCAGAATGAATGGAAGGATTCAGAATGAATGGAAGGATTCAGAATGAATGGAGGAATTCAGAATGAATGGAGGGATTCAGAATGAATGGAGAAATTTGGGAAGAATGGAGGAATTCGGGAATTAATGAAGGAACTCAGTATGAATAAATGAATTTAAAATAAAAATAGGAATTCAGAGTGAGGGAATGAAAGAATTCGGAATGAAATTCATTCTAAATATTTTCATTTATATTAAATTTCTTCTTTCATTTTGAATTTCTCCATCCATTCTGAATTTTTTTCTCGCTTCATTCTGAGTTTCCGTCTGGATTTCTTCTCAATTCTCTCATTCATTTTAAATTTCTCTCTCATTTTATTCCAAATTTTTCTTCCACTTCATACTGAATTTCCTCGACGATTCATTTTAAATCTCTCACATTCATTTCATTTTAATTTCTTCCCAGCTCATACTGAATTTCATCTCTATTCTTTCTGGGCCTCATCTTCAGTTCATCTGAATTTTTCCGCAATGTATTCTAAATTTATTCTCTAATTCATTCTAAATTCATCGTCATTTATTCTTTACCTCTGTGTATTTTGATTTTCTCTATTGAACTTCATGCAATTTAAAAAGAAATTCAGACAGAATTAATTTGAAAGCAAAATTCAGAATAGGAAGAGAAAATCAGAATGAATTTTGAAGCGAAAATCAGAATGAATTGGTAAACAAAATTCAGAATGAGTTCAGAAATAAAATTCGGAATGATTGGAAGAGGAAATACAGAGTGAATTGAGGAGAAAATTCGGAATGAATTGAGGGGAAAATTCGGAATGACTTGAGGAGAAAATTCGGAATGAATTGAGGAGAAAATTCGGAATGAATTGAGGAGAAAATTCGGAGTGAGTTGAGGAGAAAATTTGGAATGGATTGGGGAGAAAATTCGGAATGGATTGAGGGGAAAATTCGGAATGAATTGAGGGGAAAATTCGGAATGAATTGAGGGGAAAATTCGGAATGAATTGAGGGGAAAATTCGGAATGAATTGAGGGGAAAATTCGGAATGAATTGAGGAGAAAATTCGGAATGAATTGAGCAGAAAATTCGGAATGAATTGAGGAGAAAATTCGGAATGAATTGAGGAGAAAATTCATAATGAATTGAGGAGAAAATTCATAATGAATTGAGGAGAAAATTCATAATGAATTGGGCGAATTTTGAATGAATATTGACTACCTATCAGATTGAATGCGTCGCGTCGTGATTTGTGATGAATGTGGTTATTGGAGTGTTTCAAATATTTATGATTTGAGAAAGAGGGGGGGTGTCATCAAGAATCATTACAGAATATTTTATCAAAAAAAAAAAAAAACTTCAGGCTATGCTCGGTACTGTTAATTTTTAATAGAAAATTATTTCAAAATTGATTAAATGTGACTTGGAATGATTAAGGCTGTTCAAAAATTATGAATTATTCAAAATTTCAAACAAACTAATGAACGAATACAAAACCAGGTCAACATTCCCAGTCCTATTATAACATCACCTTGATATAGGTACAAAATATTTCAATCTGGTTTGATATTTCATCCCTTTCGAAACACTTGAATGACACAGGCTGCTAGACTTTCACACGGGATACTGTAATTCAACTACATTGCCTTGTTTTTCTCAAACAAACGCTACTTTTAAAAACGTAATAAGAAGTAATAACGAGGCGGAAACAAAATTGAAATTTTACGAGTTTTTATTATGGTTTATGTTACCCTACCTTAATGAGGTTTATCTTAGCGAATTAAAAGCCCAACCAGCAAGGTGGTACATCCGGGGTAACATAAGTTGTAATTATACGAAATTGTCGCCATCATTTAGAGAAAAATAATACGGTCGTAGAAACCGGAGCATGTTTTTTATCTCGTTTTCATAACGTTATGATGTTATAATTTACAGGCAGGTTTCATAGGAATCATTTAGGGAGTAGACAAGGCAGTAATAATACCAGCGATGGTAATAACAGGGAGTCTTCGTTAGACGACTCTGGAGTAGTTGATGATCACGAAGAATGTGATGTTACATCTGAAGATGTTATGAACGCTCAACATCAAGTAAGTGTGCTCTTGGACACGTTTACATGCACCTGTAATCCTACTAGGTATGCAACCCATTCGATAGTAAAAAAGTACAACGTCAGCTATTCGCTTTTTAAATAAAAAAAAAATAGCCAACATAAAGGTAGTGTTTTTTTTACATAGAACGAGTGTTACACGCTTTTTAATTGGAATAAAATAATTTTGTAAAATTATTTGACTACCAATTTGAAAAAAGATACTGCTTCAAGCGATATAATAGAAGCATTTATTTTAAACCCGCTTTTATACGTACAACGTTTTTAACGAATTAGACCGCATCAAAACGTCTGTATTATGGTTTGGAATTTCGTCGAAATTTCCATCGTAACGACCTTGCCCCGTCGCTGGGGGAAAAAATACGGTTAAATTCAATCGGACGTTTTGTAGCGGAGCGAAATACACACGAAAAAATACACTAGCGTAAAAATACCATTTTATAAACAAAACCCACGTTTTGTAAATCGCAGCAAACGAAATACGAACCGGCGTTCACCGAAATCAGAGAAGTAGAAAAGGAAAAAAAATTCAAGAAATGCAACGGATTGAAGGGCATAAAAACTCGCGAATTTAACGACATTCTTCCGGAAAATGATTTCATTTCACAAGTGGTTGTAATTAGTGAGTATTAGTGCGCGATTCGTTTTCATTTCAAATCTCTCAAGATTTTCACGAAGAATTTTTTTCCAGATAATCTTCCAGATCGAAATTGCGCCAATTGCGCGAAATGCTGTTTCGATTATATTTTATGGTTAAGGGTGCAAAATTGTTTATATAAAATCGTTCGAGATCCTTTGTTCGAGTTGCTGATCACGATTTGTATCATTTTGAATACGTTTTTTCTGGCTGTCGAACACCATGGCATGAGCGAAGATCTTAAAAGACTGCTCGATATTGGTAATAAGGTGAGTTCTAATCTAAGGATAATGTGAACCGTGTACGTAAAACTCGAACAATTTATGACTTTTGGCGGGTCCTGCTTCGCAGAGAGTGCTGAATTTGCCTCAACGATAGGTTTGGGAGGGTAAAGATGCTGCCAGATAAGAACCGCAAAATCGTTGTAATTTTCGAAAGAATATAGAGCCCGATGACAAATATTATACGAACAAGTAGCTCGGGCGAGAAACGTTTTAGTAGGGAAGATAATTAGCATAATTTTTTCGGAAATAAACTTCAACTTCAGCTTTGGCGTTCGATTGGGAATGATGCCAAGTCATCGAAAGGACCATTCACTCGTGAACCGTAAAGATATTTCATTTTGGTTTATTTATTAGCGTAGGTATTCGAGACGTGATAATTCGCTCGCCTGGAATCTCCCAACAACCACTTTACCAATCCATTTGAATTTTTTCACACAAAATTACCTCGATACCGTACAATTGATAAATGGCAAAGGCTGCGAGCTAAAATGTCGCTCTCGGAATTTAAACCCGGAGTATAATGAATTTAACGCTGGTGAAGTGACGTGTAAATTTTAGGTCGTCAGACGGATTCGTTTTTTTGTCATTTCGTCAAAAGATGCCTGCGGTTTATATTGAGTTATTTTGTCAGTAGAATTAGGTATCTAAAAGTGACAGAAATATGATAAATTGAGATATTTTATAAGGTTTGCCTATTTTCAAAAGTAATAATAGGTAACCCTAATAGCATTTGAGATGCGTATTTAAAAAAAAAACGCATGCGTTTCTGCCATACCGACGTGAAACACTTTTTTGCGCATCACGCATCCTTTAGATTCAACAGCTCATGCGTTTCTGCTTACGTTTCGCATGCAGAACGGTAGCATTACGCATTCATGTCAGACGTATGCGTAACGCTAGCGTTTTGCATACCAAAATGTGTGAACTGGTGCATCAAAAGGATGCGTGATGCGCAAAAAAGTGTTTCACGTCAGTATGGCAGAAACGCATCTCAGAAATGCAAGCTTTCAGCACACTGAACGCATACTCACAGCTGAATGCAGTACTTACTTCAAGGTTTAGAGGAGTGCGCCATCACATCGGGTTGCAAAATTGGTATCAAAGGTAATATATCAGTATGAAGCAAAAAAATTTTTTTTCTCAATTTTGATCAAATTGAGGATTTTTTTGCTTTTTTGATATATTACTATCAAAATAAAATTTTAGGACATAGTACGGCAAGTTTCTGTGCCTCATCTCGGAGGCTGAGCCGCAAAATTCAGAATTTAAAATGAAAAAAGTGAACTGGGTAATTCTACCAAAAACACACTTTTCAAAATGATTTTTTCTTTGAAAAAAAAGTGTTTTTTTAAAAAAAATTTTAGGGGGAATTGCTTGGATACCAACCCAAGACCTCATAAATAATGTTGGGTCAAATTCATATTCACATAAAAAAGGGCCTTATGTAAAAGCCATGTTAATCAACCACGGTGAAGGAAAAGAAATTTGTAGCCACGGTGATGGAAAAAAGCTAAATAAATTATTATAATAATCACTCAACATACTTTAAAAAAACAAAATTCAACATAATTAGAACCAATACTTGCCAAACGATATTTTTTTTGTATTTTTTTGATCTCATCAGCTCATAGTTCCTTCAGTTGATGACCCACGGTGATGGAACGAAAAAAAGTAATTTCGGCATTTTTTATTGATTTATCTTGATATAAGGAACAGGGTAACTCAGGTTTGATTTTTCATCAGTGGATGAGATTTTGGACCAGTATCCAAAGAAATGTCAACTCATACATCCGCAAAAAATATTTACAGTAAGCCATACATGAGCAATGAAAATTGACCACGGTGAAGGAACAAAACTCGTGCTACAGAGCTTCAAGGCCACCTCAGAGCTTGAGATTGTCACTAAAATGAATTTTGTTTAGACCTTGATCTGCGTACAGGTGTAAGGAACAGAGGAAACCAAGTCGCGAGAACGGAACTTCCATCACTCTTTGCTGGTCGTAAAAATAACTTTGAAAAACGAGGTGTGCTACAGCCACGGTGATGGAAATTTTGCCCACCAAGGGGGCTCTACGTCAGAAGGGGGAGGGGGTGGACACATTACAATTTATAAAATTGGTAGAGGGGGTCACTATGATTGACCCAGCTATATTCAAACATTTCATTAATGTGCTGTACACGAAATTTTTTGCATGTACACCAAAATGTGTGTTTTTGGTAGAATTACCCAACTAAAAATTTTGAATAATTCTAATTTTGTATTTTTTTTTGAAAAGTGATGTATTTGAGGATGTAGAAAATATAAATTGTAGAATAGAAAATTCAAAGCTAAAATAAATTCATCTTGGGAATAAAAGGTTAAGAAGGGGGTGAGATTTGGAAAATCATTAATTATTATATTCAATTTTTCCAAGTCATGTATCAAAATCAATTTTTTGGAGGCTGTAAAATACAAATTTAACGATGTTTTTTTTGAGAAGAATGAAAAGCTGAAGTGTCGAAGGGGCAGAAGGTGGGGGTGAGACTTGGAAAACTTTGGATTTTGCAATTTTATCAAATTTTTATAACAAAACTTATATTTTTAAGGATATAGAATACAAATTTAATTACATTTTTTTCTCTGAAAGAAGTTGGATTGCTGTGACGTTGGAGAAGGGTTGAAATGAAAAATAAAAAATTTTAATCTTACAATTTTTCCGAATAACACCTACTTATTTTATTTTTGAGGGTGTAAACATTGAATTTAGGAATTTTTTCTCTTTATGGGATGAAAGATTAGAGTAAGGATGGGCGAGATCTCCAAAAATGTGAATTTTGTAATTTTTTGTAGTGATCTAATATTAGAATACAAAATTTTAAAAGGGATTTGGAGAGTGGAAATTTACCACCAAAAGTTTAAATACGAAGTACAAAAATCAGGGGCTCATCCAATATCCAAAAGGGGGCTCAGCAGGGCTCAAGCCTCCTTAAGCTCAAAAAGGGGATTTTTTAATTACAAAAATATTAAAAAATGTAGTACTTTTCATAAAATTTGCACCCTCGTGTTATTTTATTTTGAAAATTATGATTTTCACTAAGTATGCTTTTAGAAAATCAGTGATTTTTGACAAAAAAGCAGTGAAAATCATCATTTTAACAATAAAATTACGCAAGGGTGAAAATTTTATGAAAAATGCTGCATTTTTCCATATTTTTGTGATTAAAAATCCTCTTATTTTTGAGCTTAAGGAGAAGGCTCGAGCCCCCTGAGCCCTCCTTCAGATGTTGAATGCGCCCCTGATTTTTTTTACTTCATATTCAAACTTTTACAGTAATGAATTGAATGATTTCAATTTATATTTTTAAATCGCACACCTTACGCCAGCGTAAACGCAACCTTTAGTGGTATGCGTTTTGCACACTCATAATACACATGCTGAAAAGCTTGCGTTTTTAGTACCTGCGTTCCGCATCTCAAAAACTGCATACGTTCCGTAAACAAAAACGCACCTTAAAACGCAAGTTTTTTTTCACTGTATACCCAATTCCCTACTTGCTGCCTGATGTAGGTAAGCAGCATGCGTTTCGCCTACTGAATCGCATTGCTGATCAGCATGCGGATCAGTATACTGATTTACGATGCGGAAACGCAAGGCGTTTCAGCATGTGCAGAACAGCATTGACTGAAACGTTTGCGTTCAGCAAGTAAATCAGCAACTTGAATTTTTTGTACTTCAGTTTTTCATTTTGGTATACTGAAACGCTAGCAGTACGCATACTTCGTACACCTTGCGTATTTGGATACTGCAATCGGTATGCGTAAACGCATCTCAAATGCTATTAGGGAAAGCTACATCTCAAGTTCATTTTTCAGAAATGACTCTTTTTACGAATTTATTCATCGTGACATTTCATGGTTTTGTCAAAATAAATATATTCCACATTTTTGCCAAAATTGGCATTTTTAGAAATATTTGAAAAGTTTCATTTCACAAAATTTGTCAAAATTGATGCATTTTATAAATACACAAAAATGACCAATTTTGCAATTTTTTCAAAAATCCCCAAAATAATTCATTCTCAAAAAAAACAAATTTTAGTATTTTGTCCAAATTGAATCATTTTATGGATTTATCAAACGTGGCACATTTTGAGAATTTGTCAAAAATTACATATTTTCAGGAATTTCGAAATTCGTTAAAAATGATGCATTTTATAGGAATTGCTCACAAAATTTACTCATTTTATGGATTTATCTCTTCACTAATTTTATGGATTAATCAAAAGTGGTGTCTTCTAAGAACCTATCAAAAGTGAACCATTCATAAATTTGTCAAAATTGACTTTTTCATCAATTTGTTCAAAATGACACATTTTAGGGAAATGTCAAAATTAAAAATGTTTCAGAATTTGTTAAAATTGAAGAACTTTGAGGATTTTTCATAAGAATGACGTGTATTTTATGAATTCATGAAAACTGAATTTTTGTCATCAAATCTGTCCAAAGTGACGAAAAAGTGACACCTTTTAGAAATTTTTCAAGTGACCAATTTTATGAATTTGTCGAAAGTGACGAATTTGAGAAATTCTCCATTATGTCAAGTGACCAATTGAGTGACTCTTTCAAAAGTGACAAATTTCACTCAATTTTTTCAGAAATTTTTCAAAAGTGACCAATTTTACATAATTATTGTCAGGAAAGACATACTTTATGAATTAATGTTAATTGAATTTTGTCAT
This sequence comes from Pseudococcus viburni, assembly GCA_033439095.1. NCBI lineage: Eukaryota > Metazoa > Arthropoda > Insecta > Hemiptera > Pseudococcidae > Pseudococcus > Pseudococcus viburni. The sequence continues at coordinate 28,075 of JAVBJF010000254.1, forward strand.
AAATTTTTCCCAAGTGTCACATTCTGGAATTTGTCAATGATGGTCCATTTGAATAATTCATGTAAATTGACGTATTTTATGAATTTTGTCAATAGTGATTTGTTTTAAGAATTTTTCAAAAGTAACGCATTTCAGAAATTATTTTTTTTAAATAACAAATTTCAATGGATTGTCAAGAGAGACCAATTTTGTGTGAGTATTTTTCAAGTGACACATTTTTATACACCATTATCGAAACAGGCATTTGTGTTTGAATCTAACGTAATTCACTTTTTTCATCAGCATGTCAAAAATATCACATTTCAGGAATTTGTTTATATTGATTGATTTTATGCATTTGTTAGAAATGTAGAATTCTAGGATTTTTTTTTAGAATTGACACGGTTCAGGAATTTGTCACAAAATTTGTCATTTGTCAAAAAGGCGATTGAATGAAACTTGAATCTTTTGAAAAATAACAAAATTTACACTTTTCAAAAGAGACACATTTTAAAATTTTTCCAGAAGTGACCAATTTTTTTACTCACTTGTCAAGAATGACATTATTTTATGAATTTATGAAAATTGATTGTTTTTTTTTTCAAAAATGCCACATTTTAGGAATTTTTTAAAAGTTTTTTATTTTAGAAAAAATTCTTAAAAGTGATCAATTTCATGAATTTTTTAATCGTGACAGATTTCACACAATTTTCAACTAAGTATAAAAAAGAAAGACGTGTTTTATGGAATTGCCAAAATTCACTTATTTTGTGAATTTATCAGAAAGGATTAATTTGCTAGAAATGACATTTGGAAAAAATAATTTCAATTTGTTTCTTTTTTCCAGTAGTTGAGACTCATTTAATAAAAGTTTACGCACTAATTAGGTAGCAGAATTATAAATTTCTGATAATTTTCTCATTCACGTCACCAGCCTTAGGTATTATTTTTTCAAAAATTCTTATGGCGAGATTCGTAAATTTTAAAATTCTTTCCCCTCGAAAAAATTCAAATTGCGAAAATTCACTAGTTATTGCGTCGGATCTTGTTACAATATCTATGTACTTTTCCATTCGACAACTTTTTTTTGCTCAACATCGTTGATTAAAATTTTCCAACGCTAGCGAGCTGAACGACGAAAGAAATTATTTACCGGGAACGTAGGTACCGTGATACGAATTCATATTAAAATTTGATACCCAACCCAGCTCACCTAATTAAAAAGTATTCCAGCTATTTTTCATTCTAATCGTTTCCTTACAAATACGAAGCAACATGAGGAACGAAACGTTGCAATTGGGCACTACGAGTACGTTTATTATGTAAAGTGCTTTCGTTAAAAATTTACCGATTAGTTGTTGCGATCCAATCCTATTTTCGTCGGGACGAAAATTTCAATTACGAAAATGTGTCACAGCGATGCGAAAATTTTCTCTCAAGGTAGACCTACCTCCTGACTACAATAGGTGGAAAGCTTTTGTTTTATGTTTTAAAAATATTTCCTTGTTTTTATTATGTACAGCGGTGTAGCGTTATTTTGTGTGCTCTTTTTGGCGGAAAATGTTTACTTTTAAGGGTAAATTTTGAGATTAGCGTTAAAGCGGCTGTATTTTTTGCCCGGATTTTTCTCGTTGTTGGGGATTTTTTTCCTAAGGTCGTCTTGCTCGAGTCGAATAACGACGAGCCAATTATTTACATTTTCTTTACACGTTGTTTGGCGAAATTTTTCGACGCCGATTTTATAGCCTATATTTTTGTGTCGAGTCGAGCGGGGCGGATGACGAATTGTCATAAACATAACTCGCTTGGGGTGTAGAGTTTTACGTAGGTATGCTTTGGCAGGAGGGAGAGGATAGATAAATAACACGGTGATATTTTTATTCGCAGGTTTTTACGCTAATATTCACGTTAGAATGTTCGATGAAGATAATGGCCCTGAGCACGCATTTTTTCAATTGTGGCTGGAATATTTTTGATTTAATCATCGTGTCCGCCAGTTTGCTAGATTTGTCTTTCGAAATGATTGATGGTCTTTCAGTTCTACGAAGTCTTAGATTGGTAAATAATACATTGAAAATACTGGAAAAAAAACCATTGGATATGGATACGTTTCTTCCACTGTTTTATATAAATCGATTTTCACATCTCGTTTCAGCTTCGAGTGCTAAAACTTGCTCAATCTTGGACGACGATGAAAGTCCTACTTAGTATTATTATATCGACGATCGGAGCACTCGGTAATCTAACGTTCGTATTAGTGATAATCATTTACATATTCGCTGTGATAGGAATGCAATTATTTTCCAAAGAATATACGCCTGAGAAATTCGCCCCGGATCCGGTTCCAAGGTAATGTTGCTTTTCAATATTTTGGTGGCTGAGAAAAAAACTAATATTTTTGAAGTGTAAAGAAACAGAAGTATTCGAAGTTTTGTGTACAAAATTTATTTTCGAAATATCTGGATCGATTTCTCAATCGAATTATAAAATCAACAAATCAAAAGTAGGTATAAATTAAGGGTTTCAAACCACCGAAATCAAGCGTGGAAATTTATGCTATTTTTATGACCCCGCTTATTCCAAGAAACTTATGTTGACATAATTTGTGTCACCTGTGATTTAATTTTTGTCACTCGCAGTATGACTTATAATTTATGACATGAAAACTTGTAGCATATGACTCGTATCGTTTATACCACCCATAAAGTGTAATTTAGTCTGTCAAATCACTTATGTCATGTATCACGTATGACGTTACTTGTGCCACTTATTACGTTACTTGTGCCACCTATGACATTGTGAGAGCCACTTATGACGGTACTTATGTCACTTATGACGTTGCTTTTGACGCGTATGACATTACTGGTGCCATTTTATGACTAGTGATAGGAAACTGAAATGATATTAGTTCCAGTTTCAGTTTTTCATCATTGCTTATGACGTATTTACGTCATGTCACTTTATAACACGACTTGCGATGCTTGTGACATTATTTATTTCGGTTATAACATTACCTACTTGTTTATTTTATGAAACCATTTGTGCCACTTATGATAAGACCTATGTCACTTATGACATTATTGCAGGCGTCATTTATGACATGATTTTTATGTCACGTATGACATGACACGACACAACATTATTTTTGTCACTCTTGACATACCATGACATAAATGTTGTCACTTGTGACATGACATGACATTACGTTACATTACATTACATTACATTACATGGCATGACGTGACATGACATTACATTACATTACATTACATATACCTTATGACATGCCGATCAGACCTGTAACTTGTGATGCGGCGTCACAGGACATGATATGACTTTTGTCACTAATGACATGATATGACTTTTTCCACTTATGACCTGATATGAGTTTTGTCACCTATGACATGACATGACATGACATGACATATAACTTATGACATGTCGATCTGGCCTGTAACTTGTAACGTGACGTTACATAACATGGCATGACTTTTGTCACGTGTGACATGATATGATTTTTTGTCATTTGTGACATGATATGACTTTTGTCATTTGTGACATGATATGACTTTTGTCACTTGTGACATGATATGACTTTTGTCACTTGTGACATGATATGAATTTTGTCACTTGTGACATGATATGACTTTTGTCACGTGTGACATGATATGACTTTTGTTACTTGTGACATGATATGACATATAACTTTGACATGTCGTTCTGACCTGTAACTAGTGATGTAACATCACATGACATGACATGATATGACTTTTGTCACGTGTGGACATGATATGACTTTTGCCAGTGTTACATGATATGACTTTTGTTACTTGTGACATGATATGCCATATAACTTTGACATGTCGTTCTGACCTGTAACTAGTGATGTAACATCACATGACATGACATGCTATGACTTTTGTCACTCATGCCATGGCATGACATATATCTTATGGCATGTCGTTCTGGCCTGTAATTTGTGACGTGACGTTACATAACATGGCATGACTTTTGTCACGTGTGACATGATATGACTTTTGTCACTTGTGAAATGATATGACTTTTGTCACTTGTGACATGATATTACTTTTGTTACTTGTGACATGATATGACTTTTGTCACTTATGACATGGCATGGTATGATTTTGTTACTCATGGCAAGACGTGAAATGGCTGCTATCACTCATGATATGACATGACTTCCATCATTCGTGACTCGGCACAACTCTTGTCACTATGAATATGACTTTTGACACTTGTGGCATGACATAACTTCTATTACTCATGACGTGACATAACACCGATTGATTTTTCTCATTCATGGCATCATTTTGCACTCCTGAAAAGACCTGAATTTTGTCACATATGCCATGAATTTGGCTTTCATGCCATTTTATGACGTGAAATTACTTGTAACTCTTGACGTGACTTGTAACCTTTGACGTCAAATGACATAACTAGTGATATGACATGTCTTGTGATCTTTGACCTAACATGTCATTTAACTTGTTATGTGACATGACATGACATGACTTTTGTCACTCATGAAGTGACAGGGTTTTTGTTCCTCTTGAAATGACACGGTTCTTGTCACTAGTAACCTGAGGACCCGACCTGATTTTTATCACGAATGGCATGACCTTTATCACTGATGACGTAACATGACATTACTTGTGTCATTCGTGATATTTTCTACTTTCGGCATGACTTGTGCTACTTTATGATGTTGCATGTGCCGCTTGTGACATAACTTGTGCTCTCATGATATAACTAATGACATTTTTCATTATGATTTGTGTATCTTATGAGTCACTTGTGACTATTACTTGTATCCCAACTTTGAGTCGCTAGTGACCCGGATTTGTGTCACTTACGCTGTTCATGAAATGAATTATGATACTCATGATATGTAAGATGTGATTTTTGCCACTTATGGCATAGCTTGAGTTACTCAACATGCTGTATTTTTGAGCCAGTAATTTGCAAAACCCCATAACTCCATGCGAGCCTGCATATAAAAACCACCCTTAAAGGGTCCAATATTTGACCCTCTAAGAGTGGTTTTTATATGCAGGCTCACATGGGTTTATGGGGTTTTTGGACTCCCTAAGAGTGGTTTTTATGCAGGCTCGCATGTAGTATGGGGTATTTGTTTCCATTTGACATCAATTATATATTTTTTGACATCACTTCTGACATGTGATGTAACGTGTGTCGTTTCACCAATGACGCAATCCTCTCACATGTCACGTGTCACTTAACTCGTGTCACATAAATAAGTCATTCTCTGGTCTCGTGTCACTTGTTACTTGACATTATTCGATAGATTTTTTTTTCTTGTCACATGATTTATGTGTCTCTTGAAATGTATTATGTGTCTCATAAATTATATGTCACTATGATGCTAAGTACAATTTCAAAAGACTTTCCATTTCCAGATCACACCACGAATTTTCAAAACAAATTTTTTTTGGAAAGTTCAACGAAAAATTTGACTTTGATATTTCAAGTCAATATTTTTCCAGATCCTTCTCTTTTCAAAACTATTTCCATTCGTTGATTTTTTTCAGTTTGAGAATAAAAATAGATGAATTTCGAGAATTTCCAGAAAATAGTCCTTTTACAGAATGAATTTACTCCAAAAGTTGTATGTTTTCCAGTTTCACATACAATTCATTCGGCCTACCTAATATTTCACCAACACCTGTAAAAATATTCAATTTCACGCGGTATTTTTTCTCAGCCACCACCATGCTAAAATATTGCCGTACCTCGTCCTGAAAAAAATTCGTTATTAATCCACACCCTTGTTTTATTCCCCTTAGATGGAACTTTTCGGATTTTTTTCATTCGTTCATGATGATATTCCGCATCCTATGCGGCGAATGGATCGAACCGTTGTGGGACTGCATGAGGGCGGAAGAAGCTGAAGTAATTGTCGCCAGTTTTCTAACGCTTTAATATTTCACACGACGATGTTGTATTCCAACGTCTACGTGTGTTTGCTCGCCGCGCCGCGCTAAGAGAAAGCGATATGTGTAAAATCACAATGTAGTAAAACCTCTGGAAACACTATTTCGCAAATTGAATACGTGATAAATTATTCGCGCGGCGCGAAACTGAAACCAAACGTACGGTACCAAAACTGCAAACAACGATTAATCATATTCACCGCGTACTTGGTTCAATTAAGCTAAATTTTTGCCTTACTGATTCTCGTCCTTCTGTTCAACTAATTTTTTCATTTTTATAGGGCTTTGGAACCTGTTTCGCGATTTTTTTACCTACTCTGGTGATGGGGAATTTCATGGTGCTCAATCTCTTTTTAGCCTTGTTGCTCAATAGCTTTAATTCCGAAGAACTTAAATCTAAAAAAGAAGTAAGTATCGATTTAAGGATATTTTTTGGATATTTTTTACCTTTTTTTATTCAATTCACTAAGTAAACGCCACGCCGTTCAAAACATAAATTCATCGTTTAAGTACATTTACGTACATGGTTTTTTAATCTAATTTTTTCAAACATATAAAACGAATCTTTTATTGTGGAATTTTTTACTCTCGCGAAGTATTCGATTTTATAGCGAATTTTCTCGTGTTTTTTTCCAACGATGAATGAAAAAAATTAGATTTTTCTTGTCGTCGAGTTGAAAGTTTCCTTTACAAGTTGAATAGATATTCTTACAAGTGTGCGGTATCAAAGTTACTCGGTGGTGGATCGAATACGTAGGTACAAAAAAGTCTTCAATTCCGAGACTGTATTTTCATAGAACGAAAATAAAAGCTAGAACTCTTTGATATAGAATTAACATACATTTGAATTAAGACACAGAACCAGGTATTATGTAAAAGTCAAACTTTTCGAATCGTTCGTAGATCCAATATAATATAGGTACCTGGCAAGTACCTAAACGCTATCAACATTATAACGTAGTCTTTTGTTCTTTTTTTTTTCAAAGTTTTCTCGTATTTTAATTTTCTTTGTCGTCGTACTAGTCTTATTTTAATTATTAAAACTTTTTAGGTATTTTTTTTACCACGACACGAGCTCGAATAAGAATTAAATTTCCTTCGCCACTTTTCCTATACAACAAATACATAGCCCATTTTGTCGAGTGTTTATAGTGGTTCAAGTAGGTAGAAAATTTTAACAAAAGTTCTGGTCGCGAATTTTTTTCACTCGATGTGAAAAATGAAAAGAGCTCGTAATAAATAGTATTTTTTTTCAACGTCAACTGCGCAAAAAACAAATGCGCAGTGGAAAAAGTATTTGGAGAGGGGAAGGTTAAAAGTGGAGGTAATTTTTGCATCGTTTTTGGGTAAAAATTTACTTGATAAATTTGTAAAACGTTTTGATAAGCTCAGACACGATTAAGTTTTGCCAGAAGCTTTCCAAGCTTTTGGAATGCGGTTTAATGAATATTTCATTATTGTTGAATATTACACCGGTATACCTTGAAAAGGTAGTCGCCATTCGGGCGAAAATTACTGCAAAGCGTGAATTATTCATGTACATTGTTTATTAGGTTTCTTGGCGTTAATCTTTTAGCCGGTGATTCTCTCGGATCATGGTATTAAATAAAAGCTATCTCTATGAACGAATCATCACCGAATATTGATTTTGAAATTTTTGTATTTCTTTGTGGTCATCTACAGTTTGACGAAGAAGATGAAGAATTGATAATACATTATAGGAAAATGTGGGCTCATCATGTTCGCGTTACGACTAGTATTTGTAGACTATGTCGTAAACCTGTACCGAATAAACCTACTGATCGAATTAGACCGAAGGATATTATAGTTACTATTAGCAAAGAGGTATAATACGAGAGCAATAATTTTTTTCGCTGTTCTTCCTGAAATCTTTTTCGCTCTATTGTCTACAACAAGTGCACCTCTAAGCCTCCACTCCCTAACTAGCTTCTATATAATTTTTTTGCCTAAAATTAGATTTAGACGATTCAGGTTCAAATGAATTCTAAATTCAAATTTTTTTAACTTCTTTATTGAAAATTGTTTTAAATTAAATTTTCTCCAAAGTTTTTCAACTTCGATTTTTTCAATTTCATATTTCGATTATTTTTAAAAATTTCAAGAAATTTTCAATTAAAAATTTTTAAGTTCAAAATAAATTGAGAAAAAAATGTTAAATTTGAAAAAATCGAGAAAAAATTTTAAAATCAGACATTGGAAAAAATTTTTGAGTTGAAAAAAAAATTTAAATATAAAGTTGACCGAAAAAATTGAAAAATAAATTGAAAAAATGTATACTGTTGGTAAAAGTTTTTCCAACTTTGATTTTTAAAAATTTTTTTCAACTTCATATTTTTCGAACTTTCATCCAACTCGAAAATTTTTCCAACAATATAAAAAAATTGAAATTTTTCCAACTTGAAAATTTTTTCAATTAAAAATTTCTTAAACTTTTTAAAATATAATAAAAACGTGGAATTGAAAAAAAATTGAAAAATAATATCAAAGATGGAAAAATGAGAAAATTTAAATTTAAAGAAATTTTACAGTTGGAAAATTTTTCACTTGAATCGTCTGCTCACAATTTTGAGAAAAAAATTGGAATCAAAGAATTTACGAGTTGAAATAAATATTGAACTTGGAATAAATTTGAGCTTAGATCGTCGAAATTTCTTCTTTGGCAAAAATAATTAGAAGCGAGTCACCCTTCAAGCATCACAGAACGACGGTTTTCGCGGCACTGCGCACGTATTAAGGGTCTCGTGTGGTTTTTGCACAACGTTCTGTACCTTACCTAACCTAATCTGCTATTGGTATAGGTATTTCACTAGAGACACGTTGCTTTGACACGTTAATTATTTAAAAGGTGCAAGATTTGCCATAATATACGATTCACAGAGTGAGTCGGTTCATTATTTTACTCGTGAATTATCCAAACTAATGAAATTTTTTCAGGCCAAAAGTTGCCTTTGAAGTTGTTAAAGGGGTGTCTAAATCGATGCTACTAAAATACTTGTTCTGGCGTGGATAGCCTTACAATAGATAGCAAATTTTTTGTTCTTATTAAAGACACAAGTAGCATATCGATTACAGAGAAGAGTATTTGTATGTAATAATTTCACACTGCATGTTTCAATGAATGCTAATCAACCAACTTACCAATGTATCAATTTGTATAATATGTACTTAATCACTTTTTAATTTTAAATTCCACAATACCTACTTACATGTGCTGTACCTAACTTAAATATGTACCTGAGAACTTATTTATTCTATGGCTATAATCCTTCACGAAATGGTTTTCGGAGTTATCCATTTAATCCATCTCACCGCACTCTCGTTCGTTGTAAAATGATTTTCGTACTATAGATGATGAATTATTAATCAATGATAATCCACTCATAGGAAGTTGGAGAAAGTTCCAAACTGGCTCGCAGCTTCGAAAGAGTTCGATCGATTATACGAAAACGACGCCGCAAAAGTGTTCAAGAGAATAGTGATAATCAGGCTAATCTGAAATTGGAAGAGTTGGTGATAAAGATGATGAAGACGAAGAATAAGGATCCGAATATGGCGGATACGACATTCATTGAGGAAGCTGACGAGTAAGTGGTTTTGGGTTTTGGTATTGGAGTTTATAAAGGGGAGGTTGAGACTTTTTTATTTTGGAAATATTTAGAGAGGGGTAGACATTTTTTTAGAAGGTCGCGAAATCCAGAATTCGTCATTATTAATCAGAAAAAAATTATCTCAATTTTCTCCTGAATTTTCAAAAATTTCAAATCCTTTCGTCAATTTTTTGAGCTGAATTGAGAAACAACGAAAAAATTCCACACTTAAACCTCTTCCCCCTCCAAAAAAAAGAAAAAGGAACGGGAGTCAAAAATAATCGACAATGCTATTTTTAAAATCGATTACCTATCTGTGCTAAGACTAATCAAAAAAAAAAAATTCAATCATTTTTTTAAAATTTTCATATTAATTTTTGCACATAAGCAGATTTCAAGGCCCATTGGGAAGGAATAAATGTGGAATCAAGGAGGTGACATTTTTACCACTTCGTTTTGAGCTTTAGACACAACTTTTGTGCAACTAAAAATATTCAAATTTCGAAAAAAAAAAGTTGCAAAAGGAGCATCCCTGTTTGTTTACTGGTCATGAAATCATTAAATTTGAAAAAAATCCCAAAAGCCAAGAAAAGGTCGTGAATTTGTATGAAAAATTCAAAAAAAAATTTAATACAATAATTATCTCTGTTTCAAGAACTGCAGAGAATTGTTCATTATTTTCATGAAAAGGGTGACTAAAATTCGTGGAAAAGATCATGAAAAAAGTCATGAAAAAGTCATGAAAATTTGAAAGGTTAGTGTGCATTGAATATTGATACAACGGATTTTCGATTATTTACGGCAAACCGGTTAGGCAATTTTATTAACGTTAATGAAACGAATCGCCCGGCGCATACGTAGGGGTTGAAAAATTCCAATTCGGAAACGAAACCAAGTAGAAAAAATGCATTCCGATGGCCTCTGAAACTCTACACATATCTACTTCGAATTTTTTTCGCCTCAATGGAGGCGAGCTTAGTTAAAATTCAAACTATAACAGAAAAACGTTGGGAGAAAAGTTCAAAAAAATTATTCGAATTTTTTTTATTGCTGTAAAGATATTTTCTACGCTGATGAATCCTTTTTGGGGTTATTTTGGCCCAAACCCAAAACTCAGATGTCAATAGGGGGGAGGGGGTAAAAACTTCAATTTTATCGTGTGAGGTATCAAAATCCATGTTTTTCGACCTTCTGAATCCATTTTTGAGATTATTTGGACCCCAGGCTCAAAAATGAACCCTCGGGAAGACGGAGTAAAACAAAAATAAAATTTTTTTCAATAAATTTAATTGAATGAGGTATTGAAATCCGTGTCTTTTGACACTTTGGATCCCTTTTTGAGGTCATTTTTCACCCAAACCGATTGTGGAGGGGGAGGGGGATTTAAACATTTCAACTCTATCGTGTGAGGTATCAAAATCCATGTTTTTCGACCTTCTGAATCCATTTTTGAGATTATTTGGACCCCAGGCTCAAAAATGAACCCTCGGGAAGACGGAGTAAAACAAAAATAAATTTTTTTTCAATAAATTTAATTGAATGAGGTATCGAAATCCGTGTCTTTTGACACTTTGGATCCCTTTTTGACAGGGGTGCTGCGAAGGGGTATTCTTGACGAGCAACTCGTCGTTGAAAATTTTGGGGGGGCCGAAAAAAAATGCAAAAAAAATTACAAATTTAAATTTTAAAGAGAAAAAAATAAATTAACAATAAATATTAGAAAATAATTAAAAACAACCCCCCCTATAATTACAGAACCCCCCTATCAATAGACGACCCCCCTCCCATCAATGGACGGACCCAACTCCCAAAAGTTCATCAATTTGACGCTAATTTCGCTCATTTTTAACTCAATAATGGCAAAAATTTTCTTGGAATCGTAAAAACATCTACTAGTAAATAGGTAAATTTTCATTTTTTTTCAGCAACGAACCCCCCCTAAATCAATATAATAGACCCCCCCCCCCCCAATCGATAGACTGGACCCCCTCTAAAAAAATCAATTTCACCCAAATTTCGCTCATTTTTAAACTCAATAAAAATTGACAAAATTTTCTTGGGAACGTAAAAATATGCACTAGTAATCAGGTGAATTTTCATTTTTTTCAGCGACGACCCCCCCATAAATTTTATGCCAATTTTGCTCATTCTTACTCAATAAAAATTTCTAACGTGGATTTTCATTTTTTTTTTTAAACATTGCTTTCATTGAAAGGTTTTCATGTTCTGTTCTCTTTTTTTTGTAGTAGGTAAATATATAATATTCAAGTACATTCCAAAAAAGAAAAACGTGTAGGTAGTTATTTTCTAAAAAAAAAAACACAAAAAAGGGTAGGTATTCATTTTATAGAAAATGAAAAAAAAAGTAGATAAATATTTATTTTTTAGAAAAACGCAAAAAAGATTATGTTTATTTTTTAAGCAACATCTTCGATAATAACTTAGATGCAGAGGCGTAGCGAATGGGGGCAGGGGGGTGACTCACCCCCCAGAAATGCTAGTATGGAAAAAGTTGGCAAATTCGTCTCAAAATGAGAAAAGTTGGCAAATTTGACCAATAACAATAAAATTTTTGGAGTAAACATCGCTTCTTCAGAAATTACAGTCCAACTCTGAAATTATACCTCCCAATTCTAAAATTTTCAAAAACTTTGGCCTCGCTGCGCTCGGCCTTATTGTATGTACAAGTATGTATTTCATCTACTTCATACAAAAGTGATTTTTTTTGTATTTCTCTTCAAAATTATTCCAATATTCACCTAATTTTATTACATACATATTTTTTCCCTCAAAACTCATGTTCGATGTTTGAAAATAAAATTGTTTAAAAGCTTTGGCCTCGCTGCGCTCGGCCTCATCATACTTCTCCCTCAATAATTTCATAGTAATAGAGGTCAATTTTTTATTCAAGTTTTTTATTCTAAAATATTGTTTTATTTCGCCTTGAACTTGAGGTTATCTAAAATTTTCGCCCTCGTTTCGTTCGGGCCAAATTCATTTCGCTCGCATTTCCATTGAAATTACAAAATTTTTGAAATAAATTATAATTTTTCTCGAACTTTTCCACTCTTTCTTTGTTCGGGACAAATTGACAATTTCGCTGATTTTTCCAACTTCGAGTAGATACATAAATTAGATACATTGAAATTAGGCAGGGAAAAACAATAAATTGAATGAGAGGAAGAAGTGGTTAAAAAATTTAATCCAGTCTAAAAATTTGTGCCATCCATTCCCGCCCCAAAAAAGTCTGTCTATTTCGTGCTTAAATAATTTGATTTTCAAATTTTTTCAAAAATCAAGCCGGAAATTCTGAGACCTTGCCCCCTCAATTCAATATCCTGACTTCGGTACGTCACTGCACACTTTGCCACACCATTCTATGAAACTTAAATTATACTTCAAATTCAATTCGTCCATAAGGCGCACCCAAGGGGGAGGCACAATAGGCTCGAGCTCCTCTCCCCCCTCTCGGAAAGGAGATTTTTTACAAAAATGTGAAAAAGTGCATTTTTTTGGTATTAAAACATGATTTTTTGAAAAATTTTCGCCCTCGCTTCGCTCGGGCAATATTTTAATCCTATTTTCTAAAACAAATCTGAATCATTCTATGATGAAATTCTGCCTTTGAGAATCAGTAAAATGATTATCTTTGGAAATTAATAATATTTTTATTGATTTCTCAATCAATTCCCATTTGTCAGGAAAAATCAATAATTATTTTGACTTGACGACTTGACTGAAAGATCGGTGAAAAAACACTGATTTTCAGTTGAAGTCATTTCACTGATTCAAGCAGGTAAATTTTACCAATTCAGATTTCAGATGGATAAAGATGAAAGAGATGCAGACATGGCTGATTTTTTAGGGGACAGATGTCAAATGTTTATCTATTATATAATATTTAATAAAGTTTATTGATATTTGCTGATTCTTAAGGCTTATCGCTCTTAATGTTATCGCTTGTTCTATTTTAAAGATGTTTTTTATATTTATGCTATACCTACTTTTCTCACTGTCTCATATCACATATAAACGTCGGAACGTCACATTAAGCCCTAATCGTTTGGTGGTATTGTATTTTTTTGTACCCCCCCCCCCCCACCTCCTTAAAGTTCGTAAAAAAATGAGGAAATTTGTGAAAATGGGGGGGGCCTACTTGAAAAATTTGGGGGGTCCTCGTCGTTGACTCAGGGGGTTCGCCGCACCCCTGCTTTTTGAGGTCATTTTTCACCCAAACCGATTGTGGAGGGGGAGGGGGATTTAAACATTTCAACTCTATCGTGTGAGGTATCAAAATCCATGTTTTTCGACCTTCTGAATCCATTTTTGAGGTTATTTGGACCCCAGACTCAAAAATAAACCCTCGGGAAGACGGAGTATAACAAAAATAAAAAAATTTTCAATAAATATTTGAAACTATTAGGCGAAAATTTTTCATTTTTGGATCCATCCTTACCCCTGAGGGTTGATTTTACCCAGAGAAATAAACAATATTTTATTTTTCCAGACAAAATGAATCTGAAACATCGGAAAGAAATGAGCAAGAAACGATTTTACCATCTTTACGGGTTCAGGGTACAGCAAAACATCAAGATACGATGTCACTTCAAGACATAGAATTGTTGAACGATGATCAAGCGGATGAACGGGATGTCTACATCAATGATCCAGATAATAAACAAGTTCCTCATATTGAGAGAACCCTGACGGAAGATTCAGCGGGTAAAATTCTCACGAATTATTATTTTCTAAAGCTATACGTGAATACCACTCACCTTATAAAATCTAAATTTTCATTCCAAATTCCACCACAGATACGGGGTATTTTCAAAGCACGCTGAATCAGCCGTCTCCAGCATGCAGTCTGCATCATTCTGATAACGACGATTTATACCAGCAAATCATGCACGAGGTTATGCTGAATACGCCATCGTTATCAGCCCCTGATGCGGATTTCCATTTGACAAATGACAATAATTTTGATACGTTGGATAAAGATAGTCCACCGAATCGAACCCATCGTAGATCTTACATGTTGGCTATTCGAAGAGAGAGCAGTCGAGGTGAGTAGATGAATTTCTCAGATGATCGTCAACAATCAATTTTTCTGATCTGTTCGGTTTTTTTCGTGACAGAAGCATTGAACTTCGTTGATCCGGAATCAGGCAATAAACCAGAAGAATCTACGGAGAAGGTGGAAGAAGTTCATCATTCGCCCGAACCTCCTAAGAAAAAATCGTGGATGGCGTTGGCATCCTACGTAGATGAACTGACTTTGGGTGGTAGACGTGACTCCAAAGGGAGGTTTATCGATAATCTGGGTAGTTTTCCAGGTTTCGGGTACGCTAAAAAGGTCAAAGTTCCTCAAGACTGTTTTCCTAAGCATTTTTATGATAAGTAAGTTCGCTGCGATTCCGAATACTGAAGATATAACCACTTTGATCAATCGTGAAACTTTTTTCACAGGTGTCCAGCTTGCGAAAACTGTATAGATTCGTTTTTTGGCGAAAGATGGATGGCATTCAGGAGTAGAGTGCTGACTGTAGTGGATAATCCGTATTTCGAATGGTTCATTTTAGTTTTAATTTTCGCTTCGAGTATTACGCTGTGTTTCGAAGATATTTACCTCGACAATAATATCATTTTGAAGAAAGTTCTGTACTGGACGAATTTCGTATTCTGCGTTATTTTCATAATCGAGATGTTACTGAAATGGATCGCGATGGGATTTTATAAATATTTTAGCAGTTTTTGGACCGTGCTGGATTTCGTGATAGCTTTCGTGAGTTTTGAGTTTCACGTCAGGAGTGATATTTCTTCGGAGACCGAATGAATTTTAAAATTGTTTTTCAGATGTCTGTGTTTAGCTTGGTGATCGAAGAAAATGAAAATTGGAAGGTGCTGAGGTCTTTAAGAACATTGCGAGCGTTAAGACCTCTGAGAGCAATTGCTCGATGGCAAGGAATGAAGGTAAAATTGACCAGAATACTCGATAGGATATAAATTATGCAGTTGAAACTATCGAATGGTTTTTACAGATTGTTGTGAATGCATTAATGTACGCGATTCCGTCTATTTTCAACGTGCTTTTGGTTTGCTTGGTGTTTTGGTTGATTTTCTCAATCATGGGAGTACAATTTTTCGGAGGGAAATTTTACAAATGCGTTAACGAAGTAGGGGAACGTTTAGACCCTGAGGTACTTTTAGACGAAATAATATTTTAAAAATATATCGACGTATTTTTCTTTTATCGAATTATGCATGGTCATTTTCAGGATGTTGAAAATAGGACGCAATGTTTGGAAAAAAATTATACGTGGATCAACTCGAAGATATCCTTCGATAATGTCGGAATAGGTTACCTAGCGTTATTCCAAGTCGTAAGTGTAGTCTATCGTCGCTATGTAACAGAAAATACCTAAAACGTGTCGTACATTTGAAACGTTTTTGTTCCTTAGGCGACATTCGAAGGATGGATGGAAGTAATGCAAGACGCCGTAGACGCGACTGGAGTTGACAAGCAGCCTCAAAGGGAAGCCAATATTTACGCTTATATTTATTTCGTTATTTTTATCGTTTGCGGAGCGTTTTTTACGTTGAATTTGTTCATCGGTGTGATTATCGATAATTTCAATATGCTCAAGAAAAAGGTACGCGATAAAAAAAGAAAGATTTATTTTTTGTTGAATTCTAAAGATCAAAATCAAATTAGGAAAATTGTGGGTAATTATGGGGTTTTGATTTCGCAGTATGAAGGAGGTGTTCTCGAGATGTTTCTTACCGAAAGTCAGAAACATTATTATACTGCGATGAAAAAATTAGGCAGGAAGAAACCACAGAAAGTTATCAAACGACCAATTAATACATTTTTAGCTGCGTTTTATGATTTGTCGAATTCTAGAAGGTAAAAATAATTTATTAAATACCTCGGTAAAAATTTTATACAGAGATTTGACCATTTACCTACGATTTTGAAATTTGTTTTATTTTTACAGATTTGAAATAGCCATTTTTGTTTTGATATTTTTGAATATGTTGTCCATGGGAATTGAACATTACAATCAACATCGAGCTATATTTTTTGTACTTCAAGTCAGCAACGCGTTTTTTACTACAGTTTTTGCATTAGGTAGGTTCGAGTACCAATTTTTTAATAATTTTTCCCCAATTTAAAGTGTTTCATGTTTTGTAATCTGTGATTGTTATTTTTGTCCAATTACAGAAGCTTTAGTGAAGATGATCGGTTTGAGGTTTCATTATTTTACCGTCCCGTGGAATATTTTTGATTTTTTACTGGTGTTGGCATCGATATTGGGTATTTTGATGGAGGACGTGATGATTGATTTTCCAGTTTCGCCTACGTTGCTACGAGTTGTCAGGGTATTTCGTATTGGGAGAATTTTAAGATTGATCAAGGTATGTGAATTTTTTTTAATAAGATCGTTCATACTTCAGTTCAACTCGAGTTTTAATTTTTGCAAGTTGGAAATTATCCTAGATCCTTTTTCTTTGTCAAGGAGAAATTGGAAGATCTGTGTTGATTTGTTTGTTCTAATTTTGAAGTCGTATTGGGGGTGGGAAAAGCCAAATTTGGCTATTTGAGGGGAAAAATTGAAGATTTTCTGTTTAGATAGTACCTATTTTTCTAATTTGAAATGCAATTTTTCCAATTTTTTATTTTTAAGCTGTAAGTTTTCTAAAAAAAGTTCACTTTTTCAAATTCTTTACTCAAATCCAATTTTGTCAATTAAATATGAGTGAATTTTGAGATTGGGTCTGTCTATTCTCACACGGAATGAACAACAAAATGTAAATCGTTCGCTTGAATCGCAAAGCAGGAATGAAGAGCTTGCTAAAAAGTCTATCAAATTCTTAGCTTTTGATTTGAAAATTAGAAACTGAAATCAACAATTTTTCGACCCAAAATTTTTTTTCGATTCTCAAAATAGGTAGTTTCATTTATTAATTTCTTTTTCTCCGGATATATTTCAACTCTAAACATTTTTCCTCAAAATATTTTTCAACTCTAAAATTTTTTCATCTGGAATGAAATTTTTACCAACTCTGAAATTTTTTCCTCCAATTTTTTTTCAGGTAGGTATAGAAAATGTTCAACTTTGGTATTTTTTCCAAAAATACACAGTTTTCATTTTTTAACTCTGTAAATTTTTTCTCAAAATTAAATATTTTAAACATTTTTTTACCCTCAAAATTTTTTCTCAGAGTTCAATTTTTACAGTTTTTGAATTTTTTTTTCTCAAAATTCTATTTTTCAACTCAAATGTTTTTTCAAATTATTTTCCAGCTCAGAAATTTTTAGAATAAAAAAAATTCGGTTGAAAAACATTTTAAGTAATTTAATGTGAAAAAAAATCGAGAGAATGTCAAGTTTTTAAAAATCTTAAGATCAAAGAATAGGATTTTACAGTTGATAATTTAGATACATATTAGTAATGAGAAAATTTTAGCAAAAATGAAAATCGAAGAAATTGAAAAAAATCTTGAAGCTAAAAAAAATTTTGAGAAAGAAAGTTTAGTGGGGGGGGGGGAATTTATTGGAATTGATTAAATTGATATTGTGAGAAAAAAATTAAAATTTTGAGAAAAAGGTACAGTTAACAGCTGAGATGATCAATGTAGCGGTGAAGATGATGGAAAAAAATGAACGAGATCGCGCATAGTTCGGTCATTTTGTTGTTCATTCTTTGTGAGAATAGACAGACCCTTTGAGATTATGGAAGGGGCAGGGGTGCGCTCACTAAAATTTAGATACAATTTACTCAGAATTTCTAGAACTTGAACTGAATTACACAAATGTGATTTAATTTGCCAACTTGGAGATTTGAAGGGGCAATTTCAAGGTGGATGTGGGTATAGATTCATTATGAATCGTCGAATTTTTATTTCTGTAAATCACCTTAAATTACCCAGCAGTATTTTTACGAAATTATAATTAAAGGTCAAATGACTTTTTAAAAATACCTACGTAAGTCATCAAAACATCCGAATTAAGTGGAGAAGGGGAAATTAAATTTTTCGGAGTTCTTTTATACTTTGAAATTATTTGAAGAATTTTTGAATTTTTTGTTTTTTTTTCAATGTTTGAGTCAACTTTAGTTTTCTTGAAAATTTCTTTTGAAGAAGCCTAAATTTTTTTAACGCGACTAGCTGTTGAGAAAATGCTCCATTGAGAAGTTAGGACAGTAAATTATATCATAATTCTTCTGATTTCAATTTAGGACCCTTAAACAATACGTAAACGTTGTTTGGGGTCTGAAAAATTTGAAACATGATAAAAATCAATCCTCCTTAGAATAATTTTTTACGATGAAAAAATATCAGACAAACATTACCTTGGCTTGCAGAGAGGAAGGAAGTTGCATTAAAAAATAAGTTGTCCAAATATGAAATTTTTTTAAAAATTCAAATTTTTAAAGATTGAAAATGGTTTAAAAAATTGAATTTTAAAAATAAAAAAGAGAAATCAACCCAAACAATTTGATTGAAAAATTTCCAAAAAATTAAAAAAAATCTTACATAACTTTAAAACATGAAAATTGTTCAAAAATTGAAAATTGTGGGAAAGTTGGAATTTTTCTTTACAAATATGAAGAATTTGACCTCAGTTGAAAATTTTCAATGTATAATAAATTAATAATCCATAATTTATTATGCATTCAAAATTTTCAATTGAGATCATTTTTTTATTTTTCTTGATAGAAATGCATTTTTTCATTTTTTCGGCTCAATACAAAAAAATTTTCTAAGAAGAAAATTAATTTTGCAAATTTTCTGATTCCAATTTAATTTTCTCGACTAGAAAATTTAGGGAGAAGAAGGAGGTTAATTTCGATACCTCTCTCTCCATAACGTGAAAAAATACTTATAAAAATTCTTCGAATCGAATTTTTCCCACTAAAACTTCAATTTTTCTATTCGGGTCATCTGACCCTTTACCCCCTCCTTCCGGTTGCGTTCCTGACAGATTGATTCAGTTTTAAATATACATCACCCGTTTGTATGGTTAAATAAACATTTAGATTGAAATTTTTTGAAAGGACACTTGTCCCTTAATTTTCCAAAATGAACAACCTGTTCATTTAACAGCTTTTCGTTTTCCACAACCACTCACCAAACATTCTGTACAAATTTCCCCCAAAATATGCAATAATTATCGCTTTTTCAGGCCGCAAAAGGTATTCGTAAATTATTATTCGCGTTGGTGGTATCTTTGCCGGCTCTCTTCAACATCGGCGCTCTCCTTGGACTGATTACATTTATCTACGCGATCATCGGTATGTCTGTGTTTGGACACGTGAAACAACAACGAGCTTTAAACGATATGGTAAACTTCGAAACGTTTGGAAGAAGCATGCAGCTGTTATTTCGGTAATTTTTTTAATTTTGAAAATCGAACCGAATGTAACCGAGAGTAAGTATCGTTCGAATGGTATTTCTATAACGAAAATTCTACAGGTTAATGACATCTGCTGGCTGGAATGACGTATTAGAGTCATTAATGATACAACCGCCAGACTGTGATCCTAATTTTAAAAATCTCCCTAATGGTGACTGCGGTAACCCGGTACTAGCCATAACTTACTTCACTAGTTTCATCATCATCAGTTACATGATTGTGATAAATATGTATATTGCTATAATCTTAGAAAATTTCAATCAAGCTCATCAAGAAGAGGAGATTGGTATCGTTGAAGACGATCTCGAAATGTTTTACGTTAGGTGGTCGAAGTAAGCGTCAATTTTTTCGACGTTGGGCTCTGTAACTTAAGAATGAGGTAATTTTTCATTGCGCCCATTTTTTTTTTTTTTTTTTGCAGATACGACCCTCATGCTACACAATTTATCGGATTTACTCAATTATCCGATTTTATAGCGAGCTTAGATCCTCCTCTAGGTATTCCAAAGCCTAATATCGTAGCTTTGGTGAGTTTTAATTTACCTATAGCTCGAGGTAATAAAATACATTGCTTGGATATTCTTCACGCGTTGGTTAAACATGTCCTCGGGCATGTCGAAGAGACCGAAGAATTCAAAAAGGTAATTTCCAATATCGTAAAAAAAATTTTATCAATTTTTGCGATCAATTAATTAATCTGATTGAAATTTTGTCTCAGTTGCAAGAACAAATGGATGATAAATTTAAGAAACAATTTCCAACTAGAAAAGAATTAGAAATCGTGTCTTCCACTAGACTATGGAAACGTCAAGATAAAGCGGCTCGTATGATACAACGAGCCTATAGAGAGTACAAAAGGTAGGATATACCAATAAAATGCAATGCTGTGAATTTATTGTGCTATATTATTTATCATAATGTGAAACGCGTGCTACTTAAACATACTTTGAAAAATCAAAATTCGGAAATTAATCTACGCAGAAGGTGAATTCGCTGTAGTAGCTTGGGCAGCAGGTGGATTCGCTGGAGCTGCCTGGGTAACAGGTGAATTTGCTGATCCAGCTTGAGCTTCAGGAGTGTTTGATTGGGTTGGTGGAGCAGGAGAACTCGACAACGTGATTTGAGCTTTTAAATTCAAATTATCTGAAGTATCGGATTTTTTCAAAATGAAAAACGACTCTGATCCATTTACTCCTTCGGTTACGAAAGCAGATCCATCGATACAATACGATTTGGCCTCCTGGGTTGAATCACCTTTGATCTCACAGGAGCACTTGTGCAACTTGAAATTAAAATTCGAAGGGTTGGTGTTGTAACGAGTAATTTCGATGGGTTTTTCATCAATGATGCCAGATTTTTTTGGTATTTCTATGTGTTTGCTCGAAAAGAAGGGGGATGATGAAAAATCCTTCTCGCAGACATCGGAAATAGCCCCAAATAATCCTCCGACGGCATTGGTAATCGGGTCGATTACTTGTTCACCAACTAAAAAAAAGTGGAATGAAAAAAATTGAAATTTTCAATTTGAAAAATATTGATTTGTTTCTATACGTACTGCAAAATGAATCCCGTTTTCTCAAAAATTGCAACTCGACAATGGTTGGATCTTCGCTATCACCGACACAATCTAGACCATAGTTGGAGATTCGACTAACAAAGGAGAGTGTTTCATAGGGTAGTTTTTCATTACTCGGTGCCGGATTTGGATTCGAATTCGATTCTCCTTCTCCGCGACATGAAATCCATATCGAACCGACGAAAAAATACAGTAAAGTTACTTTCATGATGAAGTTTGATGTTTTTACGTGAAAGTTAAACCGACAATGTGAGTGTTTTTCTTTCTAGTAAACCGAATAAGGTCATGAGAGGAGTAATTTATTGACACGTCAGTTAAAAACAAACGTATGAGTAGGTAATGGGGAAAAGCTCAATTAAGGAAATGCGTAGTTTTGTTCGAATGAACATCTGTGTGTCGTGTTGGAAATTGATAATTTTTTTGGTACAGTTCAAAAAATCGAAATTTTACCTGTTGTATGAGAATTTTTCTTAGAATTAAACGTTTGTTAATTGTACGTTGGATCTGAAAAGTGATTAGCAGGTGTGCTAAATTCGAATGAAATGAAGAGAAAAATTCATATGAGTGAATATGTACCTCTCGACTCATTTGAAAATAGGTGACAAATTCTTCGAAGTTGGTTGCTTAATCTTTACCCCTGCGATATTCAGGATAGGCAACCATTTTTTAATCGTTTCTGA
Source organism: Pseudococcus viburni (assembly GCA_033439095.1). NCBI lineage: Eukaryota > Metazoa > Arthropoda > Insecta > Hemiptera > Pseudococcidae > Pseudococcus > Pseudococcus viburni. Next base: position 50,307 of record JAVBJF010000254.1, read on the forward strand.
TGTGAATTGTTGGGGGAAAAAATGAACAACTCATAAAATATCAGAAATTTTTTGCGAATGATTCATTTATGTCGTATCAGATGAAACTGACCTCGTCTGATAACTAGCTCCTAAATCATTTTGACGCAAATGGGATTTCGACGATCCAGGTTCAAATTTAGGCTAAGTTCAATTTTTTTCAAACTTCTAAACTTTTTCAATTTCTTTTATGATAATTTTTTTCAAAGCTGTAGGTATCCAACTTTTAAAATTTTCCATCAGTACTTTTTTTTAGTTTAAATTTTCTCAAAATTTATCCAACTGTGACTTTTTTTTCAATTTCATGTTTTCATTAGGTTACTTTTTAAAATTTCTTCTATAGGTATTGAGTAGGAAGAAATGTTGAAAAATATGAAGTTGAAAATTATTTTTTTAATTCAAAGTTAGAATTTTTTAAAATTTCAATTGGAAAAATTTCATGTCTATAAAATTGAAAAAGTTGTAGAATTTTAAGTTGGAAAAATGTTTAATACCCACTAAAAAAATTTCTGATGGTAAGTAAACGTTTTTCAAATTAAAACATTTTTCCAACTTTGATCTTAAAATTTTTTAAACTTCTTATTTTTTGAAATTTCTTCCAACTCAGAAATTTTTTTCAATATTTTCAAAATGTTTACGTAAATTTTTTATAAAAAAATCAAAATTAAAAATCAAAATTAAAGTTTAAACTGTTGGAAAATTTTTAATATTGGGTACAATAAAAAATTCAGAACTAAAGAAATTGAAAAAATTGAACTAGGAATAAAATTGGATTTAGATCTTCGAAATCCTATTTGCATCAAAATGATTTAGGAACTACAAAAAACTTGAGATGAACATGTCGCCTATTTTGAAAATTGAAGGAGCAAATGCTACTTCTAAAAAAATCACGTCAAAAATTTTTTTAACCATGGTAATGGATAGTTCTTTGAAAAGTAAACAAATTTTCAAATTATGACTTTTTGCCCATCTTTAAAATTAAAAGAGCTACAAAAAAATTTGTTCAAAAAAATCTCAAAAATTAACCGATAAAGGGAATGGATAGTACGTTGAAAACTGAAGAAATTTTGTTCTGAAGACTATTTGCCTAACATCAAAAATGAAGAGGCTAAGGGCCATTAAAAGTTGAGAAAATTTGAAATTTTTTACAAGTCCATTTATTTTGAGTGACCCTTAGCCCCTTTATTTTCGACTTTAGGCAAAAAGTCTACAGAACAAAAAATTTTCAGTTTTCAGCGTTCTATTCATTCCTTTGATTAGTTTATTTTTTTAGATTTTTTTAGGAATAGTTTTTCTGTAGCCCCTTCAATTTTACAGTTAGGCAAAAAGTCATAATTTGAAAATTTGTTTACTTTTCAAAGAACTATCCATTACCATGGTTGAAAAAAAAAATTGACGTGATTTTTTTTAGAAGCAGCATTTGCCCCTTCAATTTCCAAAATAGGCAACATGTTCCTCTCAAGTTTTTTTTTAGTGATACCCGGTTAATTATATCCAAAAAATATGTTTGGCAGACGATTCGTGGAACACCTTGTATTGTCACAATCTAATCAAATTTTATAAGAAATACTTGGTTAAATCAAATCGTTTACGAATGATTCACTCATAATCAGATCAAAATGATCATGATCATGAATGATTCAGTTTCGTTGAATCGTTCAAGAATATTTTATTTATTCATTAAATTTTGCTATTTAATCATTTACAAATAATTCAGTCAGAAATGAATCAGTCGTGAAATCTTATCAGAAGCATAGTCGTTGATGATTGATTGATTGCAATCGATTCATTCATGAACACAGGGCGATTTAATCAGGGTTTCAAAAACTTTATAAAAACGAAAACAGAAAACAGAAAAAAACATTATTTTTTTCCAACAATTTAATGAAACGAAAAAAACGAAACAAAATTTTACAAATAACGTTAAACGAAAAAAAAAACCAATTTCTTCTCGTTTTTAATTTTTTTCGACATTTTGGTAGCAAAAATGTGATTTAAATTGATTTTTGAATCTATACAAACCTGTGGTGGGATGATGGGGTATAAATTTTTAAAATTAAATATTTAGGGTACAAAAAGCTCAAAATTTCTAGATTCCAAGTTCCAACTCTCAAGCAGTAAGTGAAAAGTAGTTAAAAGTCAATTTACAATGGCGAAATCTTAAAAAATTGGGATTTCAATCATAAAACAACTGAGATTTCATCAAGAAAGGAGAAAAGCATTAAAATGAAAACTGAACCTGTCTTTATACAGGGTGTCCCGTCTCAATATGGACACCCTTCAACCAGTAGTAGTGCAACACATACTGAGTCGATGTAAGTAGGTTTGCCTACCATTGGGATTGAAGGGGCAGAGTTATGCACATCGAAAATTTTTTCTTTTTGAATTTTGCTTGGCATTTTCAACGGTGCGCTATTCAACAACCAAGATAGGTAGGAGGTTGCGCTTTGCGGCAACGTGTAGCTCACTTTCTCTAGAATTTTTCTATGCGATTGATAATTTTTGTAGGTGAACTAGGGTGGGTGTACCGCACCAAATATTTAAAAAAATCGTGTCAAAAAGTTGATGATTTTTTAAAAATTTGGTAATTACTAAAAAAGTTTCCCTCTTCTACTACCATTATTATTAGTGTTTCTGGAAGAAAAAACTTCGATCTTTCCAATGGCGCTAACCCCACTCTTCTATCATGCTCCAATCAAAAGTTACGAGCGTCTAATTTGAATAAAAACACAAGAAAAACTTCATTTTTTTGATTTTTCAAATTTCAAAAATCTATATCTTTGTGGCAAAATGAGATAGGCTGATGGGGTTTGCAGCATTGAACTAACCAAGCTTCATACTACACATTGTAGGAATGATATTTTTCAATTTTACAAATAAAAAAATTTTTTGCCAAAATTTTTTCCAATTTTTTTCTGATAAAAATTTTTTTTAATGTAAAATTTGAAAATCCTATCAATATTTTGTGCGGTGTAATACTTGGTTAGTTTAATGCTGCAAACCCCATCAGCCCATCTCATTTTGCCACAAAAGATATAGATTTTTGAAATTTGAAAAATCAAAAAAATGAAGTTTTTCTTGTGTTTTTATTCAAATTAGACGCTCGTAACTTTTGATTGGAGCATGATAGAAGAGTGGGGTTAGCGCCATTGGAAAGATCGAAGTTTTTTCTTCCAGAAACACTAATAATAATGGTAGTAGAAGAGGGAAACTTTTTTAGTAATTACCAAATTTTTAAAAAATCATCAACTTTTTGACACGATTTTTTCAAATATTTGGTGCGGTACACCCACCCTAGTTCACCTACAAAAATTATCAATCGCATAGAAAAATTCTAGAGAAAGTGGGCTACACGTTGCCGCAAAGCGCAACCTCCTACCTATCTTGGTTGTTGAATAGCGCACCGTTGAAAATGCCAAGCAAAATTCAAAAAGAAAAAATTTTCGATGTGCATAACTCTACCCCTTCAATCCCAATGGTAGGCAAACCTACTTACATCGACTCAGTATGTGTTGCACTACTACTGGTTGAAGGGTGTCCATATTGAGACGGGACACCCTGTATTTTTCGTTTCATGGGATAATGACGTGATGAAATTATGGCTGTTCATTTTTTTATTCCAGTTTATGAAGAAATTCATTAAAAAACAACATTTGGATATTTTGACTTTCAAAAAAAAACTTTAAAAAAAACGTTTTTAAAAAACGAAAACAATCGTAAAAACGAAAACCTAAAAATTTTCCGTTTTTGAAACACTGGATTTAATTGGATAAGTAAATTATTTTAATTATTCACAAACAAGTTAATCATACTGAGTCGTTCGCGAACGGATCGTCTCCAATCGAATCATCTGTGACCACAAATCGTTCACGAACGATTCTCTCATCTGAAATCGTTCGCAAATGCCCCATGCCTATTTAATTAAATAAGTCTTTAACGATTTCTTAAAATTCGATCAAATCATTCACAACGTTTTTCAACTCCGCAGACGAAGAAAAGAACGAGAAGAAGGCGACGTCGACGAAGTAACCCAATCCTCTAGTCCAGGCGGAGGCTGGCAAGGCCGACTGTCTTCCTTCCTGCACGTCCACCGCGGCTCCCGGGCATCCTCGCGAAAATCATCTCGCGCCTCCGATGCCAGCGACGCTTCCGAAATCAACAGCAGCATGTGGTTAAACTTACCCTTATTTTTACTTACCAGCACTCAAGTCAACGGTGAAGACGTTGCTCCACCTCCCCCTCCACCGCTACCAGAGGATGATATTTCTCCTAAGTAAGAAATCGGTTTGGTCAAGTGCATGCCGAAGAGTAAGTACGTTTGGATGGTCGACTATGTGTAGGTAATTGTAATTAGTTGCACAACTTTAACGGGTGGTTCACAATTGTGTGATTTCCCTGGGTAGATTGTTAGATAGATTGTGTCGTACCTGTTGCTCACTTAATTTTTGACCAAAAAACTAAAAGGTGGCACGAATTTGATTTTTGAAAAATTACTATCGAAATTTTCGATTTCTCTTCTGTGTCGTGTTGAAATTTTTTTACAAATTAGAATCTTTCTCCTTTACGTGATTTCAATCCATACTTTTCTCATCTTATACCTACTATACTTGCTGCTACCAGTGATATAGTAATTTAGAATTTTATAGATTTTTTTTTCTATTCGTTATCTACTTGATACTATTTACCTACCTAATTTTCGTGTAAAATATTCTCATTCTCATTTTTCTATTATAGTGTAGTTCGTAGTGTAGGTATATGCCTCTAATGTGTTTTTAAATCGTAGTCAGCTGCTTCTATTTAATTGAAATTTTAAATTCTATTTCTTTTGTGTCATAGATTTTTGAAAATATTTTATTTAAAAAAAAAAACGAAGTTGTGCAAACCTCTATAAAGGTTGATCATTTGAAATGTACTTACACTTCGATAAATCTGACGCTTATAGAAGTTCTCGTATTGATGCTTAATTTCCAGCGGCAATTCATGTAACCGATTAAAGGTAGTACACATTTAGTTATAAACCAATTACTCGTATCAAGTTGCACCGAGTTTGTAAAGGGAAATCAATTAGCAACTTGAACATGTGAATTGTAAAATTTGTACGTGTCGGTTTATTTTTAATAGCTAATTTAGCCAAATCATTAACCTAGGCGTTAGTTATTCGTATAATTATTTTATTGGACATTGTACATTTCTACAAAACCATTATTCGATGTAGAATTAGAATTTTGAAATGCTTTTAGAATTTAAAAAAAAAAAAAGTCACGGTAGATGAATTGCGTAAAAAAAGCAATATCTACGTACGATTTTTACAACGATAAAGTGGTTTTTGGAATGTGTAAAAATCATTACCTTTAGTGATCTTATAAACGGATACATGGATGCTTTTTGAATTTTTATGACCTTACTATTCGCCAATAGCTCTGCTGATAGATAAATAGAAGCCCATTTTTTTAATTATTTTACTTTGTAAATTTTCTCATTTTATTCGACGCTTTCTCATTTTATTATTCAACTCGAGTATTTTCTCATTCATTTTCAAATACCGAATAATTAAATTAGCTTGGCCAGATGAACAAGCTTTGCGAAAAATTTTCACGAGGGAGGTATAAGTACTTAAAAGTTTTTTGTTTCCATCGAGATGCTAAAATTAAGCCGATTTAAGCTTCTTTTTGATACTTTGTTATTTCGCCTTCTTTTTTTTTCATCATTATTAAAAAGTATAGAAACTGGTGGCATTAGTCGAGGTTTATCCCCTTTGTTGTTCTTCTTTGGTAACAATGTTTCTTCGTTATCGTAAATCTTGTTTTGTGCCCTCGTATAACAATCTATTATTTGAAAAAGTGCTACGTTGGCATTTGCTAAGTAATGAGTTTACTCGTTCCAAAACCTACTATGAAAAGAAATAGGATTAGTTGATGGAAAATTGTAAATAGTTTATAAGTAAATTTATAATTAATTATGTAATTTATGGATAATTTTTAATTTATTATTCGGTTAGATTATTTTTAATGATTTTTTTTTGGATATTTTTAAAATAATTTATGTTTTTTGAACAGAATCGACGTTTGTATCACTGTCAGCGAACCATCGCCGGAGTCTAAACCAGAAAACGAACCTCCGGTCGTGACCCAGTGTTCGTTAGAGCTGCCAGAATCAGCAGTCAGTATCTTGGTCACAGATGCGTCTCCAGAGTCATCGGATGCTCAATCACCTCCGTCGACGGCTACCTCGGCAGCCAACACAGCCCATCAAAAACGAGCAGCATTTAGAAGAGGTAGCGAAGCTGTTACTATTCATCATGCGTTGGTTCATCGAGAATCAGGAGATGATAGATGATCTACGCTTTATTTTGGCAAGATTTCTGTTTCGTTGTTGAAATCGTTGATTTGACGTAGGTTGCGAATGATGTCGGAGGAAAATTCGGAATTAGGCGGAAAAGAGAATTTAAATTGTAATACGAATGCAGCATGAGAAGCGAAATATCATTGTAGGCGATTTATATTGAGAATATGCAGAGATTCGAGGTAAATCGTTGATGTAATTTTTATATTATACATTCCTGTGATATTTTATCTTATAATATTCACAATTATAATTTTAAATTGTTTTCTTTACGTAATTTTGTTATTGACGTGTTTTGTTTTCGGTTTTTTACCTACCTAAATGTAACTAATCTAGTCGCTGATTGTCGTTATTGATTTTAATTTTAATAATAAATGTGTAGATAAATTTGTGAACGAAATTGTACAGAAAGTTCGCACCGTGGACGAGATATGTTCACGTATTCATTATTCAGCAATTTTATAATCACACTTGTATTCTTAACTGCCTGTAAATTATAATCTGTTTCTTTACTTTTCCTTTTTCTATTTTTGACGTACTCGCAATTCAATTTTAACGTGCCTTCTGTACTTTTTAATAAATATATTACCATTATATAGTTGATAAATATATGTATAACTCGCTGTTATACTTTTAACAAAATTAATAAATGCGTATATTATCGTTGTACTTGGTATGTAAAAAAATTTATGGGTTTTCAGATTTTGCTCTAATTTTTTTTTTGAGATTCTGTTATATCAGGGGTTATAAAATTACATTTTTTCAAATTCTAGTCCCCTTCAGCCTTCAGGACTCGGAGGGAAAATAAGTCTAATATTCGAATTCATCGAACCAAAAAATAAGACATGCTACTCGATTTTTTTTTATTTTTTTACTTTTCGGGTCAAATTTCAGATTTCGTGAAATAAAGGGGGAGAGGGAGGAGTTAAATTCAAAAATTAAGTTGATATTCCAACTCAGCGCCTTAAAAAATCTAGCAAACGAATACAACGATAGTTCTTACATTTATGAGAAAAGCGAAGTACGAAAAAAAATTAGGAAAAAACAAAAAACCAAATTTCAAAAAATGATTAAATTGAAATGGAATGATTTGTTTGCGGTTCTTGATAGTTTTCTCAAACACTGAAGCACCACAACAACTTTTGAAAGCATTGAATAATTTATTCGATCAACAATTCATTTTAAAATACATCTAACAAATTTTGAATATTGATTGAAATATTTATACGGTTCTATTTACAAACATTTACATTACTTTACTTGGTAGAAGTTCTGGAACGTTTATTCCAAGAGAAGTTATTAGCATACGATTTAGCCTTCGCTTTGATTGGTTTATCTTCTTCGATATAGTAAGGGTAAGCATTTTTCTTGCAATACTTTACAGCTTCCTCGATAGAACGAAAACGCAGCTGCATATTGGATAACGGATCACCGCTGAAATAATCATTTCGGTAAAAATTGAAATCTGCATTTGAAGGAGAGACAGAGTTATACAATGACTTACGTAGATGCCCATCCCATCAAGTTATTTTCCCAACGTTGTCTTTGATCGAATTGAAGTAACCAACCGTGAGTGTTATCTGTACCAGATTGCATGGCGTTTTTCGGTGGTTTCGATATGCGGACTAGTCTGTTATCACGATGTTCTGGGGGTACTCCGCTTAAACATTCAAGGTAGAACTAAAATGAAGCCAGGGAAAGTTAAATTGAATTATAATTAAGGTTAAACTGCGTAGAGATTCATATTTGATACTCACTGGAGGGAGATCTTCGATCGATTCCAGTTTGCCTTCTTCATGTTCAATGACCTGCGATTGCTTAAGATTGACTAATTGGTAACCTTTTTCTTCAGTTTTAAGATAAGCTGAAGTCGAAAATGGTGCTCTTCTGCAATGAATAAGTTCAACGAGATAATAAAGCAACGTAGATGAAAATTTATGATAGAAAAATTGTTACTTTTGGTACTCACAGTTTCGTCAAATTTCCCTCAGACAGGAATCGTCTGGCACATAATAACGCACACTGTGCCATGACCTGTTAGTAAATTTGATCTAAATTTAATTAAACGCCCGAAAAAGGTGAAATTTCCAACAATTCTTTCAAGATCAAAAATTTTTCATTTCTTATCACTATCAGAAAAAAATATTTACACAAGAGCTCCGCAATGAAGCAATGCCATGACTTTGTTTCATTACGGAGTCTTTAAAATGCCTCGTTATTCTGAGAAAAAATATTTTACGAATCACAATAAATATCGGCATCATCAAAAATGCCATAACCTGCAAGCCAATAAAGTTGAACTTTTGCGCGTTTCGATTTTCAAAAAATTAAAATTTTTAATTTCTCATTTAAAGTTTGAGCTTTTGCTAAAATTATGCTAGATTATTGATGTTTTTCATTATTCATTGTATTTCCAACCATTTCTCGCAACGATGGCCGAAACCGACGAATATTTCGAGTCATATTCCGATCTCGAGGTGAGTATCAAAACAGACATGTTATTCTTTGAGAGATGAAAGCACAAACTTTCATCAAAGTGTTTTTGAGCTAATCCGGAGTTTTTGCTTGTTCAACAGGTTCATAAAGTAATGCTGAATGATATCCCTAGAAACGAAGCTTATAGAAACGCCATATTCTCTAACAAAGACTTATTCAACGGAAAAGTCGTACTCGATGTCGGAACCGGTACCGGTAAAGTACCAATAAAATGCCATTTTACGATTTTTCGTTTTCAAGATCTTATTCATGAAGTAAATTATCTCTCCAGGTATCCTTTCTATCCTCTGTGCCAAAGCTGGAGCTTCTAAGGTGTACGCAGTCGATGCCAGTAACGTAGCCAAAATCGCCAGAGAAACAGTCAAAGAAAACGAAGTCCAGAATATCGTCGAAGTAAGATTCGAGTTTTTAATTTCATTCCACCGTCTTTATTCTAAATTCAATAAATTTCTAGGTTATTCAAGGCCGAATCGAAGACATCGAGTTACCAGAAAAAGTCGACATAATAATATCCGAATGGATGGGCTTCTATTTACTCCACGAAGCCATGCTAGACAGCGTACTAGTAGCTAGAGACAAATTCCTCAAACCTGACGGTCTCCTGTTCCCTTATAAATGCGAGATTTTTGCATCTATATGCACCTTACCTACATTCTATTCACGTTGGAATAACGTCTGTGATATTAAAATGAACCATTTCGCAACCCAGCTGCGAAAAACATACAATGGTAAACCAGAAATAACAGAAATACCTTTAACGTGTTTATTATCAGATCCAAAAAGCCTGCTGGAGTTCTCTTTGAAAGATATCCAAATCGAAGACTTAAACGAACTCAAATGTAAATTTTTCACCGTATCGAAATCTAACGATAAATGCCAAGGCATCTGTATTTGGTTCACAGTGACATTTCCATCGTCCAGTGAAACCGAAATAATTCTCGATACTTCTCCTTCGAGTCCGCTTACTCACTGGAAACAAACCGTATTAGTAATGCAAGATGAAATCGAACTAGAAGAAGGAGAAGCTTTCGTTGGAATGTTCAACTTGAAAAAAAGTCTAGAAAATAGCCGATTCTACGATATCGAATTTCAAATGCTAGATGCCGATGAAGAAGATCACCCTGTGCCTTGCAGCTGCTACTTCACTAGATGTAAAATAATTAATGCTCTATCGGCCCAATACGACGATCTGGAAGGTTACGAAGAAGTAGATTGATTTCGAAGGTATAATTTCTTAATCCAGAGCCCAAGGTGTGATGAATGTTTTATTTGATATATTATTGTGTTATGATGTAAAAATATTCGTTTTTGTTTCATTATAGATATCTCTCGAAGAACCCGAATTCATTGTTTAGAATTTTTAACGAGATCTATCTTAAGTGTCTAGATTTCAACAGGTAAGCTATTTAACGTTAAAAGGCCCAGTAGATCTTGTTCATGAATATTTCTTCTTGTTTTCATTCTGTTATGTAAATGAAAATAACGTTTAATCAGCTTTTATCGTAGCGTGAACCGACTACATTATATAGGCAGGAGGAGAAAAAAAATCAGATAAATCGAACTTAACCGCTTAGCGATAATTTAAAAAGCTGTCAAAGTAAACACTCGGATCTCTAAAGAGTGAAATACTTTAAATAATATCTCGTTTCGAGAAACACGTTTTATATTCTGTAACACGATTGCAGAACCGACTCCGAGAAAAGGTTACCTACCGAATTTCTTTTTTTTATCCGTGTAAAAATGTAACACCATTGCGGCGTTTTCTCGATATCTGCTGCGAGAATAAACTCAGGATTTTATTGTTTTTGGTCTGTTTTTATTCATAATTTATAGATAATATTCTCGTTAAAGTCATAAATTTTCAGAATAAAACTGTCAAATGTTAAAAGCTGATAATAAAACTAAATAATATTTTACCTTTACTTAGATATATAGGTATCTGAGGAGAAAAATCGTAATAAAACCATAGTCGAGGTGAAGCTGCACGCTGCTCAGATGGGAGGAGGGAGCCAGGGTGTATAGTATACCTAGTTTATATCCTGGAGCGCGCCGTTGTAATATATAATTTAAATTATATTTTTTTGAAAGGAAATACCAATGTACTCGAATTTTTATTTACTTTTAGAGTTGATAAATTTGAATCCGTGGAAGTGGGCGAAACAGCTTTAAAAACTTGATCACGACGGTTCCATCGTATCACTAGCTGATTATCATGGGTTTGGGCAATGAAGACATGAAGGCCTGTGGTAATTGAAGTGCGTGTAATTAAACGCCGCTCAGTTGAGATTCGAAATCTTGTGAAACTTATCGCCTAGACGCGCCGCGTTTGTGTTATCGAAGCCGGCTACCGGTTGAGATGACCGGAAACATGAGGCTGTAACCACGAATTAGATAATAAAACGTTTAAGAATGTAATCCGAACGAGGCGAGGGATTGAGACGGAGCAGGTGGATCACGACGTGCCCGAGCCTAATTTCAATCAGTGATCGTGAGAACACAGAGTTATCGAGATTTAAGGTGTAGAGAAGGGTGGAATTTCAGGTGTTTCTGGTCTATTGCGTTCGAAGAGTTGGATACTGAAGGTATGGAACCGAAGTGAGGTCGTTGAAATATTCGTATGGTGGATTTTTATCATTCGGTGTAAAAAGGCAGCAAATGTTGAATTATTATGGATTGAAAATAGTATTTTAGATTTGGAAGATAATTGTTCTACCAGATAGTTTAATATTGAAGAATTGTTTTATTTTTTTGTTGCAGAACGAAGCAACGATTGGATCTCAAGATTCGAGCCCGAATGATATTCTTCTTCATGCTGATCATAATATTCGCAACGTAGCCATAAAAAGTAGCAGTATAAATAGTAAGTGGACTCTTCCTCTAATGAAAAAAAATTTTCATGAATTTTAATGGCCGAATCGACGTCTATGGGAGTGACCGTACAATGATGAATGGCCCATTGGCTCTATACGTTGAGAACAATTCATCGCTACGTTTCTCACTCTTTATGGAAATGAATTATTCGAGCTGATGGACGTTGCGAGATTTTTATCCATAAAAAGCCAATTCGATCGGTGAATTGGCAACGGCCAAGTACATCGAGTTTCCTGCCAAGACTGGAAGTTTTTTTCCGGGAAACCGGTTGAAGCCGTCTTTGCCCTGTCGTGCAGCGTTGATGTCTTTATTTTGTGTAATGACGGCCACGGTTCTTTCCAGATAGTTAATTGCGATCGATGTTATAGACGGAGAGGAGCAGTAGTTGTCCTTGGAGCCCCGCCTATAATAACTATATTTTCCACCCCATAATTCATTCCACATTTGAACCGCATTATCACATGGTTTGGTTTTATAATTTTATCGCCGCCTGGAACGAATACGAAGTGACGAAAATGGTAAATTTCGAATCACGTCGTTAATTATAAGACGGGCTGCCGCGAAAGGAGCTCGAACAAGGGTCGACAGGATATTCGAACAGGGTGAATGATTATGGTCAATGTACGATTAACGTATGGTTCGCGTGAGTGTGCGAAAATTAGTCTTCGTTAATTAACTTAGGTACTTTTTACGTCTCGAATCACCGCAGATACCCGCACAGTTGACCACTAGAAAGAAAAAGGTGAAAGATTGAAGTTTTTTTTTCAAAAACATCTTTTCTAGCAGCCTTGCTGGTCACTTAGCATAAATGTTACACGCCGAATCCGGTTTTCCATAAATTTCATTTTTTATTGTCACGTTTGACGAGTAAAGGTAGAAAAAACCAAGCTTTAGAGAGGGTTCCATTTATACGAGTAATAAACGCCGACCAAAGAGCGTTTAAAAGGTACAAGGTGCCCATCACTTGCGACTTGCTTGTCTTATGGGCTGGAAATTTTGAATAAATTTCCTCTACTAATTATACCTACTTGTAGTACCCTCGTGCGATGGTAGTTTGATGTTGTACCGCGGTTTTTTCAGAAAAGGTCTTCGAACGATAAATTTTACTTAGTGATGGTAAAATGATCCGCACGTGGTGGAGTAAATGTCGATGTGTGATTGTTGATCTATAAAAGAGTAGTGTTTTTCTTTTTGAGATCATCGAATTGCGTAGGATTTCAAACGATAAGATTTTTTGTCGTAAGTTAAACTGGAACGTTTTAATCACGATTTCGATTCGTGCGTAGTTGTTTGTGTTGAATTAAATGTAAACGGATCAGATTTCCATTTTAGAGTGTCTATTTTAAAGTATACCAATGTTGAGTCATTTTTGAGTTTGTTAAGATCTTATGTGGGTTTTATTTGCAATTGGATGTTGTAATAGGAGATAGTTTTTATCGATTTAATCAAACGACTGCTTTCTGGGTGTCGTTTTAAAGCTTCGAATGATTTTTGAGTCGAAATAGTGCCGATTATTACCTAGATTTTCTTTTCTGATAAACGTTTTGAGGAAATTGGATGGTACCTTTTTTCAATTTTTATCAAAAATGAATTTAATGGACGAAGTTGACAGAAATTATTCGAATTGAATTTCGTCACTAAATTAGAGAAAATAAATACTGAACAGGCTGAGAAAACCTCTCCCCCGCTCCTTTTCTACAAAATCTTAATACTTTCAAAAACAAAATCTGTTTTATATCTAATCTTCGGGAAATTTGGAAATCAGAAAATGACATACAGGGTGACTCAATTTTGTTTGGAAAAAATACAGTTAATGATTGTACTCTCGAATTTGAAAAAGCTTATTTTTCGTTAATTATTTTGAAGCAAATTTTAGTCAGGTGATAACTTCAAGTACCTACCTAGTTCGTGGAGCTAGCTCAGGAAGATAAATAAACTTTGAATGTGGAAGAGGGGGGAGTTCCCATACCCCCTTCCTCTTCGTGCATTGATGGTTTCAGTGTAATTATTTATTAGGTAATGAAATAAAGTGATGAACACTGATGATAATTATACTGGATTCAATTTCAAAATCCCAAATTGATGAAAAATCTGGAAGACTGGCTTTCCACGTTTCCTCACCTCTTAAAATAGCTCTAAAACAGAGCGAGTAAAGACAATGGCAGGATCATTTTCTTTTCTCTGAAAAATTCAAAATGAACGATTTTCTCTTATTCCATTCTCTTGATCGTATAGGTATTTAATTTATGAAAAAAAGTAGGTGTGGTTTGAACGAAGTGAGGGTAAAAATTTCGATAAGTTGCAATTTTCGCTACAAATATTGACCTTTTGAAGTTTAATAAATACTATTTTTCCGATTAAATTTAATTCTTTTGCTACCTCAGGGTGTCCATTCTCTGGAAAACCGGGAAAAGTCAGGGAATTTTGGTGGTCTGGAAAAGTCAGCGAATTTTGGAATTTTTCGAAACTCCAAAACAAGGATAAATAATTTAAAAAATGTTTCTTTGCTTAGGTATTTTATTATAAATTTTTCAAAAAATTTCGCCCTCGCACCGCTCGAGCCAAATTATTACATTTTTTATCTGATTTTTTTATTCATAATTTTTTGTTGACCGTGATGTACCATAAAATTAATTCTCAAAATGCATGTCTTCGTTCAATTCAAAAAATTTTCCCCTCGCTACGCTCGGGGCAATTTACTTGCGCTCTTTTTTTCTACAGAATTTATTCAAAATCTTAAGTTTTTTGGAAACTTGATTTTTAATAAGTAATGAGAAAGAAATGCCATGATGGGAGGGGATGGAACAGAATTCGAAATTATTGGCCATGTTTTGGAAACCCCAAATGAGGGAAAAGTAGTGAACTTGTATCTTTTGAAGATCTTTTTTCGCAAAAATTTTCGCCCTCGCTTCGCTCGGGCTCAACGCGTTTAAGTATATGTTTCCGTAAGATTATTTTATATTTTACCTCCTCATTGATTTTTTTATTTATTGGTACCGACTAAAAAATTGTAGGAGATGGTGTGAATTTATGAATTTGAATGAGGCATATGTTTTTCATGGGAGGGAGGGGGGAGGGGGGTGAAGAAGTTTTTGAATTTTCAGCCTGGAAAAATCCAAATTTTCATTCACTTGATTTGGTAGACACCCTGGCATAATTTGTTTATTTTTCAAAACTTAACTTTGCGTTGGAATACGTAGTTTTTTCTTTTTCTTTGAAATTTTTTCTGTAGGTAATGAATTCTAATTTTCAAATTTTTGTGGTGAGGGGTAGTAGAATGGATTCAAAATTCATCAGAATTGAATTGAATCTTTTTGTTGGGTATCTAGTGAATTTGAAAAAAAAAAATCGTTAGATCCCATGCATTTTATATCATTTTTTTGCAAAATTTCGGGATGTAATGTACATCAAGTGAAAAATTACCCCCCCCCCCCCGGGTTTACGAATATCATATTTAAAAGCTCTGGAAAAATTCAAAAAAATAGTTTGGAAAACCTGGAAAAGTCAGGGAAAATCATTTCTGAAATATAGTGGACACCCTGTACGTATTTATAGTGGAATAATTCTGCTGAATTTTAGGTATTTGGTCAAATCACTACATATGGTATACCTGGAATGTCGAAAATTTTTTCAAAACTTCAATTATTTTGATCAATTTTTTCAACGATTTTACGATTTTTTTTAAAGTTTCAATTTTTTAGATTGTTTGTCAACTTTTCGAAAACTTTGTCGATTTTTTTAGAAATTTAAAAGATCATTTGAATTATGGATCTTTTTGTTTTGATGAGGATAAATTTGAAGTTTTACGCTTTTCAAGGGACTTTCATTGTTTTGTGAATTCAATCTTTTGCACTTTCCCTTTTTCGCCCTCGTTCTAGAACTTGAAAAAAATACATTTAATGGATAAAATTCATATGATGAATATTGTGTAGGTATTTTTTCTGAACTGATTTGATTAACATTTATTTAGTGATCCGAAGCAAATGGTTTTGGGCGGGGGAGGGGGGGTAAATAATAATTAAGTATATGTTTCAGTTTGACTGGTAATTTTTCATTTATTTGTAATCATCCAATTTTTGGAAAAATTGTCCAATTTTATTAGAAAAATTCATTTTTGCACTGTTTTTCTAAATTTTTTTGTAAAATTAACGAGCTTTGGAAAAATTGTTAAATTTTCTGGAAGTGGTCAAATTTTTAGAAAATTTTATTTCGAAAAATTGACAAATATTAAGAAAATTGTTCAATTTTATAAAAAAAATTAATTTTTGCAGTTTTCCTATTTTTATTTTTGTAAAATTGAAGAACTTAGGCAAAATTGTTCAATTTGCTGGAAGTTGTCTTAGAAAATTTTCGTTTAAAAAATTTTCAAATTTTAGAAAAATTGTTCAATTTTTGCAAAAATGACTAAATTTTGAAAAATTGATAGATAAATTCTTAAAGTTTTGCAGTTTTTTTTTTGCAAAATGGACCAGTTTTTTGCAGCTGTAGGTTAGGGGATGCTAGGCTAATAGAGAGGGGGGGTGAAGGGAGGTGAGGTGACATGAAAAATACTGAAAAATTTCTTGATGAGAGATTGCGTTTTATATTTGAGGCGTGTTTTTCCAAAACTCACCCAGTCAAATTCACAAAATTTTTCATAGGTAGGTAAACTGCAAAAACTGTAGGTATAAGTACTGCCCTGAATTTTCCTAAAATATGGATCGTGATCAATTGATCATATAAAACATTCATGTTATCATCATGTGCCTACTTACCTCTGAGCCTACAGGAGTTCAAGAATTAATTATAGTAGATGAAATTGTGATTTAGGCCATGTGGAAAAACCGAAAATGATAAATTACAATTTCAATTGAAGTTTAAAATGGAAATGGTGGGAGATATATTTTGTTTTTTCGTGAAAAAATGATATAGGACCACTAAGTACATAATTATGTAGAATACGACTCTGCAAAAAACGGTGTTTATCTCAACGTACCAATTAATAACTGTCAATCCAATTTCCCTGTAAAATGGAGTATCGGAATCTCCGATGTAAAATGACCGCGGCCCTCCGAAACAGTGTATCGGAATCTCCGATTCAATATTTGATTTCGCAGGGATTCTCAAAATGCGTTACCTACATCGTAATAAAGTATACTGGTATACCCGATAAGTATTTAATTTTTACCAACTAAAATTGTTTGTTGTTGTCATCAAATTACATTTAAAATACAATATGTAGAATACAATAAAAAATAAAAAATCTAACTGAAAACTTAACAAAATACAAGCAAAAATTTACATTAAAAACCCGAATTAAAAATGGTAAACACGAATCACATCCATGGAACTTTTTCAGGGTCATAGTTTTCAAATATAATGAGAAAAAATTGTAGGAGTGATGGTGGGGCAGGGGGAGAGGGGTTCAAATTGAAATTTCAGTATAGTATCGAGTAATATATCAAAATATGTATTTTCGAGATTGTAGATTACGAATTTTGTGCTAAAAAAAATTGTAGGAGTGGTGGTAAGGCAGCAGGAAGGGGTTTAATTGAAATTTTGCCATGGTATGAACTCCTCTCCCCTGCCTCACTCCTACTCCTACAATTTTTTGAGTACAAAATTCGTAATCTACGACTTCAAAAATGTGTATTTTGACATATTATACGATATCATAGTAAAATTTCAAGTCAAACCCCTCCCACTTCTCTATCCTCCACCCCTACAATTTTTTGAGTACAAAATTTGTAATCTACGACCTCGAAAATGTAGTTATGCCCTCATTCAAATCTGCATGCTACGTATTCCTCTCATATGCACGTACAACTTGTACATGAAGATTCAAAATCTTGCTTCAGACTTGAACGAACAGTTCACGATTCGTTCATTTCGTATTTCTGTTCTAACATTTTCATCCGGCGCAACTGCGAGTATGTGTTTTTGGAGCATTGGTGCAATTCCCCACATCTCTGGCGCAATTCCATGTAACCCCATTTCTCATATGTTTGAGAACCCCTGGTAATACACTTTTTTATCTTACATCGGAGATTCCGATACACTGTTTCGGATATTCGCGGGGATTTGACATCGGAGATTCCGATACACTTTTTACCACCCATGGTTATATTGTTACCTTCTAATTGGTACGTTGCGATGTGCGGCCGCAAAAAATGATAAAAATCTCATTTTCGAAAAAAATGGGCTTAGGGCTTTCTGGAGAAGTACTCTTTAAATATGACTTTACTTCATTTTGTAATTTTTTCGAACATATTTCCACATAGGTATTCGCTTAGAAATCTTGTGAAGATTCAGTTTCCTCTACCACCTCTTTTGGAAATTTACTGCCTCTATAAATTGAATACATTTTTGAGATGGAATTTTTTTCTGTAATTTTTGAGTTAGATACGTTGTAAGTCTTGAAACAACTGCATGCAAAAAAATCCACAATTTCCCATTTCTGAGTCGTTAAGAAGAATTCAAACACTCAATTGAAAAGTATGATTGCAAAATGACAAACTATCTCATAAATTTTTGGATAATTTAATTTTTAGCATATTCTTCGTTAAAATCTAATTTGTAAGATTATTTGTCAATTTATTTACACCAATTTATCAACTGCTGGATGGATTTGCTGACCCCAGGACTACCTCTATCCCCCGTATTAAAATTACAAACTTGAAAAAAAAGTCGTTCATCGTAAACCTTCAAAGTTTATCGATCGTTTGGTAAAAATTAAAAGCCAAAACAACCTTTAACCCGTTATCACGAATTTATTGCTCGAATTGAAACTGGTTTCGTCTGGTACTCGTACCTACTTCCCAATGGTGAAAAAATTAACGCCTTTTTGCAAATTCGTGAACACCCCTCTCCCCGCAACACCATTTAGTCGTAAACTTCACACTTACACATCTATAGGCAGATTTTGCACGAGTGAAAGAGGCGGCTGTACAAAGATAAGCGTACAGATCGAAAAAAATAGGAAACCGGTTAATATATTACATTGAAATAGCTTTTACGCTATCCGATGCTGTACACGGATTACAACTTTATTTACCAAGCACGTATATAAAGTTTTATTTTTAATTATAATACCGTATTTTTCATGCGATCCGTATCATCGAGATACGGTTATTTATCGGCGACCAGTTGCGAAACAGTGTTCGCGCCGAGGTATACGTTTGAGAAATTGGGATCTGTGATTGAGTGTATGGTCATTTTTTTTTATAAAGGTCGACTTGAAAAATTGTGTTGTATGGAATGCCGCGGCGCAGTTGTGCCCCGATCTGCTCCGGCTGTGTAGATAATGTTTGTATATAAATAAGACGTCTTTTCTATCCGGTATTGTAGATTTTTTATTCGTGATTGTTGTATACCGGTTTGGTATAGGTACGCGATGTCGGCTCGGTCGCGGAATAAGAGCTATTTATACTGAGTGTAGTGCGATACCTCGAGCTTCCTAGGTACGATTATGCGAATATTATGGCGATAGTGTGAAAGAATTGTTCCAGGAGTAGAAAAGGTGTTGGGGAAAAAGATGTTTCTGGTTGAAGGTGGTAAAATGAGATTGTAGAATGTTGAAATAAGTATAATTGAGTTGAATTTGTTCATTTCTAAATATTCGATCACCAGAGTGATTAACCAATCTATGGGTTGGGCTTCTAATACAAATAAGGAAAATACCAGAAACGATAGCAAAATTTTAAGTCAAAAAAAATAAATCGAAAGTGCATCATGAAAGAACCCCACATTCAAAATTTCAAGCGTTGAAGTTCATTTCTCGAATTTTGGAAAATTTTTAAAATTTCAAAATTATTTAATCGCCCAATAAAATATGAAAATTTGATTTAATCAACGAAAAAAGCTGAAATTTGGTATATAGGTACTCTATTTTCGACTTTCCAAATCAATTGAAAGCGATTTCAAGACGTTTTGAAGTCTCCAGAAAATTTTAGAATTTCCCAGCACTGGAAAAAAGCCTATAAAAATGGTCCAAGGTTATGACCGTCTGATCAAACCCTAATTTTTTGGCAGAAAATCTTCTTGATGGAAATTCTCAACATTTTCTGAAGGCTCCAAAGCGTCTTGAAATTGCTTCCAATTGATTCGGGAGATCGAAAATAGGGCATCTACCAACGTTGACCTCTTTACCTTGATATGTACGCTGCAGGCGTATTTTTAAAATTTTGGCTAGAGAAAATATGGATTTAACGAAACAGTCATGAATTTTGGAAAATTGTGCTTCAATCGATCAAATAGGTTACAATATGGATAATTCGCGATTATAGGTGCTAAAGATGATATGGACCATTTTCATGGGCTTTCTCCAGTACATTGAAATTTCCAAAATTTTCTGGGGCTCCAAAATGTTTTGAAACTGCTTCCAATTGATTCGAGAGGTCGAAAAAAGGAGCTTTTTTCGTTGATTAGATCAAATTTTCATAGTTTACAGGGTGATGAGGGGATTTGAAATTTCAAAAATTCGCCAAAATTCGAGGAATGAACTTTGGTGCCTGAAATTTTAGATTTCAGGTTCGTTCATGATGTAGTTTTCTTTTATTTCTATTTCGGCCCAAAATTGTACTGCTGGTTGGGATACCTCCATTGTTAGGAAAAATGTTTTATGAAATGAAAAAAAAAAGGTTTAATGGATATCCTTGGCCAAAAATATTTCAGCACCCTCTTTTAATTTGATATAATTTTTCAGAAAAAGATCAGTTTCTTCATGTTTTTCTGATATTCAAGTGTAAAAATTGGAAAAAAAATAATGAAATGTTGGCGCAAGTACATTTATTTTAACCCATAAAAATCATCCTCGCTAATTTTCCATGTTTTTTTTTTCAATTTTCGAAAAAACACCAGGTCCATAAAATGGCTTAGACAGGAATGATGATGGAGACTTGCACCCATGATCATCACACCTATTAATGATAATTTTTTCGTTTTTTTTACTGAATATTGAAAAAAACATGTAAAAAGTAATGTTTTTTACGGACTTTTGAAGAATAACGACTGTCATCGGTATTTTTTGGTAAAAACGCCCACACGAAAACCATTTAAAAAAACTTATTGACCAAGTAGAAAAAAATTCAAATTTTCAAAAAGAGTTCCTATCCAAGTTTTAGAAAATCTTTCAATTTTTGAAATAAGGTGCAGTGGGGTAATTGCAAAATCGGGGTATTTGCAAAATCAGCTTCTGGAGGTCAGTTAACATAATTTTTGAGCGAGCCATCTTTTGGTAGGTGAAGGCACATCTATTACCTATATACTCGCTCAGTTTGAACGAAATCGGTGCACGCATTTGCTTTGTGGAAATGTTTTTATCAACATGTGTCAAAATCACTCATAAGTAAAGTTGAATCAGTTTTTTTCAAAATGGACAAAAACGTACAAAGTAAAATTTTTTTGAACTGATTTTTGTTGATTAATTATACTAATAGATCTAAGTTAAAGCTAAGACTATCATTTTTGAAAAATTTTCATTACATTAGCGGAAAAATGCGTTTTTGCATTTACCCCGAAAAAGGTCATGCGGGGGCAATTGCAAAATCGAAAATATCTATTATTTTATTTATACTCTCAGAATTTTTTAAACGATTTTTAGATGTAAAATGGGTTGAAAATACAAAAAAAAGAATATTAGTCCTTCAAAAGTGTGAAAATTTATATTAAATTTTTGATATTTACTTACAAAATTTTGCCATTTTTTGCGTTTTTGGGAGTTCTTATCAAAATATTGTTCAAATTTCATCAAAATTTTGTGTTTTCCAATAAAATACGTCATACTTATCACAAGTGATCATTTGTTTTCAATTTTTAGCTCATTAAAAAAAAAATAAAAATAAAAATAAAAAATGAGATTTTTTCACTTCTTTAAAAAATTCTTTCTTTCGCGGATATCTCCGACAAATTTTGATCAAACGAAGGTAATGAGTATATTAAAAGGTAGTAAATTTTACGTAGATTCCGATTTGACCATCAAAACTGAAAAAAAATGAGCACCTTCAGATATAATTTACGATTTGGCATTTGCCCCATGGCGGGGTAAATGCAAAAACACAATTGAAAAATTTTTAAATTTTATTTTCTCATAAATTTATAAACTAAATGATACGAAATTTTTCCCACCAATAGAGAACCCCTTGAAGTTTGTGTGACAGAAATTTCAGGTTGATTGGTGCCATAGAGCCGGCACAGTGAACCGGCAAAGTGTCACTAATCAAAAAGTGGTTTGCAATTGCCCCACTGCACCTTACTCTCGAGATGTTGAAAAATTGTCCGATTTCTTGGACAGTGGACGTGCACTGAAAAGGGTCCACTTTGTCGATCCTAGTTTTCGAGATAATGGGATTTTTGGGGGGTTGGGGTCTGAAATATCGATTTTTGTATTTTCATTGATTCTTGTACTATGGAATCTCTACTATCGTTTTTTTGTGGTTTCACCATTCAAAGTGTTCTAGTTGTCCACTGGGACCGCTATTAAGCTATCGAGGATAATGGGAAACTTATGTGTAAAATTGTCAATTGTCCGATTTCTTGGACAGTTGTCCGATTTCTTGGACAGTCGTCCGATTTCTTGGACAGTCGTCCGATTTCTTGGACAGTCGTCCGATTTCTTGGACAGTCGTCCGATTTCTTGGACAGTCGTCCGATTTCTTGGACAGTTGTCCGATTTCTTGGACAGTTGTCCGATTTCTTGGACAGTTGTCCGATTTCTTGGACAGTTGTCCGATTTCTTGGACAGTTGTCCGATTTCTTGGACAGTTGTCCGATTTCTTGGACAGTTGTCCGATTTCTTGGACAGTTGTCCGATTTCTTGGACAGTTGTCCGATTTCTTGGACAGTTGTCCGATTTCTTGGACAGTTGTCCGATTTCTTGGACAGTTGTCCGATTTCTTGGACAGTTGTCCGATTTCTTGGACAGTTGTCCGATTTCTTGGACAGTTGTCCGATTTCTTGGACAGTTGTCCGATTTCTTGGACAGTTGTCCGATTTCTTGGACAGTTGTCCGATTTCTTGGACAGTTGTCCGATTTCTTGGACAGTTGTCCGATTTCTTGGACAGTTGTCCGATTTCTTGGACAGTTGTCCGATTTCTTGGACAGTTGTCCGATTTCTTGGACAGTTGTCCGATTTCTTGGACAGTTGTCCGATTTCTTGGACAGTTGTCCGATTTCTTGGACAGTTGTCCGATTTCTTGGACAGTTGTCCGATTTCTTGGACAGTTAGCCGATTTATCAAAATCTTAGAAGATTTTCCGAATGAAATGACTTGTGTCGAGCAGTCATTGGAAGCAAAAAGAATTTTGTTATTGGTTTTGATTTTTAGAAAGCAATGGTCCATCAATGCTTCAATTTTTGCATTTTTCCCCCTAATTTATTCATTCCATCTAGATGTCTGTTTTTGAACCGAAATTCTTCTTACTTACCTTACATTATTGGTCTTTTTACGAATTATTTTTTGATTGCTGACATGATGTGCCACTCCTGAATGAATTTCCCCCTCCCCCCCCCACTCCTTATAAGGGTGAATATTGAAAATAAAAATCATTTCGATGAAATAGGTCGAGAAAAGTTGCCAATTAAATATTTATCCATTAATCTTTATTTGGATTAGAGATCAGAACCACCGTTTCAAATCATTCCTATCTTTAAGGCGATAGGCTAAGAATTATTTTAATAGTCGAACACGTACCTACTGTAATCTCCGATCGCGTGAACTTTGCAAAGAAGCTTGAACATATACGCTCGAGAGATGCCTACTTATACCATTTAGTCTCGTTTTCGTGTCAACGAACTTGTCTAATTATGAATATTATTCGACGAGGAGTGTAAAATCCTTCCATCCGCATAATGGCGACCAGCTTAAACGTATATTATAAATCTAATCGAGTTATATCTTAATAACCGTTTAATAGGTATTCGTATTAATCTGCTGATAAAATACTCGAGCTAAATTTCGTATACTTAACGTTGAATCGCCTACAGTGGTAAAAGGAAATATCAATTTTGTCTCACTCATTACTTAAAATTCCTCCGATTGAGTTGTTCCAGTTCTACCTAAGTACCTACACGAGCTAAGAGATGCCTGAGCGTGTGTATCGAAATGAATTCGACGATGATTGTTGTGTAAAGATATAATGAAAACAATATAAGTATAATGCAATGGCGCTGCGCTGCGCGGTACACTCTTGTAATAGAGCCTTTAAATATACAAGTACCATCTAATAACAATGTACTCGATACCGAAGTATGTTTACAAGCGTCGTTTGC
This sequence comes from Pseudococcus viburni, assembly GCA_033439095.1. Lineage (NCBI taxonomy): Eukaryota > Metazoa > Arthropoda > Insecta > Hemiptera > Pseudococcidae > Pseudococcus > Pseudococcus viburni. Next base: position 74,281 of record JAVBJF010000254.1, read on the forward strand.
AAACGAGTACCTATGTCGTCTGAATAATAAATAACGTCTCGTATGTACGCTATTTTTTTTTTTTAGAGAGATAATCTCATTCGAACGCCTAACCTGTGAAATACAATGCCATCTGCGTTGTTGAAAAAAAAAACGAGTTTTTGACCTTTACACGTGTGTGCTGTGCTTTGTTTTAGAAAATTTACGTGTAGTTGAGAAAAGGTATAGAGGTTGGAAAAAAGTGATCAGCAAGGTCTAGTGGATCGAGATTATTGCGGATTTGGATTACGCCGCATTGGTCAGTTCATTATTATGTGGTCAAGCTCGATATTAAATGAAATTACGAGTATGCGATCTGGTCGCGTCGGCTTCTAGCATGCTACAAAGCGTAAAAATATTTGTAGGGAAAAAAATTCATTGTAAAAAATTCTCAGATCAGAATCCATATTCTTTTTATGATTCGCCGACAACGCCTGGCCGTTTTGGTTTAAGGTCAATTAATCACTCGACCAAGCGATAAATGGTTTGATACATTTATTTTCATAACTGGTTTGAAACGAAATATCAAATGCGTGCTTGGCGCGTTCGGATGTATTGAACAGGTTTGTCGTCTGTATTGCGCGGTTTGCGAGCCTTTGTGGAAAAAAATTATTAGTGTGAATGGTGGGACGCGTGGTTGGCTGAATTTTCGATTGTTTAAGAGGAGGAAATTGGAAGATTTTGAGTTGTTGAAGTTTTGGTGTTGATGGGGATTTAAAAAAGAGAGGTAGATTTGAGATGAAGAATTGTAAAAAATATTTTTAAATGTCTGAGATTGATTTATTCTTAGCATATTTTACGTTTCCCTGGTTTCAGATTTGCAATTTTGTAGATTTACTCTCACTTTTGACGTAGTTTGGCATTTCGGGACGATAGCTTGATTAGTGTTTTCAAATCCGTGACAAGTTCGAGAATATTTAGTTCTAAGATATCGTCGATTTTTTGACCGATATTTGAACGAGACACAATTGACCATTCTTTGTCATTTTGCCTTTTATTTTTTTGCAGAATTTGATCATTTATTTATTTTTTGGCAAGTTTTTTGAGCGTTTTGGTCATTTTAGTAACTCTTTTAAAAATAAATCACGTTTTTCACATTTTTATCATGTTTCTTAAATGTTCTTTACTTATTTTATTTTAATTTATTTTCAGTTTTTTTAGTAGGTAACTTTTTTTTTGTGATTTTCTTCATGTTATGTTATTTTGAGACAAGGTTTTAATAATTATGACTTTTCAACAATTTTTTGGGGAATTTTTTTACTTTTTTTCGTCATTTTAATGACATTTTTTCATAATAAACCACATTTTTCCAAAAAGTTGTAAATTTTTACTAATTTCTAGTCATTTTAGCGATAGGTTATTCACAAATCACTCCTGCCAATTTTTCGTTATTCTTTGGGCTGCGATTAATTCTGCGATTAATTTCATCGCAGAATTAATCGCACGTATTTTTATAGTTTTTGAAGCCGGAATGATCATTGGATTGGATTTTCATCCCAAAAAAAATCAATTCACTATTTTTTCGAGCATTTTCGGGCTATGATTAATTCTGCGATTAATTTCATCGAAAAATTAATCGCACGTATTTTTCCAGTTTTTGAGGCTGAGATGATTATTGGATTGAATTTTCATCCCAAAAAAACCAATTTACGATTTTTCCCAATATTCTTGGGCTGCGATTAATTTGGGATGAATTTTCATCGCATAATTGATCGCACCTATTTTTTTAGTTTTTGAGGCCAGAATGATCACTGGAATGGATTTTCATCCCAAAAAAATCATCTCACAATTTTTCCAGGCATTTTTGGGCTGTGATTAATTCTCCGATTAATTTCATCGCAGAATTACTCGCATGTATTTTTATAGTTTTTGAGGCCTGGATGATCATTGGATTGGATTTTCATCCCAAAAAAATCAATTTACGATTTTTCCGAGCATTTTTGAACTGCGATTTATCTGGGATGAATTTTCACCGCAGAATTATTCGCACCTTTTTTTCTAGTTTTTGAGGCCGGAATGATCATTGGAACGGATTTTCATTTCAAAAAAATCATCTCACCATTTTTCCGAGTATTTTTGGGCTGCGATTAATTTTGGATGGAGTTTCATCTCAAAATTAATCGCACCTATTGTTTTTAGTTTTTGAGACCGGAATTATCACTGGAATGGATTTTCATCTCAAAAAAATTAATTCACGATTTTTCCGAGCATTTTTGGCCTGCGATTAATTTGGGATAAATTTTCATCGCAGAATTATTCGTACCTATTTTTTAAACATGGATATGTTTTTTCCGCTGGGGGTAATTCCAAAATTCCGCGAGATCATATTTTTTTCGACGCTATTTTGCGCGACGCTAACTTTTAAAAACAAATTTTTATATTTTCGAAAGTAACTTAATATCAGAAAGTCAGAAATGGGGAAAAAAAACTATTTTTAAGACCTAAAAGTCACAAAACATTTTCCAATATTTCCAAGTTTTTAGAAGTCGAACAAAATGCCAGAAAGTCTCTAAACGCCTGAAATAAAATTGCTAAGCAAAAAAATAATGGATAAAGGTCAGAAATACCAATCATAGAGTTTCCTCCATCAAGTGTACAGGAAAAAACAGCCGTCCTCCTCCGATCAAAATTCAGACTGCTACCAGGGGGTTCAAAAGTTGCAGATTGCAATATTTCAATAATATGAATTTTTCACTAAGCTGGAATGATTTTTTTCATCAAGTAATTGAGCAAAAAAAAAATTTCGATCACTGAAGGTAAATTTTGAAAAAAAATTTGAACATTTTATGCACCAGTGCAGCCAACAGCGAATCGTAAAATTCCAAAATACAGAATTTATGCCAACTTTGAATTGATTACTTTTTCGCTTGAAAATGTTATGAATTTTTTTCACTCACTAGAAGTAAATTTTGGAAAATTTTGTATATCAGTGTAGCCAGTTATAAATTCTACACTATGAAATTTACGTTAATTTCGAATTAATTTTTTTATTGTTTGAAAAATTTTCAATAATTTTGTTTTCAGCCATCAGAAATGAAAATTAAAAAATTATTTTTTGAAAATTTTTACGTCAATGCAGCCAGTAGCTAATTGTGATATTCTAATATTACGAACTCGAATGCATTTTTTTTTCATCAAGTAATTGGACCAATTTTTTCTCCCAATCGAAAAAAGTATGTTTTGAAAACATACCTTCACTTTTTTAAATTTTCATTTCTGATGACTGAAAACAAAATTATTGTGAATTTTTCAAACAATAAAAAAATTAATTCGAAATTAACGTAAATTTCATAGTGTAGAATTTATAACTGGCTACACTGATATACAAAATTTTCCGAAAAATTTCCGAAATTTACTTCTAGTGAGTGAAAAAAATTCATAATATTTTCAAACGAAAAAGTAATCAATTCAAAGTTGGCATAAATTCTGTATTTTGGAATTTTACGATTCGCTGTTGGCTGCACTGGTGTATAAAATTTTCATAATTTTTTTTTTCAAAATTTACCTTCAGTGATCGAAAAGAAGTTTTTTGCTCAATTACTTGATGAAAAAAATCATTCCAGCTTAGTGGAAAATTCATATTATTGAAATATTGCAATCTGCAACTTTTGGACCCCCTGGTAGCAGTCTGAATTTTAATCGGAGGAGGACGGCGATGGTTCAGGGAGTTGTAGAAACTCAAATCGCAACTTTTGAGTGCTGTGACGGCTTCTCGCACGATTTTGATTTTCTAAAAAACACAAAAAACTGCATTTTTTTCAAAAGGAGGTGCACTTTGAGCACCCCCTGCTCCCCTCCCCTTGCACCTGGGAGGCTCAAATTTTTTTGGGTAGTCCCCCACTCAAAGTAAACCACCCCACCAAATTTGGTCGAAATCCAAGATATGTTTTTTTTTTTTCACTACACCCTAATATAGACGCTCACAGCTCCACAGCTGTTAAAGATGAGCTTTTTTGAACAAATTCAATTTTTTCATTTAAATTGGAATAATAAGTAAAAAATACGATTTCTGATTAAAAGTAGCCCCTGCAATTTTTGAGTTATGCAATATGTGTATATTACATTTTTTTATTCTCTCAAAGTGTTCTATCCAAAGGCCATAATAGTATATGATTTTATGGAAAAAAAATTCGCCCATTTAAAATACATGGTAAAAATCGAAACTTTGAGCGCGTAGGCCTAGGGCTGTAATCAAAACGGGCATCCAAGATTTTAGTAGTGGTGTTCTACCCCTACCCACTACAAGTTAGGCTACATTTCATTCGAATCCGCGTGTGACAGTTGTGAAGGTTCCCAGTAAGACGAACTCGTTTCTTATGATCAAATCGTCAGCATTGACTTGAAAATTATCTAAGTCGGCTCTTTTTAGTCCGAACCCGCTAAAAACATAAAATGTTAGAAAATGATCGATCATTTTCCGCCACCGTTACGCCAAGTCCATCACCAATCACGTGATCTAATCTAATTACAGTATCGATGTGTTCAATTGCACGTAAACAGAGATCCATTAACAACGCTAGACTACTCTCATATAAGTTGTCATACAGATGTGAAAAAAAAAAAAGGAAACCCGAACCCAAATCGAGTAATACGTCTATATGTGACGCCGCATACGAAAAGGTTACCCCGAGCCAACTAGTAAGTTTCGAGAAAAACGCGTTTTAAGTTTTCGAAGTGTTTTTTTTCTTTTTTTTCGAATTTTAAGGACCCGTGGTAAGTTTTTCTAGTTCTATGTGACTATGAGACACTCTAGCGGTATTTGGCCGAACTGATATTTTATTTCATTTCACGTTGAAAAAATATTTCTTCATAATTTTAGGATTTTTTTCACTTTTTTTTAATTAACTCAGAAATCATTTTTTCCCCTGTTTCGAAGGGAATAATTGACCTGGCGATGGTTTTGCTGGATTCTGCTTTGGATTGTATGCGAAAATAAGTGGAAAAAATTTTTTAAAATTTTTGAGCATTTTTGAGCATTTTTGATTTTTTGCCATCACGTAAAAGCCACTTTTCATCAATTTAAAATCGAGTAATCGAACTGGCAATATTTTTTTTGGATTCTACGGCCAATTTTACATAAAAATAGTGGAAAAACTCAAAAACCGTATAGTTGGCTCGGGGTCACCTTTTCGTATGCGGCGTCACATATACTATAAAAGATATTACGTCGATAATAAAATACTCATTAAAAAACCTATTTTCCAACTGGATTTTCGAAGATGAGACGTTATATTCATTCATTGTGTGAAGCTGTGTCTTATACAAGATACAAGAGTGTAGGAGGTTGATAGGCTTACCGAACGATGAGATGAAGAACTTGAGATTATTCCAATGGTAACGTATTGTAGTTGTAGGCTATACAGCGCGTCGAGCACGTGCGTAAAAAAATCTGATAGAAGTGACTGTTTCATAATGATGACATGTTCGACGACGGATTAGCTTAAGTAATGCTTCAGCTATAGATTTATTTTACGCTAGGATGAGTGTTGAATCCGATTTTAAAACGGATTCCAGCGATGATTGGTTTGAAACGGACGAGTTATAAATACGACGAGTTGGTCGTATACGAGAATAAGAATTATACCTTAGAAATGATATATTTTTTGACGGATAAATCTGTAAAAAAAATCGGTTGGATGGAATTTGTATTGAGAATAGACCATTATGGTGAATTGTTGATTGTTGTTTCTTAGGTATCTGGAATAGAAATTTGAAAGTTTTCGAGTAATAAGATGAAAAATACGAATTCTCAAGTAAACGGTTGAAATCTAGTTTGGTAATGTGATGAAGATTTGTAGACATCAAAATGACCAAGCTTTATTATCTGGGTACAAAACAATCGTAATGTTTTCAAATTAAATGCATAATTTTTTGGCGAATTCTACTGGACTAATATACTACACGATATTTTAGGTGAATTTCGATTTCAGCACCCCCCCACCCACCCACCTCCTCCCCATTGCCCCGAATCTGGATTTCTCGTCAGATTCGTTATCTACGACCAAAAAAACTGTACCTATACGATTTTTTACCCACTTGTATCGCTCTTTTTTTATGATAATGAATTTCGCGCGTTTTGCGGGGTCTCCTGGACCACTGTGCAGCGTTCGCATTGAGGTAAAAATCTGAAAGTCAGGGGCCTTCCGAAGCGATATGCTGGGGGGGGGGGGTGAGACCTTCAAATTTGCCAACTAATTTTTCCAAATTTGCCAACTAATTTTTCCAAATTTGCCAACTAATTTTTCCAAATTTGTCAATTGATTTTTTAAAAAATTTTACCAGTGCTAATTTTTCTCAAAACATTGCGGAACCAATATTCATTAAAAAAATTTATTTAGGAATAGAAATTGCCACTTTTTTGGCACATATAAAAACAGGTTCAAAAATAATAATAACAAAAAAATGTTACAATCTCGAACTTTTTCCCTGGCCAATTTCATTGTAAATGAAAACCCCTTTGGAATTGTCTTATTTGTCTCGAGTGACGCAAGGGTGAAAAATTTCAAGAAAATTTAAAATTTAATAAGAAATATTTTGTACTTAACGTAGCATTAATATGAATAGTTGATGAGAGAAATGAAATTGGCCCGAGCGAAGCGAGGGCGAAAATTTTAGAAAACCTCAAATTTAAGGTGCAATAAAACAATATTTTGGATTAATAAACTTGAATGAAAAATTGGCTGCTTTTACTTTAACAAAAGAAATGTGATAAGGCCGAGCACAACGAGGCCAAAGCTTTTGAAAATTCTGATTTTTAAACATCGAAAATGAGTTTTAAGAAGATAGAATGTAATAAAAATAGTTGAAATAATTTTGAGGAAAAAATACGAAAAAAATCACTTTTATAGGATCTGAATTAAGTATTTTAAAATTATGAAAAGAAAAATACAGTAAGGCCAAGCGCAGCGAGGCCGAAGTTTTTGAAAAATTTTAATTTGGGAGGTAATTTTAGTGATGGTTGAAGAATTGTGATTTGGATCGTGATTTTGGGGGGTAATTTCAGACTTGGATTATGATTTTTGAAAGGAGGTCTTCAAAAAAATCGTTCTGAGGACTTACTTGCCCTCTGCCTCTTTAGGTGAGACCCTGCTTAACTATTTATCTTACTTGAACCGTTGAACCTAAAAGTATGTCTATTAAAAAAATCAAAATCAACTTTGAGAAAAATTAAAAACTTGAAATCATGTTTAGAAATCAAAACGTGAAGTTGCTTCATTAAAGAGGTTCTAAAATCAAGTTTTAAAAAAATTGTTTAAATGAAATAATTTTTAAAAACTTTACAGTTAGATTTTTCAAAATGAAAAAAAAATGGATTTAGCCCGAGCGAAGCGAGGGCGAAAATTTTAGAAAATCTCAAATTGAATGTGCAATAATAGTGTTTTGGAAGAATAAACTCTAATGAAAAATCGACTGCTTCTACTTTGAAATGATTAAAGCAGAAATATACCATGGCCGAGCGTAGCGAGGCCGAAGCTTTTGAAAAATTGGATTTTCAAATATCAAAAAATAAGTTTTAAGGAGAACAAGAACAATGAAATTATTTGGAATAACTTTGAAGAAAAATGCGAAAAAATCTCTTTTAAATTACAAGTACAACTATATAAAATTTTTTTGGTTGACGAGTGAAAATTTTCAAAATGCAAGATAATTAATCATTTTTTTCCTAAAAAAACATTTATTACAACGGTTTAATTCTTCGCCGGGAAAATGATAAATTTTCAGTTGGAAAAGGTTGGGAAAATGACTAATTTTCCCAACTCATAAATGAAAATTTTGTTGATTTCCGACTTTTAAAATAGGTAACCATTTTATTTATTCATTTTTCATTTAAAAAATAAATACCAATCGTCCCAACTGACATTTTTACTCATCACTTGGGAGAACAACCGATTTTGAGTTGGAAAAATAACCAATTTTGAGTAGGAAAAATTACCAATTTTGAATTGGGAAAATTACCAATTTTGAGTTGGGAAATTTATCATTTTCGAGTTGGGAAAATTACCAATTTTGAGTTGGAACAAGTGAAAATTTTATTGATTTCCAACTTTTAAAATAACCATTTTATTTATTATTTTTCATCAAAAAAATTAATCCCAACTGTCCAATTTTCCCAACTGATGTGTTGAAATGTTCAATTTTTCCAACTCACGAGTAAAAAATTTCCTCAGGGGAAGGAAGTTAGCCCCCTATCGGCAAGTCACTAATCTAACAAATCTCACATAGGTGCCTACGAAATTTTCTAATGAAAAATTTACACCACTGACATTTTAAAATTGTTTTTTTTTTCAGTTTCAATATTTCACAACTTTTCTCAATTTTTATCACTCGGGCTTTTCTGCCAACTTTTTGCCAACTTCACCCAACTTTTCCAACTGAGAAATGCTTGGGGGGGAGGGGGAGACACCCCCACACCCCCCGGTTGGAAGGCCTATGCAGAAAGTGGGTAGATATACCTTATTTTCGACCTCCCAAAGTTTCATTTTCCCAACTTGGAAAAATATGACTACAAATTGTAAATTTCAACTCCTGGGTAGAAATAATGAATTTTCCCAACATGCGAATACTGAAAAATTCCGTTGAGTCGGAGGGGGCTAAGTTACCCCTATCAGTACGCCCCTTTCTCCCCGCATAAAATGTTGATTAAAATACATTTCTGAGTTCTGATGGTCTTTTTTAGTAGGTAAATCTTTCACCTTTGATTTGCATATCAGAGATCTGATTCATTTCCATCATCACACTATAAAACTGAAGCCAAAACTACTTGCATTATCTAACGTATCGAAACAAAATCAAACCCAAATACCGAATCAAAACTAGATCACGATCTAATCTAAAACTACAGGGAAATCCGTCATTCTCAGGACCCCTGGTTCTCAATGAACTCACGCCAACAGAATCTATTAAGATATAGGTACAGGCAAAACTGCTCAATATTAACATAAAATAACACGCCATCTCCATCTCGCCAGGCGAACTCGATATGTCATCGTGTATTGTGTATACTTTCTCAAACGTGAGCGTATTACAATATATTTTTAACGTTGGGTAAAAAATTAACCCATAAGGGAGATATTAAAATTCAAAATAGGCAGAAAATATAGCCACATTATTGGAACCAGTTCATATCCGGAATTTACCCACTCTCGTAGGAGGACCACTTATAAATATGTATCGTTTATATTGGATTTTTGTATCAGATTGTAAATAATACGTCGTAAAAAAAAGAAGCTAATGCCACCAAGAGTTAGCTCAAATAAAAAGTGTTTTTACGTGAAAAATTGAATACATCTCGCCCACTTCACAATACCTACAAATGAAGATAATTTATTCGATATGGGATTTTTTTTAGAGGTTATTTGAGCGCCACTATCTCGAGCTCGTAAAATTAATTGCGAGCGATTGTATCCATCTCGATTTTTTGAATGAAGATGGTGTAATTGCGACGACGCCGCGATTCCCGGACAATGACATGAAGATTTTCCATCGTCGATGGATTAGCTGTTGATGGCGATCGAGGTGATTAAATTGATAGTGCTGGGATTTAGGCCCACCCAGACGAAAAAATACGCTGATACGAGTAAAATAGGTACTCGGTATGGCTAGATCGTTGATTACTCTATAGACAGTAGATCGTAGATCGTAGCACGTTTTCTAACTCGACTCTTGATACGTGTGCTATCATTACGAAAAATTTTCGGGTACTGATATCTCGAGATAGTGCGTGGCCGTGAGTTCGATCCGAGGCGATGAAATGGATCACTGAAACGTTACAATTACATTTTTCCAGCGGCCCACACACTTCGCTTCTACAATTACAACAATTAGGAAGCTCTGAGGTACCTAATCGCGCGTCCACGAGTACATGCGATGCTCCGATAACGCTCATGATAGCCATCCAATGCCCTCCGCGAGTAGTAAACGACACCAGCTCCTAATTATTTTTGTCAAAAATGGAATTTCAATGATCTAAGTACAAATTTATGCAAAGTTCAAATTTTCTTGGCTAAATTTTTTCAATTTCGTTAATGCAATTTCTTTGAAAGCATTCAATTTCAAAATATTTCTAAATTTTTTCATTTTAAATTTTTTTCAAGTTGAATTTTTTCAAAAATTTTCCAACTTTGATTTTCTTAATTTTTTTAATGTAATTTTTCATCATTTTCTAAAATTCTTTATAATTACTTATAGAATTAAAATACATTTTGAAAAACATGAGGTTTAAATTTTCTCAAATTTTTTCCAACTTTGATTTTTTTAAATTTTTTATTATTTTTGAAAATTTTCTTATAATTAGTTATTGAATTAGGAGACATTTTGAAGAAATTAAGTTGAAATTTTTTCAATTCAAGGAAAGAAAAAATTTTGAAAGATTTTCAACTAGAAAAATTGAGGAGAAATTCTAAAATTACCTATTATTGAAAAAAATGTAGAGTTAGACGAAATTTTAAAAATATGAAGTTGAAATAATTGAAGAAATCCGGGTCGGAAAAGTTTTTAATGCTAAAGTTTCTTCCACGTGTGAAATTCTTTCAAATTTAAATTTTCTCAAAATGTTTTCTACTTTTATTTTGACATGGATAATGGGGTGGATCAAAAAAAAAAAAAAAAAACAGGTATCTTGGATTTTAACCAAAGGGTATAGCCGGGTTTTTGGTGAAATCGGCCCCCTCTCCGATTTTTGATCTAACCCTCTCAGGTGGTGTACCTTGATGTAAAAAAAATTCAGAAAAATTTTTGACCCCCCCCCCCCCAACCCCCTCCCTTTCGGAGTTATGGCCATTTTATTGCATTATTTTCAAGAATTTTTAATTTCAATGGAAGTAAAGGAAATTTTCTGTTCTTTGGCACAAAGTTGCATCTCGTAGAGGTGTATTTACGATAATTTTTTCAAAAATTTTGGTGCACTCCTTCACGTTGTTTCGTCTATTTGAAGTTTTCAATCGTAAAAAACGCCATATAAACGAAGAACGACCACTTTTTAAAAATATCCCAAAAACGTGTTTTTTAACGTAGATTCACGTCACGTATTCACTTTTGCCGACTTCGATGCACCAAGGGCCAAAAATCGCGAAAAACCGTACAAAAATGTTGTTTTTTAGCATATTTTTCAAATTTTGAGCGTTTTGTAAGGAGAGAAATGGCTGAACGAAGAAACTACGAGATGCAACTTTGTGCCAAAGAACAGAAAATTTCCTTCACTTCCATTGAAATTAAAAATTCTTGAAAATAATGCAATAAAATGGCCATAACTCCGAAAGGAAGGGGGTTGGGGGGTCAAAAATTTTTCTGAATTTTTTTTTACATCAAGGTACACCACCTGAGAGGGTTAGATCAAAAATCGGAGAGGGGGCCGATTTCACCAAAAACCCGGCTATACCCTTTGGTAGGATGATTTACTTTGAGTGAGAGACTTCACAAAAAAATTGAGCCCCGAGGGATAAGGGAGGGGAGCAGGAGGTGCTCAAAGTGCACCTCCTTTTAGAAAAAGTTTTTTGCAAAAATTAAAAAAAATTTCGAAAATTTTGTATGTCAGTGCAGCCAGTTACAAACCGTGACATGCTACACTATGGAATTTACGTTGACCTCGAATTAATTTTTTCATTTCTTGAAAAATTCACAATCATTTTGTTTTCAATCATCAGAAATGAAAAAAATTAAAATTTTTCTTTGAAAATTTTATACGTCAGTGTAGCCAGTTGCTAATTGTGATATTCTGATATTATGAACTAAAAAAATTGGTCTTGGTCCTATCACTTGACGAAAAAATAATGCATTCTAGTTCATAATATCAGAATATCACAATTAGCTACTGGCAGCACTGACGTACAAAATTTTCAAAAAAAAAATTTCTTATTTCTGATGATTGAAAACAAAATGATTGTGAATTTTTCAAACAATAAAAATAAAATAATTAATTCGGGGTCAACGTGAATTCCATAGTGTAACATGTCACGGTTTGTAACCGGCTGCACTGACATACAAAATTTTCGAAAAAATTTTTCGAAATATACTTTTAGTGATTGAAAAAATATATATAATATTTTCGGGCGAAAAAATAATCAATTCAAAATCGATGTTAATTCCGTATTTTGGAATTTTATGACTTGCTGTTGGCTGCACTGGTGTATAAAATTTTCAATTTTTTTTCAAAATTCACTTTCAGTGGTTGAAAAAAGTTTTTTGTTCATTTACTCGATGAAAAAAAATCATTCCAGCTTAGTGAAAATTTCATAAATTATTGAAATATTGCCATCTGTAACTTTTTAACGCCCTGGAACAGTCTGAGTTTTGATCGGAGAAGAATGACGATGGTTTAGAGAGATGTAGATTGTAGAAACTCAAATCGCATCTTAAGTGCAACGAAGGCTTCTCACACAATTTTGATTGGCTAAAAAACGCAAAAAAAGTGTTATGTTGACATTTTTCATATACATTTTTCAAAATTTCTTCCAACTGAAAAATTGTTTCCAAGAATTTAAAAAAATTTTTCAATCTCAATAATTCGATAAAATTTTTCAAAATAAGTATAAGTATAAAATTATAATCAATATTGGAAATTTTTTCAGAAAATTTAAATTAAAAAAATTCTACAGTTGAAAATCAAAATTGGATACAATTTTGTGGGAAAAAAAGTTAGAAGAATTGAAGAAATTGAAAAAATTTAGAGTTGAAAAAATTTGAACTTCAAATAAATTTGGACTTTTAGATCATCAAAATCCCAATTTTGTCAAAAATAATTAGGAGCTAGTGTAAACGATACCACGATCGAGTTCAAGTTATTCAACCGTAACAACCGAAAAAATACTCGGGACGTGTGCTCCGCAGAGATCACTGGATGCATTTTCCTATCGATGATCTTTGACAGACGAGATTACATAAAGCAAAGAGTAGATTAGATAGGTCTTTGGTACTCGAGTAATTGTTTATGTAAAGTGTTTGCTCACTTATTATGTATTACGAGTGAGGACTTGGGGAGGTTTTTGTAAACGCTCTGTTAATGCTTCGTATCGCTTTTTACGACCTGCATGCTACCACATAATGAAATGCAAATTTTTAACGATCGAAAATAAAAATAAATAATTTATTGCAATGTGCCCGGATAACATCAATGCGTTGCCACGGTTTGACTAATTATTACATATTTGACAGACTACCGGATTACGCGTACCTAAAACAAACTTGTTATTTTCGCTGTTTAGCCAACTGGCTCGACTCCAAATGTAACGCTCTATGGTTTACCTTTTATTTATTTTCTTCATCTTTTTTTTTTCATTTTTTTCAACGCGTTTTCATAAAACTTCTTGAAATTTCTTTGTAGATTTGGATTCGAATATTACTGGAAGTCGTGTGAACTATACTCGAATTGCCTAATTTTATGATGTCGTGTTTCGAAATGAACCGTCAAAAATACGTCATAAGTAGTGCGAGTGTTGGTCTTCATGTTGAGTGGTCGAGTGTTGGTTTGGAGGTCCTTGCGATGGTGGGTGTGATTTTTGGAGCGAATGTGTGTACATATACGTTTGAAGGTGCGATTTATATGGAAATGTGATTTTTAATATTGGTTTTACGATCAGTTCTATGGGAATGAAATTATGATCTGGTTCAAAAAAAATTGAATGTGTTGGTTATTTTACGAATGGAGGGTACATAAAATTTTATCGTAAAATATTCCGATTGCTAAAAACTATAAAAATTTAAATTTCAATAAAATGAGTTCATAGAAACTTGGATCCAGAATCAATGTGAATATGAGAGGAGAGGTCAAAGTTATGAAATTTTATGATTCATTTTTTTTTTGTTGAGAAAATACATTATATTAATAAATTTCTTTTCATCCTTCTCCAGCTCAAAAGAATTCCAACCTCCTTAAAGTTGGCCAGCAAAAGTAATAAGTATGAGGAAAAAATAAATTAAAATAATTCCATGCCAGTGTGTTTCAAAAATTGTGTATAATGGGTCATCAATTTTTCTCATATTTTGCGAGGTTGTCGGCCTCAAGAATAGAATATGAATCCCGCCAATCAGAACTTTCTGAGTCGATTTTTGGATAAGATAGAAGCATAGAGTAGAAGTGGTAGAAATGTCGAAAATTGTAGCAAGGAGTTGGATATTATAAATAACCCCATCCCCCGAACCCCAGACCTTGACTACGAAACAAAGAAAATTTAGTTGTCGCAACTGTTATCACACCCATAATGTTATTGTCACATTTTTGATCAGAAAAATCTTCCTCAAAACTCACAAAATGGAATTTTAATAATGATTATCTGATCCTCTCTTTTAAAAAAATTATAAAAAAATATATTTAAAAAATTAGATGAGGCTTTTCCATTAAACTCCAAATAAAAAGTTCAGTGTTTTCGGACTTGGTATCCTAATTTTTTTGAGAAAAATTTAAAAATTTTAATTCTGACATACTTTTTTTTCTTAAAATTCCTTCCTGTCAGTTAATGGAAGAAAATTATTTAAAGCTCGTAATTTGCAAAAAATTAATGAATATCGAGTCAAATATTACAAAAATGATAACGAATGAAAAATACACTAATACACCATTCAATGTGGCAAAAATGTTGACGATACGTTATTCTTTTTTTTGTGAATTAAAATCTTATTTTCCGATTTTCATATGTATTTTGGACAAACATTGTGATTTTCAACGAATTATTTTTTGCAGTGGGAGGGGAAAACATTAAAAATATTGCTCGATTTCAAACAAAAATCATAATTTTATTTCTTTTTTGAGGTGCCACAGTGAATTAATGTTCAAAAAAGTTGCAGTCGATGCCTTAAAAATTGAATTCCCTATGATGATAAAGATATTGCCTAACATAGCCCCTGATATGAAAATCGAAGTTTTTCGTACTGTATTTTTTCGTCGTATAGTTTCATTTTTAAATGGACACCTGTTTTTTCAATGAAAAGTAGTTTGGTAAATCAGAATTTTCTCCTGAAAATTGTTTATCAACCTAAAATGGATTTGGACACGTCTCCATTATTTCCTCAAAATTTCAGAATAATCTTAAAAGTCTGTTGATAAATATGTATTAAAAAAAAATTGTTACAATAAAAAGAAAAAAAAATAGGAAGGGGTGATTCGAATGGCTAGAAAATTTTTCAAAGGAGAGGGGGGAGAGGTAGTCACATTACAGAGATTTTCCAATAATCAAAATTATTTCTTAGCATCACAAACTGCCTTCAATGTGAAAATTTTCTCAATAGAGAATTGAGAACTTGGATAGAAGATCTTTGAAAATAGCGAAAAAATCGTCAAAAAAAGGGTAGTTTCAGTTTTAAAAAATATTGAGATGATTTCTGCAATTTTATTTCGATTCAACAATAGAAGTTGGCTTTCTTCAATTTTTTCAAAAAAAAATTGTAATTGCAAATTTTCCAGTTAGAATTTGTTGGAGATGATTATTTGACTACATTTCTTGAAAGAAGTCACATTTTTAGTTATCCAACTTAATTTCTACGTTGATGATACATTTATTTTAATAAATTTATGCACTTGAGAAAATTGAATGGAATTTATTTTTCTCTGAAGGCTTCAGATTGACCAAAAAAAGGAAATTATGAATTTCGAGAGGGGTGATTTTGGGGTAGTATGCGAAGGTAATCATATTTTTTCGATTTTCGTTTTGAATCGTCAGCTATTATGTAAGTATACAGCAACGTACTCGCATGTCCAGTTTTTAAAAATTCGTCAAAATATACCTAATTTAGGTACCTAGGCATTTACTTTTTGATTTTTATTGAAATATTTTTCTTCATTTTTAACGATTTCTTCAAAAATTTTCCGATTTTCCAAATTTTGGTTCATATCATCGTTTTTTTTTTCAGAAAATAATTTATGGAACAAAACCACCAACACAAAAAAATTAATTGGACTCGTGTTGTCTTGTGCGTTGGAGTACTCTTTTTTTGTTGAAGAAACTAAAAACGCTTCGGTTTTTGTTCATTTTTTGGTAGATACTTTTAGAAAAAAGTAAAATAAAATCTGTATAAAGCAGACCTCGATTCTGAAAATCATTCAAACTATTAAAAACTAAATAAACGAGAAATTTTCTGAGAAATTTTTTTTTAAAAACCTTTTCACCACTGGCCATAATCACTTTCGATTCAACATTGAGATAATTTTTACCCTCCCCCCGACCCTTATCAAAAATTCCTCTCCCTGCACAGTATCTTTATTCCAAGAAAAATTTTCTTCAATTTTTGGAGTACTGGACAACCAATTCTTAATTATTCGTATTACCACTGGAATGATATAATTTTTCCACTCAAAGATGTCAAGTAAAAATGTTCCAGTATACTATTCTTTTGTTGCACCTGTGAATTGTATTCATTGTGACCAACTTACAGTAAAATTTAAAACCCTAGAAAAAATTATTCAACCGAAGCAGCTTTTTAAACCGAATATCTCTTCATAATTTATTACATCGCCCGTTACTATCACACGATGATAATTCAGTCAATTAAAGAGCCAAACTAGTATACCCACAGAAGCACTAATGAATCTCATTTAAAATGCTTCAGATGGCTTATTTGTTAAAAATACGTGCATATAACCGCACGCCGAGTGTACATAAATTTCGTTTAATTCGTTCAAGTATTTAGCCAACAGTCAAAATACGAGTAGATATATACCTAAGAAATAAATCACGCCGTTAACATTGTTTTTATTCGGAGAGTTTTCCGAAACTGAGAACGAAATAGTCAGTTCTACGAATTTTTTCATTCCAGAAATATCTTCGAGGGATATTTCTTCTCGTTGACAATAAGATCGTAATCTGTGTGGTGCTGTCGGTGGCAGAATTTTTTTCTCTTTTGCTCCTTCTTGCGTCTTAAAAATCAATACTTGTACAATTTTATGTTCCTCTTGTAGCTATTTTTTCCTGTAATTTTAATCAAATTGATATAATCTAGATTTTAAACGAAAAACTTTCTTTTAATCTGGCACGTCGTTTACTCTTCATTGTCAACATAATACTTTATTTACAAATCAAAGTGAAAGACTTTCGTACTTGTAGTAGATCGTACATGGTGCATACATTTTAATCAAGTAACATTATACTCGTTTATCTACTAGATACACTATGAATGAAGAATGAGTAAACACGATACTCTATTACGCTAAACGATCATATCGAGTTAATTTGTGAACTGTTTGCTTGATTGGAGACATTGTCGCGATGTAATAATTAAAAATAAATAATTCAAGACTCAAGAGACCTCCGGCGAATCGAGTCCTATACTAAACTTCGTATGTATTAATTCACGTAGGTACGAATATGGCTCTGAATGTTGATGAAGTTTTGGTGACGATATGGTATGGTGATGATTTTTAAATTCCCTTTATTTCGTTGAGGGTTGAAATTGACGCAGCCATATGGTTAATATAATGGGGTGGAATGTGTTTTAAAACATAAGAAACGTGGGTGGGAATTGAAAAAAAAACACATTTTGTACTTTGAAAATATGTATTTATATTTTTTTCTCGAAGAGTCGTATATCAATGCAGGTGGCAGCAATTTCCCTTGGAGAAAGATTTAGACTACACTCGAAATATTTAATGCTGAATTTTTTAGAATTTTCTGAAAGAAAGGGCAGAAATTGTAAGAAAAAGGTTGGTGCATGATGAAAAATCGAAAAAATGGCATAGTTATTGAAAAAATATCCTAAACCAGAGAGATGTTTTATGTGAAGGAAGACACAAATTATACCCTCGTTTTGCGTGGGTAACCATTTTTTGAAAAATTACACTTAAAAACCAAAAATTGCTATTTTTTAACACTTTACCATCCAGCATAGGACAGAATCATCTGAAAAATGATTAAAATTTCGAATCACGAATCATCATCTATCATTTTCAATTTTGACGATTCGAATCTTTTCGAATCCCAAGCGTGCCTATTTGTATTGCTTACTTAGAAAATGGTCATACTAATAAATGCTGAACCTTGATTGGCTATAACGAAATTTAACCCGAGTCTATTTATCTTCGTGGAAGGACGATTTTATTTCGTGTGGTGCACTGGGGAGAGGGGGCTCAAGGGGTCTGAACCCGCCCCCTCCCCAAGTTCAAAAAGGAGATTTTTTATTACAAAAATGTGAAAAAAGTGCATTTTTTTGCTCTTTAAACCTGATTTTTCTAAAAAAAAAATCGCCCTCCATCCCTTCACTCGGGCAGTATTTTAGTCCTATTTTGAAAATTAATGTCTTTTGACTGATTTTTCAGCCAAAAACCACTGATTTCTCAATCAATTCCCAAATTGGCAGAAAAAACAATCATTGTAATTGAAATATCAGTGAAAAGTCACTAAGATTCCGCAATTTTTGGTTTTTTGTTGCTCAATCAAATCTGTTTAGGTATTATCAGCCTACTGAAAATATCCTGACTACGCCAGCGCCACTAAAATAACAAGAATTCCATCCCTCCCTATTTTTTCGAATTCTTAGCCCCTCCCTTAAATAATTTCTGGATGCGCTTATGCACTCCTGTATTTTCCAAGTTCAAATTTCTAAATTTTCTAGTACCAAAATTTTTTCCATTGGTTCAAATTTCCACAATTCTTTCAAAATGACTTAGTTTCCCAGATTCAATTTTTTCATTTTTTTCAAAAGTTCCCAAAGGCTCTGATGCAAGGGGTCATTTGGCCTCAGGTGGAACTTTGTCTAAATTCTTACACCATTCGATTTTCATTGGTAGAAGATGATTTTAGAGCGCATGAGCGAATTTTTATCTCACCCCGTGGGGAGGGGGGTAAAATACGCGATTTTTAAGCCAAAAACTTTTAAAAATTCTCTCTGTCACAGTTTTCAACCGTTTTTTTTTTCAAACTTAGCACTTAGGTAGAGGTACTAGAGGGGAGTGCTCTGAAATTTTTCCAGATTTTTTCGACCACTTTAATGACCTTGAATTTAACTTTGAAAATTTCAAATCGCCCTGAGGAGCACAGTTTTGGTGCTGTCTCAAAAAAATTTTCAAATTTAAATTTCCTAATGTATTACACACTCCTGAGAATTTTTTCAGATTTTTTCAAGTGATGGAAAGTGGTCAAATATTCAATAAAGTGGCGTAATTTATCATTTTTGTTGCTTAAAGTCATTGTTTTTCATCAATTTTTCATTTTTTATAGTTTCCTGCTAAAGATATTATTATTCACTCGCTGTGTCCCATTTCGACCTTTATTCATTAATTTCTTACGACTATGATGTTTTGATCGTAGAACTTGCATAATCGTACAATCTGTGTCGCAAAAAGACTCCAGAGGGTTGAGTTAATTTTTTCTTGAAGAACCCCCTACTTTAAGAAGCCTTAGTTCAGCTTTCTGTTGGGTTGAGATTCGTGTCAGTTTTTTAAAAAGGATTAGTTCTAGGTATTGGGTTGAGAAAATGAGGTAACTGATGAATAATCAGAATTGCAGCGCGGGAAAAATCAGTGAAATTCTTTGATTTTCAGCGAATTTTTGCTGATTTTTTAGTAAATTTCACTGATCTTTCAAAGAATTTCACTGATTTTTCAGCGAATTCCAGAAGTTTTACTGACTTTTCAATGAATTTTCACTGATTTTCCATCTATTTTTTCACTGATTTTCCAACTATTTTTTCACTTATTGCTTTCAGTGAAATTTTTCACTGTTTGCTTTCAGTGAAATTTTTTCGCTGTTTGCTTTCAGTGAAATTTTTTCGCTGTTTGCTTTCAGTGAAATTTTTTTTATTGTTTGCTTTCAGTGAAATTTTTCACTGGTTGCTTTCAGTGAATTTTTTCACTGAATTATTGCTGTGCTGCAATCCTGACTGTTTTTGCAGTGATTTTCGATAATTTTTACTGATTTATAAATGAGAGAGTATTTACTTTCTTTTGACGTCTTTTCATTTTCACTTGAAACGAGAGTGATTGTCGAGATGAAAATAATTTCATAGCTAAATTTAGAAAAAAGATAGTAAAAACTTTTGAAAAAATTTAAACTCGAAAAAATTGAGAAAATCAGAACTTGGAAATATTTTTGAAGGAATGTTGAAAATTCAGGAGCCTGGAGAAAAAATTGAAAAAATCTAATCGTCACTTACTTGCTTCAGATTTTTATTATTACGTAGCTCAACATGACTCAAGATTTATGTTTTTCATAGGTACTTCAAACAAATCTGAAAATTTGTTCCCCCATTTCCAAATGCATTTTATACCAATTATGCATTAATATATATTACCTATCAATTCTTGTTGAGATCAACGCCTAAACCTTACAAATTAGCCAAACTATGATTCGAATTGAGATTTGAATCATCATTTTGGCAATTTTTTATTTAAAAAAATATATTTAAAGCCTCATTTAGTTATCGCATTACAACGAAACTCGAAAATAGAACTCATAATATTATTTTCGAGGGCTAAAAATTGAAAATTTACTGTTCTGTTGAATTTTTTTTCATTTTTTTTAATTATTCAAAGTGTAAAATTTTCAACCAGAACGCGAATCATCCAAATTTCGAATCACTATTATTGAAATTTTGATTCAAATCTTCTTCGAATCACTCTTTTTCCGAATAAGTACTTCCAAAAATTTGATTCAAATATTTTTCTCGAATAAAAATGTTCGATTGTCCATCACTGTTACCAGCCATTTTTGGCTGTTGGCAAGGATTCACCTCCCCCCCCCCAACGTATCTAGTCGTAAACTCATGTATACGTTAATTTTGATCGCTTCAATTAAGCCTAGACTCAATGTCCGGAACATTTTCGCGTTTCGCGAACGTCCATTTCGCGGATCACATTCCCCGCCCCTCTGCACCCTAATTTCGTACTTCCGTAAACACCACCTTCGCCGCAGCACATCTCCAGTAAAAAATAATTCCATCCGGTTCGGTTATCGCTTAATGACGAATAACTGTTAAAAAGTTTCACATTATCAACGCAACGTAAGGTGCGCGCGCATCGTGCCACACACAGCGACCACCCAACTAGCCAATGTCGTCATATCCATTCAGCAAGAATACCTTACATTGGCCATTGGCGTACTATAGCAATATTCGAAAGAAGTCTTTATTATACTCGAGCCTGTGGCGTAAATTGTGTAAGTTGCTACTACATCATCATTAAACCGTAATTCTGGACCCCCTTCTCCATCCCGACGCCGCAGCGTCTTCCCTGGGCCCCTCGGTACCCGGGCACAAATCGCGTTACGCATGAATTAGAATCCGGTATCGCTTAATTCAATTTGAATGATATAATTTTTTTTTACTCCTAAGCCCCTGTGCTCTTTTGGCCGGCGTTAATTTCCTTTGTACGACTTCGGAAGCCGAATCGACCACGGTTGACCTTTAGACGGCGCGACCTTGAGATGGGTAAACACTAACACGAGACTGGGTTCATCTGGGTCTGGGTTGTTTTGATTTTGTGTAAAAATGTGTCGTCGCGAATGTCTGTCGGGTGAAAAATTATACTGCAATGTTTTTATATACTTAGGTAATATAGGAATAGATAGGTATGAAGATGTAACCGGTTGTGTGTCTAATTTCAATTCATCGCCATGACGATGGATATCGGACGTTGAGAGTCTTTTTTTTTACGTATAAAGGGGTGCGAGATACGTCCGAGGGCGAGGGAATCTCATGATGGTATGTAGGTGGATATCATGATGATTGTTTACTATCGAATCGATAAGCTCTCTGCGAGAGAATTTCGTCAGAAAAAAAAGGCATGAAAAAGATGGGTACCATGTGGAAGTATATAATTTGTTGTGTAATAGATTGGGCGATGAAGGGTGAATCTACATCCGTCGTGATTTTAATCGCGGTTGTTTGGAAATTAATCTGTGATCGGTGTTTAGATACTTGGTAATACCTTTGTTTTGGTCGGAGAATTGGTTAAGATGAAAGATTTGGTGAAAAGGACAGTATGTCCATCTATAAAGTTCAAGAAATTGAAAACTGCGAGTTGAAATAATGAAGCCTAATGTTGATAAATTCGTGGTTAATAAAGTTACTGTGTGTAGAGTTGACAATTTTCTCTCCCCCCCCCCACCTTGTCAATATCCATTATTGTGATAATTCGGCTTCAGAGTCTTGACGTCATCGCACCACCACAAATTCAAATACCACTTCATGTACCAATTTGTGTACTTTTTCAAAAGGGGGATCAACGAAAAAATAACATTGATTCTTATGGAAGTTCTATCTTTTTTTCAATTTTTCTCAGTTTTGATGTGTTGAATTTTTTATTTTTTATAATTTTGACGAGTTAAGCTCTCAAATTAGTCAAAATTGTCAAAACAAAAAGAATTAAACATATCAAAAATGAAAAAAATTATAAAAACTATAAACCTCCCATAAGAATCAATATTGATTTTTTCGCAATCCCCCTTTTGAAAAAGTACACAAACTGATAATGTGCATTTTTAGTAGTAAATGTGACGTCACACTTTGAAGCCGAATTTGGTCATTTTTGTCCAAACCGAACTTCGTGGTTCCTTTAGTTTTATATGAACTTTCATTCAGAATTAATGAAAAATCCTTGATAAATAGTCAGAATTGCATCATAAGAAAATTCAGTGAAAAAATCGCTTTAAAAAATCAGTCAAGTTGACGGAAGAAATCGCCCTCATTTCTGAATCAGTAAAATTTATTACAAATCACTGAAAAACAGTCAGAATTGCAGCATAGTAATAAATCAGTGAACATTTTTTCACTGAAAGCAAGTCAGTGAAAGAAAATCACTGGAAATCAGTGAAAATTCATTGAAAACTCAATGATACATATTTATGAAATTTTCTGAAAATCTGAGAAATTCTTTGAATAATCGGTGAAAAATCGCTGAAAATCAGTGAATTTCACTGATTCTTCCTGTGCTGCAATTCTGACTGTTTGTCAGTGATTTTTCACTGATTTGAAATGAGGGAGAAGTGAAATTTGCAGAAAAATTAGTGATTTTTTTGAAAATTCTTCAATTTTGTTGATCTTTTTGTCGATTTTATTGATCTTTTTAGTGATTTTTTCACTGATTTTTCTCTGTGAGTTAACTTTGATTGTTTATCATTCATTTTTTTTTACTGATTCAGAATGAAAGTAATAGTCCAAAGCATGGACACGGATTTGATCAAATGAAATTTTCAAAAACAAAAAAAAATCAGTTTTTTAGCATGTTTTACTAACATTTTTGTATTTTGCCTAATCTCGCGTCTGTCAATTTGCATTGTGCTTATGGGATTACTCAAATTGGAGATTACTCAAAATTCAATTCATAAAATTAGCTCGAATTTGAAATACACATTTTTCCCAATTGTCTGAAAAATTGTAAGGATAATTTTTTCTTACGTTGAACTGTTTTCAAACATCTTACGCTTGAAATTTTTTGGGATTTTCATGAAAAATTGAAGGGTTTCTAATTGTTCTTTTTTTTCGTAAACAGCATAAAATTTCAACCCCCCCCCCCCTCTTCTCACCATTTTCAACACATCGAAAATTGTAATCAATTTTTGATTCAAAAATTTTTTTAATTTATTGCAATTAGGTTTCGCAACTTTTTATAAAATTGTGATTATCTTTTCAAATTACTCCCGTTTTTCGATCAATTTTTCAAACAATTTTTATTTCACAAAATTTTTCCAGAAAATTCTTTGCTTTTTCAAATTTTTTTTTTTTTTTGAAACTTTACCGATTTTACCTATCTGAATTTTTTTGTCAAATTGATGGGCTTTTTGATGTTGATTAACATACATTTGAAAGGGGGGCGAGGGAGCAACCATGCTGTCATTTTTGTGACTACAACAAATTTTGACTTGAATGACCTAAAATGTTGGTAATAGTCCCAGGTACAAAAATTGGTGATCAGCTCTCCTAAAAACCATTGGCGGAGGAGGCGATGCCAGATCATCAGAAGTGAAAATTTTAAAAATTTTAGGAATCACTACAAAAAAATTTCGTGGTGGATTCAAATTTGTGATATCCTACTCAAGTAATGTATGTAGTACGTTTTTTGTATTTTCAAACTTTTCTAGGGTTAGGGCAAGGGTTTTTCAATTTTTGAAAATTTTTAAATCGCCATTTTGGACCTTTCCATTGAGCACCGCAGTGATATTTCTTCATAATCATGGCTCTTTTTTCATGAATTTTGATTTTTTATAGAACTGTTAGGATTTTTTAATGGTTTTTGTATCTTCACTGAGCTTTTGATTTTTTTACGATTTCCAACACCTCGTTGAAGAATCAAAATTTTCAATCAAGTGCATTACTTTATTCGTTAATTTATCATTTTGCAATTCTTCTCATTACTTGTTACTTTTTTGAACTATCGAGATTTTTTAATGATTTTTAGGACTAGAAAAAAATATCCAGTTGAAACTGGTATTTGGACTTTTTAAAAATGATATTCATCTTGAAATGTTGAAATATTTTCGTGACTAGGATTTTTCATGAGTTTTGCAATTTTATTGAAGCATCGGAATTCTTTATGACTTTCTTTACTTTGTTGAAATACTTATTAGGATTTTTTGTGACTTTTATGGCTTTACTCTCTCGTTCTGAATCAGTGAAAAATCACTGATACACAGCCAGAATTCCAGCATAGGAAAAATCAGAAAAATTCACAGATTTTTAGCAAATTTTCACTGATTTTACAGTGATTTTTTCACTGAATTACTTTCAGTGAGATTTTTGCTCTCTTATTTATAAATCAGTGAAACTGGAAAACAGTCAAAATTGCAGCACAACGATAAATTGGTGAAAAAATTTCACTGCAAGTAAACAATGAGTCGGTAAAATTTCTGAAATTTGCCGAAAAATCAGTAAAATTCTGTGAAAAATCAGCGAAAGTCCGCTGAAAATTGAAGAATTCGCTGATTTTTTCTACGCTGTAATTCTGACTATTTATCAATGACTTTTCACTGATTCAAAATGAGAGAGTATTAGTTAATTCAAACGTTACAACCTTTTTTTTGTAATTTTTATTACCCAATTAAATCCTCGAAATTTTCATTTTTTGAAACACTTTTTCGTCATTTATTTTTTAATTTAAAGATTAAGAGATTTTTTTCTTGACTTTCATAAGGTGTCTACTTTTTTTTTCAAATTTCAATGATTTTCCATGACAATTGAGCCAAATATTGGCGGCAATCATAAATTACTTCAATTTTTTTCCTCTTGCTTTCATTTCAGATGTTGAAATCTGAACGAAAGTGAAACTTCGCTTCATTTCATCGAACTCCATGCACAAGTCGAACAACTAGACCAAGTAGAAGTACCCATTTCGAATTTCACTAAAATAATAATCGAAATGCACGCTTTCGTGTGTACCCTGCGGCAAAATATTCGCCTAAAATAGGCACATAGCCAAATCGTCGTTCGATCACGCTGCCTTCTAAAAGCTATCTGATTGGCACACGTCGTTCTAGCGCACCTTAAAAGTACCGCGATACTTATTGCGCTAATTGTTCATTAATGATTATTCAACTTTAGAATGCCTGAGTTGCCTCGGCTACCTCCCACATATACCCCGAAGCTGCGCAACCTTTCCGACTCAACGCGAAACAAATTTCTTCGTATTTTAATTAAGAAAACACGGGATGAAGAGTAGAAAAAAACCATCAGATACAACTGTCCAGAGGTTAGAACGCACAAGCCAACACCTCGAATGGGATTCGCGAAGAGTAACTCGTGAAAGTACATCACGACTCGATAAGTGAAAGATGGCAAATCTCAAGTCGGTTCGTTTTAATTGAGTCATAAAAGAAATTCTAATCGGTGTGGAGTATGGACTATGGACGATGGTGGCTTATGGCTCGCGACTCCGAAAGATAAAAATTCTTCGGTGGGTTTGCTATTTGGTATAAACGTGTACGAAGTAAAAGCACCTTTAAAAAATGGAAGAAGAATACCATACATTCTAAGTCCAACGTGGCGCTACAATTATTATTATTAACATACACAATATATGAACGAGTTAAGTCGTCTTGTGTGGTCTTAGACTTGGAGTAATAAGGCCAATATCCTCGGCTATGACTGCACCATAAGACCGGGCAACAAGCGTGGTAGCACGCTTCCCCTCCCGCCATTCGCGACCCATATCTTATTTTAAAGAGAACCCCTTTTTAAGTAGCAACAGGTGTACATAAATTTTTATTTGTACCACTTTTTTTTTGATTAGTTAATTGCTAATTGCGCCGTGTGTAGATGCCGGTGGCTTAAATTCGACCGATACGATGTGGCCGTGACCATCGAGTGACCAAAAAAATACTCGGTGATTTTCCTCTTCTCGTCTGCGCATCTTTCCCGAATCCCACGCCGTGTTTTCACGAAACATAGTATTATACTGATTGTAATTTGTAACCGTGCGCACGCAATGTACTGTAATGTCGAGTCTCGGTATCGTTACCAGTATTAAATTTAATTTCAGTTATTATATTAACGACTGGTACAAATTATCGTACAAAGTCGATTTGTGTGGCCAAACTAGAGTCGTTTACAACGTGAAAGTTGGATTTGTAGCGGTAATGAAGCTATTAGCGTTTTGCGCGTGCGCCAAGGTACGTTCGCGCATGCGCAGTGGATACGATGCGTCAAAGTTGAGAAATCGTGGTTAACGGGAGGTTCGAGTGATTATGAGGTCGTTGTGGTGTGTGATTTGATGGAAGTAAAGTTTTTATGGTTGATTGAGGTGGAATTTTTGGGGAAATTTAAAAATTGTTAAGATTTGTGAGATTCTTGGGATCTTGAGCCAATTCATTTTACAAGGGGTCTCTAGAAATTGAAAGCTGTGTGATTTTTTCGAGAAATGGAAAATAAAATCAATTAGAATATCATGTATGAGGACAGCATTCGAGAAAATGGCCGATTGAAATTTTTCGAGTACCGCTGTGTGGAATTGAGCCCCAAAGCCCTCTTATTTTGAAGCAGTTCATAATTTTTTTTTTGCAATTCTATGGCACTTCGAACGTCAATTTTCACTAATTTCGGTCATTTTTTTGTTTGAAAATTTTTCTACGTACGAAGTGGAATTCAAAAAAGTTGAAAAAGCAACAAAAAGATAACATCAGACTCAAAAAAATAAAAAATTTTAAAGAACTCAAAATATTCAAATTTCTGAGATTTTCAACTTTTTTTGGAGCACTTAGAAGCATGATAAATTAGGGTAACCCGGAAAACGAAAATTTTTGAGTTTTGAGTTGTAATACCGCGCAAAAGATGGGGACTGGGGAGATTGGAAAAATGAAAAAAAAAAAACAGTTTAATATCTTCTGATCGCGCAAGAGCCTTCACCTCTTTGAAAATTGTCAAAAATTCAACATTTTAAAAAAAATTCAAAATCAAAATTGATTAAAATTAATTTTAAAAATAATTTTGTGACTATCTAAACTAAAAAGCACAATTTTTTTGAAGAAATCGATGTTTTATAGCTTTTTTAATTTCTACTACTACGCTTCATCTCACCGATTTTCTCAAAAAATTATGCTCTTTGGTCTAGATAGTCACTAAATAAGCCCTAAAATTAATTTCAACAAATTATAATTTTTTTTGAAATTTTTAAAATTTTTTGATGTAATTTTTGACAATTTTTAAAGAATTGAAGGCTCTTGCACGATCGGAAAATACTAATCGATTTTGAATTTTTTTCAAATATCTCGAACTCCTGCACAAAAATCAAAAATCTTGGTTTTTTGGCCCACTCTATGATCTATCCATCTAACCAATTTTTTCAAATTTTTCGCGAAATTTCAGATGACAGATAAAAAAAAGTCTAATTTTCAAGTTTTTTGTGGTTTTGAGTCTTTCTAGGACGCTTGGGGGCATGATACAGCCCTCAAATCAAATTTTTGAAACTTTTAGTAAAATTTCTCATCAAAATCAGTAATAACAAAAAAGTTGGAAAAAATTTTTGAGAGGCGTTCTTAGAATTATTTTTGTGGCACTTGCAGGGATGGAGGTGAGATCCGGCTTTCAAATCAGTTTTCAGTCAATTTCTTGACTTACATGTAGGAAATTAGGAATAAAAGAAAACTGGAATGATTTTTTGCAACTAATCTCCCTTCTTTTTTAAAATCACGTCATAAATACTCTAATTCGATAAACTATCTTAAATTTGACAAAATTTTAGAGAAATTTTTAAAAATGATGACTTTTTAGTCAAATTTGTACAATCAGGTATAAGAAGGCAAAATTCTCAAAATTCATGCAGCATTTGGAATTTTAACTTCGTGATTTCTTATGAGTCGAACCTTTTTCGAGGTCATAGAGGGCATGATATGGCCTTCAGTCGATTTTTTTTAGATACATATTTTGTAAAATTTCATACCACTCTAAATCAAAAATAGAAATCAAAAATTTCACGCTTTTGGAGCACTTGAATCGAAATTCCACGTTTTTGTAGCCCTTGAGGATATGATACGACCCACAAATTGACCTTTTTGATTTCCTTTCTTATTACTCGTTAAACCGGAATAAAAAATTGCTTCAAAAATCCTGGAAGACATTTTTATGGCATTTGGGGGCAGTAAGTCAACCCTCAGACCAGTCATTTCGAATTTTTCAGACAATTTTTTATAGGAATCAAAAAGAATTTTGAAAAATTATTTTTTGCAGCTTATCAAATGTCCCAGCTCTGTCCTCCGTCTGACTGGGAGGTTCAGAATTTTTTAGGGAGGTTTCTCACTGAAAGTACGCACTCTTTCTTGGAACCATGTCATGAAAAGTTCGGGAAATAATAAATTTCGATAGAAAATTTTCTCAGGTGGACTTGTGACTTATTAAAATAGGGTAAAATTTTGCACTAAAATTGAAAGTACGAATGATTTTTTTGAGTGATACCGTCGATTTCGTCAAATTTTGAATTTGCCCGTGAAAATTAGAAGTGTTTCATAAATATGAGCTTATGAATTATTTTTTTTAAAAAGTAGGTTGAAATTTCTCAAATAACTTCATCGGGACACACAAAAAAATAGAAAAAATATTTGATGCAGGTCTATTTAGAAAATCCTGGTGAGAAAATTGAACTTATTCTCTCCCCCTTCCTTAACTATGTATTTGATTTTAAACTCATACAATAAATCTACCAATAATTTCGACAGTACATATTATGAATAAAATACTAATAAAATAATTTGCTTACTTTCAGGTAATCCAGATGCCAGTCTTGATTAATTTGTCCACTTTCCAAGAAATCATTGACTTTGAAAAAGACGTAAAAATCCATCTTGCAAATCACATTTGGGTAAGTAATGACTTGATTGATTACAAAATCGCGGTCACCTTAGATGAAGAATTCTGACATTTCTTATACCGAATTGCGAGAAATTTGTACCTAAGAAACTGCAGGACCACTCGGACAAATGTTCACCAAATCCCTGGTGATATTGGGTTGAATAAAACCCACTCCTTAGGAGGTGTTGGTTAATGGTTAAAATGACTCCTGTCAGGGGTTCATTTAATACGAAGGTATACTTTATTTAGGTATACCTTTTTTTTGCTCCCTGTGGGTGAATATAATTATAAGAATTTCATTCTATTTTTCCAATTTAAAGATACCTTCCTAGGAAGAATTTAGATTTTGATATCTTGATTTTGGATTTCGGTAAGATGAAACTGAATTCAAATTTTATACTAGCGAGTAAAAAAATTATGGTCAGACAGGCAGGGTTGCCAATTTTTGAAATCAAATCGTGATTATTTTTCAAATTCAGGTATAAATGACCTGAAATAATTAATAATTGGTGTTTTTTTTTTCAAACACAAATAGTATTTTTCTTCTTATTGGAAAAAATCGCACCCACAAAAAAAAATCGAGACGTAATTTCAATTCAACAATAATATATTAATTTTCACGTACGAAAATTCAATTTTAACAATATTTACATATAATGAACAATGAAAGGTAATCATTAACAGGTATTTTTACGAATATTTAATTTTTTTCAACAACATAAATATCATGAACCGGGCTTCAAGACTAAAAATTTTCCAATACGAAAAAGAATCTTGGGTAATTATAGCATAACCGCTTATTAAATCCGAATCTATTCTTATGCTATCGTAGGAACTATAATTTATCGATGATTTATATGTATCTGAGATAGTTAAATTTGAAAAAAAAAAAACACGTGGATGGATGTTGGCGGATTTTATGCAAATGCTAACTTATTTCTTAAAAATTTGGATTTTAATCGGTGGTTCGTTGTAAAAACGGAATATTCAAACAAAAAATAATAATCATAACGTCTCGTGTTAAAACAAAAAAAAATACCAACATCTTTGGTATAATAAAACAGTATACAAAATTTATACATTATAAAAAAAAAGGAGAAAATGGTAAAATAAAATATATACAAAAATGGAAAATTATAAAAACAAATGCAATATGGCTTATAGCTTTTGTGACTTTGAACGAGCATTAAATGCTTTTGAAAATTTTCAATTCGCCCTCCCCCCCTACCCTTCTGATTTAAATCGATGGAAAAATAAAATTCAACTAGGTATCTACTCGCGATACGAAAAACTGACTTAAAATTACAATAATGGAAATGATCAAACTGCAGGTAATTGAGCTAAACGAAGACGCGTCGTTATTAAATAAGATATTGGAAAATATATCGTTGGATTTATCTTGATTAATATTCGGCTTAACGTCGTTACTTTCGACGTCGATGATTTGGGGCACCTCGACGGTCTTATTGAAACATAATTTGGCCATATTTGCCCGTATACGCGGACAGTCGTATTCTTCTTTGCCGTTACACAGGCAGGTATCCAATTTGGCTGCTTTTTCTTGTTTTTTCAATATGGAGATGGAATTTTTACACCTGAACGAGCATTTACGGCCGTAAAACATGGACTGGCAGTATTTATGGTAATATTCTAGAGCTTTGGCGCAGGTGGCATCTGCGGCGCAGATCCATTGGGCTACTTCGCAAGTGACTATGGTGTCGTTTTGGATCGCTTTCATTACGTGGGGCTTACATACTTCTAGTTTTTGTTTGGTTTCTCGACACCGATGATCGGCGCATTCGCACTGTAAATTTAAAATTTAAGGGAGGTGAGTGCGATGCCGAAGAGGTGCTGATATGGAATAGGTATATTATGATTTGGAAATTTGGAGATGAGATGTTTGATTTGCATGATTGTCGTGGTTTTCAAGCTCTAAATTGAAGTGCAATGGAAAATATAAATGTAACAAGTTTGTGGCACGTGTTTTTAAAAAACTCGAAGTAGGTATCTACTTTCAGAAAATGTGGTTGGTTTTGGAAAACTATTGGGAATCTACCTATGAAAAATTTTTGCATGAAAAAATTCAAACAAGTAACAGTCATTTTTGTGCTCGGAAAGTTTTTTCGATTTTTTGGTCCAAATTTTGAAGCTGGGATTTTTTGCTTTTTGATTTCTTTTTTGAAAATCGGTGATCACTAATTTTAGTAATTTTTCAGTAGGTAACTCGCGTGATGTGCTCGTGGTTGACTTTTTCAATCGTATCTTTTTTGAAATCAGTACAAATAGATACGAGTTAAAGAAGTAAAGAAAATCAGGACTGGAACAAGGTGTTCTTTTCTTTTTCAAAAATGATTTTTCTCAACATCTTCAGGTATATCAAACCACTTTTTCAAAGTATCCAAACTGTCTGTTGAGGTGTCTGATAAAATTTTAAATTCAAAACGTAAAAAGTTCCCACGAATTTTGCAGGATTTTTCTTCCAAATCTTTCGGCATTTTCCCTGGGGGAGGGGGGAGGGTAATTTGATTCATGAACCCCCTATTTCATTTACAATCCTTGCATTGTTTTTCCTCAGAATTTCCACATTATACAAAAAAATATGATTTATTTTAATTCGAGGAATTTTTGATCTAAAGCAAAAAGAAGTTGAATTGAAAAGGGTGTCGTCGTAATACGAGTATCTTCAATAGTGACATAGCCAGACAAGTAATTAAGGAGGTCAAAAAGAGATTATCCTCAAGGAAAAAAACAAATTTTGAAAAATTCTGATAATATCCATAATTTTATAAAAAATTGAGGGGAAGAATAAAACTAAAAAACATAAGCTTCGATTATTACACATTTATTTTTTTATTTTGAAGGGTTTTTTTTTTGTCAAAAATGATTCTTTTCATCGGTGTTGAAAATCTACGAGTAAATTGATAAAACTCAAGCCAACTGAAGTCAAAAATTTAAGGACATTTTCACTTTCCCCAGTATTTAAATTTCGAAAAAATAAACAACTGAAGAAAAATCTATTTCAATTCTGATTTTTGATTTTTCAATTTTGATGTTTTTATTAGTTTTTAGTTTTAGTTTTTGAATTTCAGTTCGGCTTCACTTATTCCCCTTTAAATTTAGAATTGAAGGTGAGAAGCAGCTCCCCCCCCCCTCCCAATGATAAAAAATAACATTTCGAGAAAAAAATTAGCAATGAGAAAACTTACAAAACTGTTGCCTGTACAAAATTTTAAATTTTAATTTAAAATATTTGAGGAAAATTTCAAATTTAAATCGGATGATTATTGGTCTCGAAAAAAGTATGGTACCTATTCGAGCAGGCGATATTTTCCACTCAAAAAATACCTAAGAAATGCAAAGAAAACGAAATCAAATAAAAAAGAAATCAAAACGGAAAAAACATTTTTGCTTCAATTTTTTTCTCATTTCAGATTTTTTTCAAAATTTTTTGAATTTTAGTTTTCTTTTTTGTTTCAGTCTCGGAATTCTTTATAAATCCTAGAAAATGAAAATTTTGCTTTTTTAAAAAAAGTTTTAATTAACCTCCTCTCCCCCCGCTCCTCCTCAATAAATTTATTCAACTAAATCATGTCGCAGTAGTAACAGATTTTTTTGGTTTTGCTCGAAAACTTTTTTTTTAAATTTCAAAATCTTGGAAATATGAGATTTTTAAGATTGAAAACGTGGGTTTTCTATACTTCTTAAGCACTTTTACGATTATTTCAAAAATAATTTTTGTTTTTCTTGATAAAATTTCGCGATTTTTTCGTAATTTTGGGATTTTTAGCCAAATTCTTGATTTTTTCGTACCATTTCAAAGTGTTTATATCCGCCCCTCTCCGACAAGAATAGTGATTTTTCTGAAGAAAAATTTTCAAGATATTCCTATTCGAGTTCTGATTGATCAAAATCTCATTTGAAATTGAAATTAGGTACCTAATACCTAGCTATGTAATAATTTTTTTTCAAATTGTAACTCATAGATGGGCAGCTTGGGCACTATACTCTCTAAATTATAAATCAGTGAAAATTATCGAAAATCACTGAGAAACAGTCAGAATTGCAGCTCAGGATAAAATCAGTGAATTTTTTAATGAAAACAAATAAGTGAGGAAAATCAATGAAAATTCTCTGAAAATCAGTGAATTTTTCTGATTTTCCCTGTTCTGTCATTCTGACTATTTATCAGTGACTTTTCACTGATTCAGAATGAGGGAGTAGAAGTAGAGGTATCTAGTATCTTCATAATTTGACTAAAAAAGTTTGAAATCGAAAAATATCATTTCTTATTAGGTACCTAATTTGTTTTTACTCGTCAAACACACATACGCTGATGAATTTTTGTCTGGTGTGTTATTTTTCGCCCCTAAGATACTCGATTCAAACTTGAAATGAACGAATTTTAGAAGTGAACTTCGATTTCTGTTCAGTAGATCAAAATTCTCCTACTTTATTTTTCATTTGGATTTTCAAAAATCGTATTTTGTTTGTAATTTTTCAATTTTTGACTTTTTATGAGAAGGAGAGGGGACCTCGGATTCGTGTTCAATACTCTCTCAGTTATAGATCAGTGAATATTATCGAAAATCACTGAGAAACAGTCAGAATTGTAGCACAGGAGAAAATCAATGAAATTTTTTTTACTGAAAACAAATCAGTGAGAAAAAGCACTGGATAATCAATGAAAATTCACTGAAAGTTGGTGAAATTTATGAAATTTGTTGAAAAATCTGTGAAAATCAGTGAAAAACTTTGAAAATCTGCAAAAATTGGCTGAAAATCAGTGAATTTTGCTGATTTTTTTCTGTGCTGCAATTCTGACAATTTATCAATGACTTTTCACTGATTCAGAATGAGAGAGTAGGTCAAATTACCACGATAAATTCTCTTTTTACGATAATTTTTAGTCTGTCTAATAGGTATTCAATTCATTTTTTGCCTGGAATTTTCCAATTTCAAGCGTAAATCGTCAATGAAGTCTTTTTTTCGTAATTTTTTTAAACTAATCACATTTTCTAAAAATCGACACTTCGAGCTTATCAAAAATATAACCCTCGTTTCATTCGAGCTTTCGATTGCACCGCAATCAGACGTCGAAAAACCACCCTAAATAAATCCCTAATCATACAAATCGGAAACTTATCTCGTAATTTCGCGAATTACCAAATTCGAAATGGGCGAATACTTACAGTCATGAGATCTTGGCCTTCGTCAGTGGAGGTAAGTGCGATAAGAGCGTTTTGACAGCCTTCGGGACATTGATCTGGCGGAGTATCTTGTAATATGGTCGAGCAAGCGATCATATAACCTTTTAAGGCATTTCCGCAACCAGTTCTATACGAGCATCTCAAGTTGGCTTCTTCGCATGGTATTGCTGTGGCTGCTGTGATAAATCCTAGCACCATCACTACCCCGAGCATTACCTGAAATATTGATTTTAAATTTATTGCACGTCCGTATCGGCGCTTCCAATCACCTTGATGGGAATTTCATTCCAGCATCTCTATATTAATGACGACATCAACGTTACGCGCCGCTTGTCAAGATATACGAGGGAGAAATCCGTACATAGGTATAAGGTTTTGTCCCTCCGGCTCCCTGTCCCCATCTGTATTCGAACCTCTTACACAGGGAAAAGAATTATACTACAAACCGAGCAACTGGTTCCGAATAAAAGACCAGATGGCCGGTGAATAAAACGCGGCGTAGGGTTTCGTCTTCTTTTGAAAATGGTCTACATGTGCATAGGCACACTATAGTGGGGTAATAAAGACGTCTAATCCGCGCACCATTTCGAACATGTAAATTTTAACGTACTTTAGAACCAGATGAACCCGTCGCAACCTCCCACGATAACAGAACGTAAATTTGAACGTATGAAATTTATATCGGTGAAGGATACGGTGGAATTCACCCCGCTGCGTGAATCGAATAGTTTTCTGAGATGTGTGGGTAATTTTCTATTAATTTTTTTCGTTCGCCTGTTAACGCTCGTGTACTTGGTTTTTTTTTGAGAAAAATGTACTGACAGGGAGAGCGAGATGAAGAGATAAAAGTCGTATCATAAAAATGTAAATAAACAAAGAAAGCAACTCGTGACCACGACGAGGTTGCAGCGTAGGTGTGACACGACCAAGTGCGGCGAAGGTATCGCGCTCTCGTCGGAAGTATGGACATGGACTGCAGAGTAAACACTTCAACGAGAGACGAGTAAGTAAACAAGGAAGAACTGGTTGTTTGCATAAGGTTATAGACACAATGTAAACATCGTTCAAAGAATGGCCGAATACAGGTAGCTGACCAATTATCCGAAACAAGTAATTCATTAGTCACGACGACATCGCAACTATTGCGGTAATTCGGGTACTGAATTCTGGTTCGCAAGTGTCAATGGATTGCGTGCGTTTCCTCGGGTTCGTGCTGGACTTTGGTTGAGGTTGGGTCTTGGATAATGGTCGGGAGATTTGAATTGATTTTATGAGATAAGGTATTGGGAAATTCGGCCAAATATCGTGTTTCTCGTGAATGGCTCGGGATGAGAATTGAGAAATTAGAACAATCGAGGTGAACCGGTATCTTTTTTAGGGTTGAAATCGAGATGGTTTCGGTTCGGGAGATGAAGTTGAGAGATGTGACGATAATCGAGTGTGACGCTGGCACCTGTTGCAGTTTTCGAGGAAGATTGTCTAGTTTGGAGAAAATGAGGAGATGTAAGAATGATATTTTTAATCAATTTTGAGGATTTTTCAGTTTGATATCGACCTCGACCCCTGCTTGAAAATTTTCTAATTTGAGATTTCAAATTGATCTGTCGTTGATTTGAAAATGTAAAAAACGAAGATAATTTTTATTTAGGAATCCGTCTTATCTAAATTTTCAGTAAAAGTTCATATGAGAAATGTAAATAGTCGAGGTTATAAAGAAAATGATGGCTATTAATTCTTGAACGAAAACAGATCCATCTGAGTAAATTAAATCACAATGATGATAAGCTCAAATTCATGCTTAGCAGCTCTGAAAACATATAATTTTCATCTGTACTTTTATCAAACAATTTTTCTCGATTTTTCCAATTTATTTCTGATTGAAATAAGGGGAGGGGGAGGCAGGGAATCTGAAGAGGTCGGAGAAACAAAATAAGGTCAGATTTGTGTTCAGCATCCTCAAAATGGTCATATTGAAACTAATCGATTGTGAGATTACATAAAATCTTATTTTTGTGGCGTTTCACACAATTTCAAATGATGGATTCGTTTCACGTTTTATTTGTGAAGTTGAATTTTCAAATTTTTCGAATTTCATGAATTTTTTAAAATTCAAATTCAACAAATTTCCAACCTCCGAGGTCAGTTTTGATGTGATTATCAGGGGCGTATGCTACGTAAGGGGGGGGGGAGCTTGGCTTCAGGAACTTACGTGAAAAAATTCCTTCTTGGAGCATTAAAAATCAAATTTTCTCAAAGCTTCGCTCGGGCATGAACGAAATCACAATTATATGAATTATTTGAATCAACTATGCAAAAAGTGGCTCCCTTCTGATATTCCAAGTCTCCTTACCCACTTTGCACCCTCCCAAAAAAAAGCTTCTGACGCCACTGCTTGGATTTATGAAGTTTTTTTTTTGGGGGGGGGGGTTTAAGGTCAAAATAAGTAGTATGACAGTTGTTTGTTCCAAAATAACACTTTCATCCGTTTTTTTTTCTTTAAAAATGCTATGCAAATCGCACGAGAACATTATATTATCAAGTTTGAATTTAGTGTTTTTATAGTGAGAGGAAATTTAGTGGGGGGGGGGGGGTGAAATTTTGGACTCCCTTCATGAGAAATCTCTAGCTACGCCAGCCACTGGTAATTATTATTATTATCATTTGTGAGAAAACTAGTCGTAGAAATTGAGTACCTATCGCTAAATATGTATCTGAGAATCAGGGTCGGCGAGAGAGAGGTGCAAAGGGTGCATTTGCACCAGGCCCGAATTTTTTGAAGAATAAGTAGAGGCCCGAAATGTCTATTTTACGTTTCATTTCGAGAAATTATGCTATTAAAAAAACAAATATTTTTTTCGCTGAAACTGCAATATGTATTTGAAAAGAATTCCTTAAAAAAGATAAACAAAAAGGACAAAAGCAAAAAAAATCACAAGAGAGATTGAAAAATTGGTTTTCAAAAATTTTTTGGTGGGGGAGGGCCCACAAATTTTTTCTGTGCCAGGCACGCATTCGATCTGAATTTTTTGCCACACTATATGAAATACCTTAAGACTTTAAGAAAATAAAAGTTTGAATCATCAAAAGCTGCTAGAAAATGGAAAAAGGAATGGGTATCAGAGGTTTACTTTTTGGGATGCTTAAACTTCATTTTTACCCATTTTTCTTCCCTTCCTTTCCTCCATTGATTGTTAAAAATTGGAATTGAGATTTTTTTACTGGTTTGTATTATAAAATTTCTTAATGGTGCATTTTAAAGGTAGGTAGGTACCTATTTGAAAAGTTTAAATTTTGTTTTTGCTTTGATGAATATTTCATTTTACCCGCACATCCCTCTTTATTTTCCTTGTTTACTTTCCTATAAAAAAATATCGAGTAATTTTTGAACAGGTACCTACTCTTTTCAAATGTAAATTTTGTGAGATATTTTGGATAATTTTTTTAAAATATTTTATACCTTAATTTTACTCATGGCGCTTTCCCAGGGATGAATCGAAATTAGCATTATTAGAGGGGGGAAATTTTTCAAATTTTCTCCTCGAGTGACATTTTTTCAAATTTTTTCGATTTCGAATAATTTCTCAAACTTTATTCCTTCAAACTGCAGTTCTTTTTTTTTTTTAAAAATGCACCATTTCCTTAAAATTTCCAATGAAACCGAATTTCCTTGACTAAAAAAGAAATTTGCTTTGAAAGAACGAAAGCAACAACTTTGCATGAAATTGAACCAAATGAAAATTTTAAAAGTTAAGCATGATACTCCGTATATGAAATACTTACCTAAATCGTTACAATTTTGCCAGTTTAAAAATACAATTTTTTTTAAATTTATCTAGAAAAGGCCCATCAGTTTGTAAATGTTTCTTCTGAAATGTAATTTTTCCAAATTTGGAGTAAAAATCTGAACCAGCCTTTGTATGAAAAAATTGCATTTTTTACCGAAAAATTTGCAAAAGTCGTGATTACGACCTGTTTTTTTTTAAAAAACTAAGGGTAAAGTACCAAATATGGCTCACTTTTTTCAAAGCTCAAAATATTGAAAAGGTATCCTTATACTACATTTCTGTGGGAAAGGTTCTGCAAAAAAATTCCCTCTTCCCCTCCACGATTTTTTGAAAAAAGGTCCCTTTGATCCTCAATTGGTACTAAGTTTGTTTGCGGCTCAAGGCCATATCACTATCACAATTTCGAAATATGATCGTGCATACCTTTATTCAAGATATTATCCGTTGAGAACACTAAAAATAATTGAAAAATTCGCTCAATTTTTAAACACAAATTTTAACCGATTTTCACGTTATGAGAGTGGCGATTTTTTAGAAATTTTTTTGCAGGGCTCCTATTGCACGAAATCGGTATTAGGATGTGTAACAAGTAGCTTTATAGTGCATATCTACACAATTCCAGTAAAATTTTTACCTATTATTGGAATTTATGGATTTCAGAAAGGTGAGCCTCAATTGGTACTCTAATTCTTAATTGGTACATGACCATTGAAAAATTTTGTTGAGTCAAAATAATTTAAAAGAATTGAAGTAAAGTCGGAAAAATTGAGAAAATTCTATCTCAGTCGAAAATTTTCATTTTCAGTCTATCTCCCTTTCAACGATAGTTGATTCTCCCCTGCCATTACCCCTCCCTGACTACTCAAGACCTTGAATCTAGTTCTTTAAAAAAGTAAAACATTTACAAGATATTTAGAAAAATTCTATTCAATAATTCGCTTTGATTTTTCCAGTTTAATAATTTCTCTGACAAACATGAACGATTTAAATAGTTACTCTCTTAATTTGAATCAGTCATCGAAAAAGTGCAGAATTGAGTCACTGAAGAAATCAGTGAAAAATTTACTGATTCAAAAATAAAAATTCACTAATTGAATTAGTAGTCAAATTTCACAGTTTACCAGTAGAATCAGTGGAATTTCACTACGAATTCAGTGACTCAATTTTGTCGATTTCAATCACATCAGTCAATCTTCAGTTTATGACTGATTCAAATTAATAGTTTATAAAAAATTAATCCATTGAAAAAGTGTTTAGGAAAATTGAATTAGTATTTTCGATTTCTATTTTGGTTTTCTATTTTTTCTTCTTACTTATCCAATCCGATTTAAGAAATTTTTTTTTTAGCTAGGTAGGTACAGGTAGTACTTTATTTCGCAATTTTTAGATACCTAATAAATTACCCTCACAAAGTGGCTAAATTTCAAATTGCTCGAAAAATTCAAAACAAATTGATAAAAATTAATTGACTGGTTCGAAATTTTTGTACGGGAATAAATTGTTTTAAAATAAATTTAATTTTTAATTTCAATTTTTTCGCAACAATTTTAGTTTCATCGATGAATTTTTTCAACATAATATTATTTTTTCAATTTTTAGAACAAAATGATGTCAAATTTGATTAAAAATCTATTTTATTTTCAATAAAAAATACTTATATCCAAAGTACCACCTGTTTTTGAAATATCGAAGTTTTCAATTTTTTAGACATAATTTTTTTCAGGTGCTGATTTTTATTTGATTCAGAGGATTAATTTCCATCATTGGTACCTACGAAAAGTACGAAAATGAAAAGCAAAAATGAAAAAAAATCAAATATTGAGAAAAGATCTCAATTTTTGATATTTTTTTTCAATTATGATCGAAAAATAAAATAAAATCTACACCAATCCAAAACAAATCTTTCAAAAAACTCCTGACAGATCCACATTTCAATTCAATTACACCCTAAAAGGTTAGTCGCCAAATTTCCTTCCGACTGGTCCCCGAATCGACATATCTATCTAGAACCCCTACGAAAAAGCAACCTAAAAGGACAATATTATACTGATAACTGGTCGTAATTCTTCCTTAGCCCGGAGTGACATCACATCAACCCTGTTACCCTATAAAATCACTCAGCAGTCTCCATTTATTCCTATCTACAGATATACCTGGTGCCAGCACCGCCACCACAGCCACTACCTATACAGATAAATGTCACGACAGATCACGTATATAGTCTGAAATGAAAAGACGACTATAACAAAAGCCAGAGCAGCGAAGAAATTACGCCAAAACCAAAACGAACGTAGAACACCAGTTTTATAACGTTTCTAATTGAAGTTCGTGACTGTATGTTTTTTGTCGAGATTTTTTTTCCCCTTTGTTCTTCGGTCGAACATTGTGATAAAAAATACGACCTAAAATGAAACGTGGATAAGTCGACGTCAAGTTTTTTTTTCCTCCTTCGTTTCAATTCCGGAAAATGGAGCATTTTGACGATCGGCGATGTAATTTATTATTTCCTGCTGTAATTTAGATTAGATTAGGCCTACAGTTACTGCAGTGATAGATTTTTAATCCACGTTGATTTATTTTTCCGGTAGGTTGCGAGCTGAACTTGTACCCTTTGCCCGAGTGAACCATTCCAATATCCTAATTAGAGCTTCTTCGTCGTACGATAATGAACCAATTCAGTTGCTCGAGCTTCTATATGAATATCAATGGCCCGTGAAATATCTGGTAAGACCCTAGACCGACCAAATCGAGAAGTACATTGTGTAATCGAGCAATTATACCGAGCCAGACGTATGCTCGAATACAAAACACATCTCCAAGCACGACCTTTTATACGATTTTCTATTATCTCGGGAGCCTTTTTTTTACTCCTGGACGTGGTGAAAGTATACTCTGCGAGAATTAAGCCCAGACCAAAAAAAAAGGTGGTAAAAAATGCGATTTTTTGTTCCAGATGAGGCAGTTGGTTGTATTTTTCCAAGTACAATTACGTGATCCGGCGAAGTTCGCGAAGATGGTCTATAAATCATTACGAATCACCGTTCAACGGTCGATTTTACACATCTGGATTTAAAAATAGATAAAAACGTCGACTACAGTGAAGTGAGTTATTCTACACGTGAGAAAAACGAGCAGGAAATAAACTTGATTTTTACCAGCGTCTAGCAGACCACGATTTGACTTAATTAACCGACATTTATCATATTTTTCAGATAATTAGGTCTACAAGTGGAAGGATTTTAGGCCCAGCGGAGATCTCTGGAGCTTGACGAATGCACCCAACGAGAGGTAAGTTCGGTCTATAAAATCTGGGTATCTGGTCCTAGGTCGTAAATAGTTAGTATCTTTATCGAAAATTTCCATTTTGACATTTATCT
This sequence comes from Pseudococcus viburni, assembly GCA_033439095.1. Taxonomy (NCBI): domain Eukaryota; kingdom Metazoa; phylum Arthropoda; class Insecta; order Hemiptera; family Pseudococcidae; genus Pseudococcus; species Pseudococcus viburni. Next base: position 115,858 of record JAVBJF010000254.1, read on the forward strand.
ACCTACTCGCGCAAAAAATACCTTTTTTTATGTTCAAATTCTTGGTACCGGGTTCTTGTGAAATGCTTTTTATTCGGATGTGATTTTGAAGGGTACATTCTCTTAAATTTATAACGGCTATAAAACCTCTTAAATTTTACCAATATCGGAAATCTAAAGGAGCCGAACTGGTTCTCGTTTAAAAAGAAAGAAAAAAGTCGGACGCGGTCAAACTGCACACACAAAAAAGAACCGAACGTAAACAAAAAAGCTTTTGTATGGTTTACCAAAAAAGAAACGAAAGAAAAGAAAAGGAAAAAAACCGTCTGCGTATTGAAAAGGTTTTTGAACGTATTTGAACTAAAAATCTAGGTCTGGGTACGTTCATTGTTTCGTAGGGATCAAAACACCGATGTTCCATTTTAGTAATAAATGATCGTAAATTTCGAAAGAATTGAAATGGTTTTTCGAAGAATCGCTTACTGGAGAAATGAAAGTGAGGTATTTTAAAAGTAGTAATGTAAATAGATTATGATCGATGTGTTTTTTTGGTAATTTTTTACAGGATTATGTAAAAACGTGTTTCCTCATTTCTCGAACGGATCGTCACGTTTTTGAATTTTGAATTAGCAGTCAACCAGCCATCATCAATCAGCTGTGTAATTGTGGTATTTCGAAAGATTTGTTCGAAATTTGGATGGATTTTCAAGAGATATGGGTACTTAATTTAATTATCGAATAAGTATTAGCTATTTACAAATTCTAACGATCGTAGAAGAGGGTTAGATGTGAAAGCAACAGTGCTACTAAAAATTATGAAAGCATAGAAGAGGTCGAGGTATCAGAGGGCCAAGATTTCAAGATGAAAAATATTTTTGAGGGGAAGGGAAAATTTCTCTTCGCTTCCATTCCACCGATGCTAATGCAAGGTGTCTATCAGGTCAAGAAAGTCAAAATATTTAAAATCGGTAGAAAGGTAGAAAAAAGTCAAAAATTTTGCCTCAAAAATCTACAAAAACTCGTGAAATTAATGGAAACGAAAAATAGAGGGAAAAGGTAGAAAATTCCATCGAATTTGAATGGAAAAAGAAAAAAAATTCGAGGAAATTTTTTCATTACGTACTTTTTTGAGTACCTATTACTTTAAAATTTGAAATGATTTGAAGCGAGAATTCATGAAGAATTGTTTTTCTCTCATTCCCTTCTTACTCCCTGGAAATTTGGATGTTTTGAATATCAGGATTTTTTTGAGAGAAGAGAAAAGACAAAGCAGTGCAACTTGCTATTCATAATTTTTCGAGAATGAACAAATAAATTACCAAGGATTAATGAAAGAAACTTATTTATTGAGAACCGGCCTGGCAATAAAAAATGAAGCTCGACTGCCACATGGTAAGAAAGGGACATAATGTCCCGAAGGTGAAATTTCCAAGTCACCGCTTTTCCGTCTAGGAATTCTTGTCTCATTCCTGCTGAAAAATCGAATATTCGAGAAAAGTCATTGTTAAAAAATGGCCACTTCATTTCTCTTTGAATTGAATCCGAAAATTCACTGATAAAATAGCCCGAGTTGAGTCACTGTAGAAATCATTTAAAAAACTACTGATTTAATCAGTAAATGTAAATTTTTCCTGATAATTTCAGTAATTATTGAAAAAATTACTGATTTAAAAATGAAATTTCACTATTGATTCAGTAGTTTTTCGCTAATTTGCAGTGAAATTCCACTGATTCTTTGGTAACTTAATTCTGGCTGTTTCTTCAGTGGATTTTTACCTACTAATTCAAATTACCTAAGAGAGTAAAAAATATGAGTTTTCAAAAATTCAAAATGAAAGTCGAGAAAAGATCGAAAAATTCAAATTTTCAAATTTTATCAGACACCTTGTGACGGAAACGAGAGTAGAATTCAGAGTTCAACTTCAAATAACACTTGAATCCAATAATGCTTAAGATATAATTTTTAATGGAGCTTTTGATATTTTTTTGAGAAACCGACATTTTTGAGGTGAGAAACCTACTAAATTCTAAAAATGGCATGTAAGCTAGACATGGACAAAATATGCTACAAGAAAGAGTCATGGGGGGGGGGGTGTAAACCTCCCACAGAAAAACAAATCAAAGAAAAATATTTATCGCGGCAAAATGATTGATCATACGTGATCCAAAAATTCAATATTTCTTCTTCAGAAATCTTCAGAAATATTTTTGGAAAAATTGTAAGTAGCATTTTATGTGTCAATTTTTCCAAATTTTTTAAAAATATATATCTACAAAAATTGTATTTTTTACTCCTTCTTCCGGTAGTTCAGCCAGAATTTTCTTGAGAGAGAAAGGAGCAAAAATCTGAAGCGAAAAAAACATGAGAAACAGAATGGTTTTTAGAAGAATTTCTCAAAATACAGGGATTTCAAACAAAATAAGACGTAGACGATGTTTTTTTTTGAAAATTATGTTTTTGATGTTGGAAAAACCAATCATTGATATTTTTTGAACATTTGACTTGATATTTTAACCTTATGATTGTTGAGGGATGGGGAGGTAATCCCTTTCAGGTACCTTTTGTCCAAAAAGAGCAAATTTTTATTCAAAAATTTAAGGATATCAGCAATTTTAGCTATATTTCGTAAATATTTGAAATATTTACCAAATTTTGGGTAAAAAGTATTCAAATTTTTCTCATTCGTCAAAAAAATTGAAAATTTGTGCAAAATTATGCTGCATTTTTCAAAAATGTACGTCCTTTTGACACTTTTAATCTACCTATTCTCTCTCTAAAGAATTTACTTAAATTTCCTCAAATCGATTCGAGGGACGATAGTCCCCTTCAGCTCCCTTCAACTATATCACTGGCAATCTTATTTCAGCTACTTATGAAAAAAAACTTTTTTCAACTGTAAAAACTTTGAAATTAGGAACTTTTTCCCTCTACATGTCTATAAACTATAAATAGCATAAATACTGTACCTACAACTTGTAAACAACTTGTAAAATTTGTAACATTTTTCGATCTAAATACTTGGAAAATTGTATTTATCAGAATGAGACTAAATCTGCATTTTTAATTTCCTTTCATCTTCATTTCGTAATTTCAAATCAATTTTGCCAAAAATTTCTGCTATAAAGGTCAAAAAGAAGCTGAATACTTTTAGTACCAAACAGTTCAAAAGAAGGTTGCAATTTGCTTCAAAAAGCAACAACTATTTTTAAGAATACCTATTTGTGAAATATTCTATCTCACGTGGAATTGTATTTTTTCTGTCAAATGATTATTAATGAACCTTGTTTTATCAGATTTACCTAATAACGTTGAATTTTGATTCATTATCGGACATTTGGATACCTATACTTTTAGATTATTAATTTGGAAAACTAGTTTTACTCGCTAGATTAAAAATGAATTTAATTTAGTGAATTTTAATTGGATTTTAATGTATATTTATATCTGAATGATCCAGGGTTGGATTGCAATTTGAATTTGGTTGGAATTGGACATACAAATGCTGATAATTCGAACATGAGAAACGAAGGCAATCGTCGAGTGATTTTCCTTCATGAAGCAGAATTTCTACCCAAACATAAAATCTGTGAGTATTCCGAATTCAAATGTCAAAAATTAAGTACCTATATTACTTATTTCATTCATTTTGGAACCAAAATTGTATTCCATCGAGTCGACGATCTGAAGCAATTGTTCAGATACATTAATTCAAGTATTTGTTCAGCAAATCACAAAATTTTCAAACGGATGGTGTCACAATTGATAATAGATGGTTGAAAATTCCAAGAAGATGGTAACTTGGACGGAAATGGTTTTAATACCTAATAATAGATTCGAGTGTTGGAACATGGAACTTGAAGAAAAATGGTTTCAAATGAAGTCATCATGTATCCTGTGGCGTTAGTTAATAGAAAACAATTACACGTTTGGTTTTACAACAATGCTGGGGGTTTCCATAAACCGACGTCCTCCATAGAAACGATCGTGATACGAATACAAAATCATAGACAACGAAACCGGCGGGTTCACGTGAATTTGACGAAATCGCGATAAGAATGGCGGGAAATTGAAAACGTATTTGGTAAACTTACCTCAGAAAGTTGGAAAATTTCGAAGTGCAAACTGGCTCACATGACACGTTAGTAGTCATGAATGTGAAAAACTATTATAATCGCGTCACTATTGGATCGAACGATCGATAAAATCACATTTTCGCGTCACTGAACAGAAAATATATCGCAATCGTACGAACTGAACGGAGATCGCGTCGCGCCAAGAATCGTACGTATTACCAGTTCGAATCACGATTAAGTTATGTCCGCGGTTCGTAGTCCGCAAGGCGAAGGCGAGTCGAATATGTAGTCGAATCTCGTACTAGTGTTAAACTGGGAGAAGCATAACATAGAATTGCGCCTGTTACGTTTTTTCTTCTTTTTTTTCATGTATAGCGCTCTGGAGATGGGGCCCGAAGGGGGGGGAGGTAGCATAAGAGATGCGAAGCATAAGCCCTAGTCCCTGATTGCGGCGCGGCCATTGTACGCTCTACGGGGAACCTGTTAGCTCTCTCTAAAAACTTCATTCGTCTCTCGTCTTGGTCTATCCCGCGTGCCAGTATTTTTCTAAACATAGTGATAATGCGGATGCGACTGGCACTGGCACCGAGATCCGAGACCGTGGTTAGACGTCGTGTCGATGTCGGTTTTATCTTTAGATTTCTTCGGTATTACTTGGATCCGAGATCTGAAAGGCGTAAAAGATTCGAGCCAGCGAGGGTAAAGTGATAAGGGTATGTGCAATGTCTCCGCTGGAGTTTGAAAGTATCGTATGAACGAAGGGTTGATGTGTGTACTTAATGTGTTATGTGTTGAGGAAGGACGGTGCACTGGGTTTTTGAGCTGGACGAGGAATCACCGATTGGCAGTGTTTGATTAATGACTGATTGTGCTGTCACGATGTCATCCGATTGTTTTGTTGTGTAATGAAAGGGTCATTTGGTTTGCTAAAGGGAAGGAAATGAGGTCAATTCCCTGCTGATTTTGAGTGTTGAAATTACGTACGAAGAAAGCTTTCGAAGATATGGCGAGAGAACCGATTAATTCATTTTTAGATTATAATTTGAATATTTGAGAGTATTTTTTGATTATTTCAGATGATTTTCAATGGCTTATTGAAAGAAATTTTTTGAAACTGACGAGGGAGGTCACAGAACTGTCCCCTAGAAATATGAATGAAAGGTGGTCTATTTTGTAGCCCACGACGCGAATATTAAAATTCCAGATTGCTGGGTACCCGTTTTGAAAACTGGTCTAGGCCTATGCGATCAAAATTTCGATTTTACATGGATTTTTACATATTGTGTTTTAAATGGAGGAAACTTTTTTTCTCGGAAATCATATTTTGTTATGACCAATCGATAGTTCGTGTCGAGAGAAACAAAAAATATGATATGCACTTTTTGCCTAACTCAAGAATTGAAGGGGCTATATGTATAAATTTAATATAGAGCCCCTTCAATTCTTGAGTTAGGCAAAAAGTGTATATCATAATTTTTGTTTCTCTCAACACGAACTATCAATTGGTCACAATAAATGATGATTTCCGAGAAATAATTTTTCCTCCATTTAAAACACATGTAAAAATCCACATAAAATCGAAATTTTGATCGCATAGGCCTACACCAGTTTTCAAAACGGGCACCCAGCAATCTGGAATTTTGATATTCGCGTGGTGGGCGACAAAATAGACCACCTTTCATTCATATTTCGAGGGGGCAGTTCTGTGACCTCCCTTGTGAGAAAAAGATGAAATTCTAATTTTTCAAATTGATTGGAAAAATTAATTTTATGAATTCCGTGAAAGCTGTGGACACATTATCCTTTCCTCCGTTCCCATAATTTTCTGACTACCTAGTACCTACCTATTGAAAATCTATTCTTTTGTAGAAAGATTTAAGTTTTTGAAACAAACGAGTTCGTTCGTTCGTTGATTTGTATAATTGCTGAATTGAAGGCGCAGCTTGAATAAACCTTTTGACGTGACTTCGGATGAATTTTGAATTTTTTTTTACATGACTAACGTGATTTTGACATAAATTTTGTACTTGAGAGTTTCAATTTTTACATTTGACAATTTAGGTTTGATGTATTTTTGACTTGTGAAATTTCTAATTGAACTTTGATTTGAATTTGTCACTGAATTTTCAGAATAATCTGTCACTTGAGAACTTGACCACGTTTTCACCCAAGAATCGAAATTCGCCCTAATTTTTTTTCACCGTTGAATTTTAGAATTTTCAATCTTTTGGCTCCTACCATCAATTTACAATTTTGTCTTTTTGAAAAATGTAAGGGTAAGGTTGCCATATTTCGACCTTTTTTTTCAAACTTCCACCAATCGAAGACTTTTTGAGGTAGAAACGTCGAAAATGGCTTAAAAAATACCTTGATCCTTCCTCTACCACTCCCCAAAATTTTGAGCCGATACAATCATTTTTTGTATTTTTTGCGATTTTTTTCTGAGGGAACTCAAAAATCGATTTTGAAATTTTGAGTTCCTAATTTCGACCACCAGCTGATTTCACCCGCATAGAGCGGAATCTACCCGAAAATAATTTTTTCATATTCTTCTTTCACAGATGAACAAAATGGGACCAAAACGACAACCCCATAGCCAAAACTCGCGGAGAAAATCAGAAAAAACAAAATCGCATTCAAAAAACAGATTACATAAGATAGTATAGCAGGGCGGCTATTCTTGAAATTCGTTATCCTCGTTATTTGCGCTATTTCAAAAATCGTCACTATATACGAACAATTTGAACTTTGGTGAAAATTTTTGTTGCGTACCTCCAGTTGTTTTCAAAAACAATGATTTTATCGAAATCTGACACCATGCCCCATTACAATTCACAATTATTTGGTAGAATTCATTAAAAAAATTATTCATAATTTGAGATCAAAGAATACGTGAAAAAATTTTTTCACCTATGCGATTTCGTTTTTTTCAATTTTCTCCGCTAATTTTGCCTGTAGGGTTGTGATATTGGTCTCAAATTGTTCATCTATGAAAAAGGAACATGAAAATTTTTTTTCGTGTAGATTACGTCCATAGCGGCCGAAATCGACCGGTGGTCGAAATTAGGAAGTGGTCGAAGTTAGGGCACTTTACCCTTAATATTGAAAAAAATGAGTAATTTTGTTGGGTGTTTGAAAATTTTTGATTGTGACATAATTTTGAAACGATTTTGATTAGGAATAAACCGAAGCTGGTTCGAATAGTGCTGGATGTAGAATTAAAATTTTCAATTCTATAGGGAAACTTCCCCTTTTCATTCCTCCCTCTTAAGCATATTTTTATGCCTGACTGACTAGATTTCTAAATTACTATTACCTATTCAACCCAAGTTCGGACACTTTTTGATATTTTTCTAAAATAATTTTAAAATAAGTATTAAATGATTCTACAAGGTGCTTGTCATTCTACATTTTTTGTGCAGTGGAATACAATCATAAGAACTGTTTTTATGCCTTGTTTTTTTAAAAGTAGGTATATGTGAGCCTGGATTTAAAAACCACCCTTTGAGGTCAAAAATTATTTTTTCAGTTGACACTGATTTTGAGCTTTTCAAAAGGAGTAGAATCAATGACAAACCTCAACCTCAAAAATCAAATTTTCCCTAAGGGTGATTTCTATATCTTATCTAAGATCACATAGGTAGGTATAGGTACATATTCTTTAAATAATAATATGTAATAAGAAACAAGCCTGTGTATGGGAAGTTTTTCCTCGGGCTTTTTAGAGGACCCTGTAAGGCTAGACACTTTTCGTCTCTTCACTGCAAGGGCCCTCAAACAGAAAAAGAATTGGCTTAACCACGTTGTATCGACTTTCAAGACTTTTTTTTTGCTCATACATTTTTTCCCCTAGGCCTCGATTTCCTCTGCTCGGCACCGATTAGCAAGTGTCTGAACTTAGATATATTAGTTGAGGTAAGTTCAGATACTTTTTTTTCTACAAAAACTTGAAAATTATAAATGTTTGACAAAATTTGACGAAATTATTCATTGAAAACCTCTCCCAAGTAACTCTAGTTCAAGCTTTAAGGTTTTTAAATGTATCCAGTTAATTTTCCAAAACACTAAAAAGGAAACAAAGTGACCATAGTTAGCTCAATTTCATCAGTTCAAGCGATATATTACATAATTCATTCCAAACGGAATGTAAAAAACTTTTTTTTTTTTTGATATTATGAGCCACTTTTTTATGTTTTAAAGTCATTTTCGTTGATTGAGAAAAAAATATACTGAGAAGAATCATCATAAACTCAACGATTCAAGAATATTTTAATTTACTTTTTTACTCATTATTTTTGTATATTTGCGACTGTGACCTCGGACAAAGAAAGGATGTTGTAATGTCCAAATTTTTTTTATAGGAAATTTTATGCTCTTTCCAATTCTTATTTTTAAAGAAAATTGGATATCAACGTCCTTTCTTTGTCCGGAATCGCATTTACATATTATTGAAAAATGTCAAGTGTCCGAACTTGAATGACAGTAAATTAAAGTAAATTTTGAAGTAATTTTCTTTGAACAAAAATGAAAAATTTGTCTTGAAAATTGTAAAATATCATTCCTCACAAAATTTTTCTTTTTTATCACTTTTGAATGATATTTGTGACACAAACGAGTATTTTTGTGTCACTTTTTTTTGTCTCCATTTCCATGAGATAGTTTGAGTGACATATTTTTTGTATCAGTTTTTAAATGAAATTTTGTATTGCGTCACTTTTTGAACGACATTTTGATCTCTTGTCATTTGAACGTAACTCATGTTTTTCAACCAGTGAAATTTTTGATACGAGTGATATTTGTGTTCTTTTTCAAATCGTCTGTGTTAGTTTTGTGTGACTTCTGTGTAACATACGTATCTTTTCTGTAATACGTACGTGTCATTTATATGTAACGTACGTGTTACTTCTGTGTAACGTACGTGTCACTTATGTATCATGTCCATGTCCATGTCACTGCTTTGTTATACCCATGTCCATGTCACTTCTGTGTAATGTACGTGTCACTTCTGTATCATGTCCATGTCACTCCTGCGCCATGCCCATGTCACTCATGTGCCATGTCCACGTCACTTCTGCGTCATGCCCATGTCACTTCTGTGTAATGTACGTGTCAGTTCTGTATCACTTCCATGTCCATGTCACTCCTGCGTCGTGTCCATGTCACTCCTGCGTCGTGTCCATGTCACTTCTGTGTCATGTCCATGTCACTTCTGTGTCGTGTCCATGTCACCATGCCACTTCTGTGTAATGCCCATGCCACTTCTGTGTAATGTCCATGTCACTCATGTGTCGTGTCCATGTCACTCATGTGCCATGGCCATGTCACTTCTGTGTCATGTCCATGTCACGTCTGTGCTACGTCCATGTCACGTCTGTGTCGTGTCCATGTCACTCCTGCGTCGTGTCCATGTCACTTCTGTGCTATGCCCATGTCACTTCTGTGTCATGTATATGTCACCATGTCACGTCTGTATCATATCCATGTCACTTCTGTGTCATGACCATGTCACTTCTGTGTCATGCCCGTGTCACTTCTTTGTCATGTCTGTGTTACTTTTATGTGACTTTTGTATCACTTCCGAATGACCTTTCCAACACTTACATGTGTCTTCTCATCTTCTATGCCAGTTTTTGTCATTTTGAAGTAATTTCTGTGTCATTTCATGTGATTTTCGAGTGATTTTCGTCTCTTTCGAGTAAATAGTGATTCTTCTGTCACTTTTGAACCATTTTTTGAATGACATTTGTTTCACTTTTCAAGTGATCCTATTTTTTATTGAGTGGAATTTTTGTCACTTTTGAATGAGATATTTGTGTCAATTGATAAATGATTTTCTTCAAGCGGAAATTTCATAATTTTCAAGTGTTTTTGTAATTTTTGGATGGCATTGCGTTCTTTTTCAGTGAAATTTTTGCCAATCAAGACGTAACAAAATTTTTGTCTTTTTTAAGTGACTTGTTTCATCTCCATTTGAAGTAATTTGGACTTCATTGTGCATTCACTTGAAATTTTCTTCACGAATTCTTTCAGTTCGATGAAATTTTTATTCTATACTGATGAGTATTGGTATCATGTATTAAGTACAACTTGAATTTGACTTTGACTATATAGGTATCTATTTTGCTATTTTCACTTCTTTTTCGTTTATTAACCAATTGGGTTTGACATCCACTTATTTGTGACAGTTTGGATCAAATGTTATGATTCTTAAATTATTCAAGTTTCAAATTGAAGTACCTCTACCTATATTTGTTAAAATCAGCATTTTGAATTTTATCGTGTCAAAGCCAACCTCATTTTCATTCATTGAAAAACAAAATATATTTGGTATTCTTCAAAGATGGCGTCACGTCTTGGTTTGATCTAATAATCAAATAAACTACTCCATCGAGCCCATAAATTAATTACAATCGAGCTATACAAGCAGGTATTTACGACTAGCTGATGTACTCGACATTACACTCTGTAATCATTAATCTACTCGACTCATAAATAACAAATCCGTATCCTACGGTTTGATCAACTCTATTCGAATGCTGTCAGCAGCCAATCTGATTGCTGATTTGGTATCTGTGAAATCATGCACTTCGTGGACGCTCGTCCCATGCACATCCGCCTTTGGCAATTTTCACAACTCGTTCGTATAAGCATCGCGGCTCACATCGATGAAAAGCACATACTGGAAAAATTTACGACTGAAATAAATTCGAGTCGAATTAATATGGCGGCTAATCGGTTCGCGTATGCAAATCACAACTCCGCAAAACGCTTGTAATATTTTAGTTCACGCCGGAGTGTTAAAAAGATGTAAAAAATTTACGATTTCTTCGATCCTCGCTGGCTATCGTATCGTCTGGAGAAATAAACATCTTCATTGGACTCGGCTACAGCATGCAACAAGTTCCAGAGCTACGCAGCCGGTTCGAAGCGCACGTACAGCTTAATATATTTTCAACGTCTCCCTTCTCGCCTTCTGTTAAATACAACATCTTTACCAGTATCATAAATAGCGTTAGCTTGCTAGCCTGAGGCGAGCAGGCATATGCCTGTACCACTCCCCGATCTCCTTTTCTTCTATCTCGCAACCGTCACTTCCTTTACAACTTAATATCTTTCCTTCATTAAGTTCTTACCTTTTATCAACCATCGACTCCGCGCCAATTATTTTTTCTTTTTTCATCTCGCTGCGCGAGTGTCTAAAGTGATTTTTTTTCTTCTTCGCTTCATTGTGCTCGTACGTCCATCGACCATAAACCGGATTCGGTCCAGAGTGTGGTTTTTTCCTTTACCGATTATCGAGGAAAATAGTTATTAAAAAGTAATCTTTGGAGGGTTTTTTTTTCTTCCACTCGAGAATCTGCCTTCTGTACCAATATTTCGATGCAGTTTAACAAATCGACGATTTGTACTAATCAGGGGATGTAATTCAGATGCTGAGGTGAATTCTTATGGGAATGGGTCGGCAGGAAAATTTCACGTCTTTATCATATTAGGCGGCGTAAAGCATCAAGGGTGTTGGGTCGGTTGATTGATGAGGGAATCCGATTATGTCGCGGCTTATAAGCGTTATTGTTAACAGCCAAATGCGTTCCATGCAAATATCCCGCTGCGATGGCAGCCTGTTGCTTTAACTCTACGTCCCCTCACCTCACAGCCTTTCGATTTCTTCAAGATCGGTTTCGGTTGCCTTATTATGCGTTCGTTTGGCGCGAATTCGATGTACCGACTCCAGCCGAGGTTTTGAAAAAAATTCCCATAAAGGTGCTTCAAAGATACCTACATTTGTACGATTAACTGCCTATGAATTTTACTCTTTTTCAGGCTTTTTAAAAGAATCGGTCTCGCCTTGTTAATGCCATGCTCGCGTATTATCCACCGAGTCTGGGGGGACAATGCACCTGTATTCTTACAGTAGTTGAGGCCGCGAACAGCGTGATGGAATTTTAGATTTTTCCAAGTCTCGTATTATGGCGACGACGTTTTTGATATAGATGTAATATGTGCTTTATTTCGAGTCCTTTTGTGTGAAGTGTTGGAGGTTTTTTTCACGTGTAAAACCAGTGTCCGTGATGGAAAGAGGTTGAAATACGGTGATGAAAATTTTCCATCTAATCCGAGGATGTTGGTACGTGACAAGATGGAATTGAGATGGGTTTGCTGGAGACAAAGTGTACGAATGCAGCTCGCTTTACGCGTATGAATTTTAATTTAGGCTTTTGCCCGATGCCTTGGATGCGATGAATAATTACGACGTGATGTTGAAAAATATTTGTCAAGTGGGACGAAGCGTGACTACGAAATGAGCCCTTTGTCGTTAGACGCTTTAATTAGTTGGTAATTGAGAGAAAAATGTTGTGATATGAGAATTATACGCGATGTGTGCCGGGGACGCGGACGAACGCGGACGTACTAGGTGGCCGTTTTTTTAACGCTGTTTTGTAGTAAAATATGAAGTTTATACGCATACAGGCCCTATTTTTAAAGTTTTATTACTCTCGGTACAAAATAGAGGCGATTTATTTTCGTGGGTATTTTTTTTTATTACGGAGGGGTGTTGGTTGAGAGGTGTTTAGTGTGATTTGTGAATTTTTAAATTGTCTGGTATCGAATGATGAGCCAAGAGGTGGAGTGTGAGGTTTTATGATGGGAAGCAGTAGTTATGAGAAATTTGTAGGTGGGAAATGGGATCGGTAGATTAGTTTGAAAATTCTAATTTTTTTTTACTATTTAAATACTTCGTGATTTTCCTAAAAATTCATCAATCTCTCCGAGACTGAAACCAATTCCTACTTGAATCTTGATTTTTTGTAAAAGTAAAATTCTTCTGTAATTATTTTGGATTTTTGGAAAATCTTTTCAAAAACTACTTTATTTTTCAATTTTTTATCGCAAAAACTATTTTTTTCAATTTTCTAATATCGAAATTGTTGCCAATTAACTGCTTTCCTCTTTGAGAAAATTCAAAAAAAAATTTATATCACAATTCGCAACCCCTTAATTTTTGTCTGGATGCTTAGATGGTATTAGAATTCAAAAATGTAAAAGAGAAGAAGGCAGTAAAAATTCTGCAAAGAATCATTGAAAATGTTTTGACTGAAAAAAAGTTAGATGAATTCATCTCTGAAAAAAATGAGAAATGAAAAATAAATAAAAAATGTTTTTAAAAAAATGATGAGTTTTATCCAAAAAATGATAAATTTTATTTTTTCAGAATAAATTTTGCCAATTTTGTGAATGGTGCCCCGTTATTATTATTTTTTTGGATAAAATTTATTTATTTGTTTTTTCAGTGATCTAATTTGGACATATTCGCCACTTTGTCCAATTTCAAATCATTTCAAAATTTTTGACTAGATATTAAATCAAGAGTTTTTCGCCACTATACTCAGTACTGTTGAACGGCGATACCTTTGAGGACCTGAAATTGAAAATTTTTCAAGGCCTATTCACTTGAAATCAGTGGCGTCCGAAGGTGGGGTACAAGGGGTGCATTGCACCCTCCCCCATAATTCTGATAGGGGTTCAAAGTATCAATTGCACCCCCTCCCCCAAATTGCATCTGATAGGGGTTTTCGAAGGATTGAACACCATGAAAAAAGGTCTTTTTAGTGCGAAAAAAAGTTTTCTTTCTGCCTCCTCCCCCGAAAATCCTTCTATTATTTCGTCTTTGTGCTCACTGTGCACCCTCCCAAAAAAAAGCTCCCGAGGCCACTGCTTGAAATTATCAACATATTTTGAATTCATGATGTACTCTCTGATTTTTCAAAATTGTTTGAAAAAGGAAGACCATTCCTTTCAAATTTTTCGATCAAATAAGATTGTTCCGGTTTGAAAAGCAGTTTTATCATGAGAAAAAGTTGAATGAATCATCCTATTATACTAAAATCCAAAGCGAATTTTGCCCATTTTCGGGAGATGTAAAGTTTGGTTGTAAAATTTAGCCGGCATTGAAATAAATATCGCTGGCTGCTAAAATTTAAAGTCTGAATTCCAGTTAGGTAGGTACTTTAATAGGATACAAAATGGACAATTTTTTTTTTTTTTAATTTGTTTCTAATCCGCTATCCAAAAAACGTACAACTTGTTGGTTAGCAAATTGGGCAATTCTACGACGTTTGTTTACATTCGTTTTGAGAGTCATTTTCTTATCACGTCAATAATTTACAAACTCTGAATTTTTCCTGCAAATTTTTCAAACTCTAAATTTTTTCAACGTAAATGTTCAAGTTCTGAATTTTTTTCCTGTGTTAAAAATGTGATTTTTCAAAAACAATACACACGGATTTGAGAAAAATTGAAAAAAAATTTTTTTTTTGATTCTATCCTATAGAAAATTTTACGCTGAATCGAATGCCGCAAACCGCAGACCTCTATCTCTTTTAGAAACAAAGTTACAGCGAAAACTTTCTTAAATTATGTGAAAAAATCACATTTTTTTCGCTTTGCTCGCGAAAAGTGAGATTTCTGGCAAATCTAGGCGTTCTACGCAGGGGTGCCGTGAAGCCTGAGTTCTTGAGGACAATTCTTCAAAAATATTTTTGGGGTGAAAGTGTCCCTTTTCAGAAATCACAATTCAACTCTGAATTTACCCTCCAAAACCACAAGAAACCGCCCTCAAAACCACCTAAAATTTCCCTCCCCCCCTCAAAAAAAACACAAAAATTTCCTCCCAAATCAAAATTTTTCAAAAATGTTGGCCTCGCTACGCTCGTCCTTATTGTATTTCTATTTTCATAATTTTAAAATAATCCAAATCCTACAAAAATGATTTTTTCCCTTATTTTTCCTCAAAATTATTTTAACTAATTTTGTTTGTATTTTTTCTCCTTAGAAATTATTTTCAATGTTTTTAAGAACTTTGGCCTCGCTGAGCTCTGTCTTATCGTAGGTGTTTCTCCTTTAATGATTTTAAATTAGCAGTGGTCGATTTTTTATTCAGGTTTATTAATCCAAAACATTGTTTCATTGCACCTGGAATTTGAGGTTTTCAAAAATTTTCGCCCTCGCTCCACTTGGAACAAAATCGTTTCTCACATACGCACATTGAAAGCATAAAAGTTATTTTATAAAATTATTATTATTCTTGAAATTTTCCTACCTCACCCTCGCTTCGCTCGGGACAAATAGACATGTTTTATAATTTTTTTCAATTACATATAAAGAACATGGTGGAAATCTCTAATAAGTACCGAGGTATGTTTTTAAATGTTTTTAAAAAATGACAAAATAGGAAAAAGCAATAAAAGTTAATGAGAGAGACAAGGGGGTGGAAAAAATTACTTAGGTCACCAAATTTGTGCCATCAATCTCCGTCCCCAAAAGCAAATATGTTTCGTGCCTTAATCTGAATAAATTGGTTTTAAAAATTTTCAATCATGTTTTCTGCAGCCAATAGCATCGAAAAGTAGGGCACAAGGAGTGTATTGTACTCCTCCCTATATCCGTGGCCGGGATTCAATGTATAATGCACCCCCTTTCCAAATTACCCTAGATAGATATTTTCAAAGCATTAAAACCCCTTTTTTGGGTATTAAAAATTCAAAAGTTTCAAAGTTTCACCTTCGCTTCGCTCAGGCATAACCACAATCACAATTCTTGAAACCATTTCAGGTAGCAGTGTGAAAAAAGCTCCCCTTTACACCTAAAAACCCTCTGGTATTCAAAGTCTCTATACCCACTTCGTACCCTCCCAAAAAAGAAGCTCCTGATGCCACTGGCTACAGCTACCTTTGAAGTCCAGGGTAGTAGGTACTAGGTTCGTAATAAAAAATGAGCATTGTGGGAGGGTAAAGAAAATCATTGATCTAGGTATCATATTGTTGGGAAAATTTGAAATCTGAGTAGAGATTTTTACCGATTTCATCCCCTCCCTCCTGAAAAAATGTCTTCGAAACTTCACCTCACTGGTTGGTTTAAAAGATTGCATTTTTATGATGATTTAGGGCTTAAGAACAGAAGTAAAGTGGAGGTAGAAAGAATGATTTTTTATATGTACTTATTGTACTTGGTTAGTAAAAAAAATTAGAGGTGTGAAAAATGGGGGAGAGGTACGCGAGAAACTGGGGGGGGGGGGTAATTCCTCAAAATCTTAAGTGGATCTCGGCACCCCTGGTTCTATGTCCATAATAACCGTGACAAAAGTTGTAGAAAATTAAATTTCCTATCGGATAGGTGCATTCAGGTTTTCCGGGAGACGTAGTTTTCGAGATATTCTCGAGTAAAGTTGAACATTAGTTGAGGCAATTGAGAAAAAAAGAGAAATGAAGCAATTTTTGGCTGTAAAACTTTTTACAGCCAAAAATTGCTTCATTTCGTTATGTAAAAAAGTATTCCTGACAAACTGACAGAGCTATTTATTTTTTTGATTTTCAAAACAAAATAATAATGAAAATATTTTTCATGATTTGGAAAAAAATGAAAAAAACTTCATTACCGTGTGTTTCAAATTTCAATGAAAAATGATTGACTTAAAAATCGTAAGTTCAACTGCAGCGAGCAGCCCGAGCGAAGCGAGGGCGCGAGCTAGGGGTTGGGGCCGCACAGCGGCCCAGGGGGCGAGCCCCCTAGTTATTTACTAATTTCATCATATTTTTTTTTACCTTTTCATGTCGAATTGTGTACTGCTTCATCAGGGACGAATCGAAGTTAACATTGTTCAGTAAGCAAATAATTATCATTTTCATCTGGATTTTTTTTTGTTTTTTTTTTCAATTTTCAAAAAATTTTTGACTTAGACTGGCAATTTGTTTTGAAACGGGTCTTTTTTCAATTTTTCGACACGGGAATAATTTTTTGAATTGAAAATGCTACTTTGTCTTTATTGAGGCAGGGATATTTGCTTCCCAGCTCTGTTCGATCTGAATATTTCGCGTAGATGAGTGAAATAATTGTCTGATAAGTAAAGCAATGATGGGTTTGTGATTCATCGTTTATTAGGTAATGATCATTTTGTGATTAAGCAGTCACAAAATGCAATGAAACAGCAGCAATGACCTATGAGAATGGGGTGCATTTTTCTCTATAAAGAGAACAAAAATTATTTGTAAAATGTTTTTAAAGTGGTCATTTTTTGCGTTTTGAACGTAGTTTTTGTCTTTTTTGGATAATAATATGTATTGGTATATTTTAGGTAATTTTTCCAAAAATTACCTAATTTTTTGATTTTTGAATCATATATCCAGACCTCGTTTGCTTTATTTTCTGGCTTATTGGCATTTTTGTCACTTTGACTGTAGGCATCATAGCGAGTCACTTTTTTTTAGGGTGTTTGTCACTTTTTTCGACTTCATTCACTTTTGGTTACTTTTTTCCCCTCAAAAGTTACTTTTTCTTCGCACTTCCAGGCAAAAATTCAAATTTTCACGTAGAAATTGCTAATTTTCATAATTCTTCACGAAAAAAATAAAAAAATAGATTTTTGCTAGTTTGTTTTTTGTTTTGACGAAGGAATTTAATAAATGAAATTATTCACGTCTTTTCAGTGGATTTAGCTTTGAAATGTTTGGAGAAAACTACAAAAAAATAGCCCCCCCCCCCCAGAAAACTAAAAAAATTGTCCCCTGGAAAAAATTGATTTTTTGGTCACTTTTTGGTCAAAAAAAGTTGCTGAAAGTTACTTTTTTCTTCAAAAATTTCACTATGATGCCTGTGATTGCAATCTACACGTTTCGCCCTCTCCTTCGGAAAATTTCAGTTAATTTTGACATCATAATTTCACCTCTCCCACCCCTCTCCCTCTAAAAAAATTACTTATGTTTTTGACTGCTCCATTTCAGAATTAACTGCTTTCTTGATAAATAACTCGCTGATTTTTTTTCGATTTTTACGATATCTTCATCTTGTTTAAATTCTCCTAACTTGACAACTGGAGAAAAGCATCACAGGTTGTACCGAAAAATGAAATAAAATTAATTTCTCTTTATAATCTTTCCGAGGAGGAGGAGAGCAATTTCGTTGTATGTTTTTTCAAAATTTTGAGGCCAAACCATTGGAGATTTATACCTTATTTTAGGATTAATTTAAGACATTTTCGACACCAGGAGACAGGAGAGAGGTTCTTATTGAATGACATTTTTGCACATTGAGAAAAATTTGAAAACAGGAAATGGTCGGAATCAGTGCTGCAAACTGTCTTTGAGAATGTATTAAAATGTTTGATGTTTCTAAAAGATTTTGAAATTTTCATTTTTTGAAATTTTTTAAGGATGTTGTGGTAGAAATTTCTTCTAAGGTTGAAAAATATGATAAAAAGTATATTTTTGCAAAAAAAAAAAATCGTGATTTTTCAAAGAAATTGAATCCTTGCTCTGCTGGACCTGCTGGAGTAATATTTTTTCCTCATATATTTCAATTTTTTGAAAAATTTGTAGCAAAAAATGCATTTCTGATTTTTTTTGACAACATGACATTTCAATGCAGGGCTTTTCGAATAATTAATGAACAATATAAAAAAAAATTATTCAAATATTAATCTAAAATTTAAAACAAAAAGTCAATAAAATGATAATTAAAAAATTATTTAGAATGTTTCAAATGATTTTTTTTAAGGCAGTTTTGGATAGTCATTTTCAGTTGGCAGCTGTGAATGAAGAAATAAATGGTCAAAATTGAAAATTGGTCCACTGAAAATGTCTGGTCGATTCTTTTAGTACCTATAGGTAACTTATAATTATAACAAATCGATTCCGCACGAATTTTTTCTTCGAATTCATATTCTTAGATAATTATTTTCCGAAAAATATGTATTTCTATACCTATAACAACACAACACCTCACAATACATCTTATTCAAGGTCGAAGATGAATTTGCTGGAATCTAGATAGGTATCTTCGTTTACAGCACAAACTCAAACCATTGTATTATTCTCGAACCTGGCGCGAAAAAAATTAAATGAAAAAAACCACCTCGCGATGATTTTCCTATTATACATCCCATCCACTTAAGTCAATTCTGCCTGGTCATCGAATTTGCATGCGATGACCGAAGATAAAGGTTTTTTAAAAAATAAAGCAAACGATCTCATTTTGATGAATGGTCGAGTAAAATAGAGAAAAAAATTGGTCTCGAAGAGCTTAAGTACATACATTTATTTTACACTAAAATAAACGAGTGCCTAGTTAGAGCAGTGAGTATACTGAACCATTATAAGCCATTATGGCCATATTGAACAAACGTCTGTAAGGAGAGCGGGGCAGGGGGCAAATTTATCTTTACAGATAATTTGAAACCATCACTCAAAAATCTTATACACACATATAGATCATAACGAGTCGTCACAATTACACTGGTGTGAGATGGTCAAAGTGTACGTAGGTACAATAAACATTAATTTTTCATCTCGGCGTATACAGCTGATGAAGCCAGTCATAGTCGTAGAGTGGTCAGTCATCCACATGTCGAGTAACAGATTGACGTGTGCATTGGAAATAGAGGCGTTGAAGGCGGCGGCCAGCCAACGGTTAGCTTGTTAACTCGCCTTAATCATTTTACGCATAAATTTAACGACGAGTCGAGGACGAGTAAAAAATAAAAATTATCGAGTCGTAGGAATTAAAATCTAGGTACGATGGCCGCAGCCTGCGAGAATCATGACAACGAAATATTATTCATAATGTAATTTAAATTCAACGCTTTTGTGTACGATCTCACTAGCTCCTAATTATTTTTGCCAGAAATGGGATTTCGACGATAAGTTCAAATTTATTCCGAGCTCAAATTTTTTCAACTCTAAATTTTTTCAATTTCTTTGATTTAATTTTTTATCAAAATTGTATCCGATATAAAAAATTTTCAACGGCACAATTATTTAAAATTTAAATTTCCGCTTAATTTTTCCAATTTTCATTTTTCATTTTTTTTCACTTCACATTTTTATTACGTATTTTTAAAAATTTCTTCCAACAACTTATTGAGTTGGAAGAAATTTTGAAAAGCATTTTTTTGAAAAATTCAAAGTTAGAAAAAATCTTGAGAAGTTTTCTATTAAAAAAATTTCAAGCCCAAAAAATTTAGGAAAATTTTTTAAAATTATTGGAAAAAATTTTTGAGTTGAAAAAATTTTTATATACTTAGTGTGAAGTTTAATTTTTTTTGAAGCTATGAAAATTGGAAAAACTGTTGATACCTACCGAAATTTTTTCCATCTGTTTTTTTTTCAACATTTTTCCAACTTTTATTTTTGCAAATTTTTTTCAACTTCATATTTTTTTGATTTATTTCGAATGGAAAATTGTTTCCAAAAATTTTAAAATATTTCTTCAATTTTTTCACCTATAAAAATTTTTTTAATTGAAAATTTTTCAAAATTTTTCAACTTGAATTTTTCAAAAAAAAACCTTTTTAAAATTTCGTCCATCTCAATAACACTGGTCGACATTTTTAAGCTTTTGAAATGCTGTTTGAAGTTTAATGGATGATTTTTATAGTATTTTTCACGCTGATCACGAAAAAAGTATGTAGTGAAAAAATTCCATCATCCAAGGATTTTTCACAATTTGAATTTTTTGTTGAACATTTTTTTTACACTTTTTGATAACTTTTGACACTTGACGTCAATTTTCTGAGGAAAGGAAGGGCTCAATGAAAAAATTTAATTGAACATAAATTGTAGAGCGTAAACTTTCCTTTCTGTAGTGTTCAGTTAGTTTTTTCTTAGGAGGCTTAGCTTTTGAGATATTTCAGTTGAAAGTTGAAAGTTCAACTTTTTAAAAATTGAAAATATCTCAAACACTCCTCCTATGAAAAAACCAATTGGACTTTACAGGAAAAAAATTACGTTTTACAATTCTTGTTCTGTTTATGTTTTTTTTAGAGGTTCGTTTTTCTCAAATCTCAGAAAATCGATTTTTTGTAATGAAACACATTTTAAATATTTCTCATTTGTAACAATGGAAGTATCAAAGGCCGACAAATCAAATTTTTTGCGTACTCTCTCATTTATAAATCAGTAAAAATTATAGAAAATCACTGGAAAACAGTCAGAATTGCAGCAGAGTAATAAATCTGTGAAAAAGTTTCAATGGAAGCAAACAGTGAAAAAATTCCTAAAAAAATCAGTGAAAATTCACTGAAACGTCTGTAAAATCTCTGAAATTTGCTAAAAAATCAGTGAAATTTTTTGAAAAATCCACTGAAATTTAAAGAATTTTACTTATTTACCCTGTGCTACAATAATTCTGACTATTTATTTATCAGTGATTTTTCACTGATTCAAAATGAGAGAGTAGGTAATGAATTCTGATCGGTGATCTGACCTACTTTTTAGTGCTGAGTTTGAATGTGATTTTCATGTCAGAATTTTTTATAACTGGAATTTTTTGTTGAGAATTTGTTTTGCATTTTTTGATTCAACTTTTGACCTTTAAAGTCGATTTTCTAATCAATGAAAATGTTCAACAAAAAAAATAAATAGTAGGTACATGAATTATAGACCATAAAATTTCCTTTCTGTAAAGTTTAATTCGTTTTTTCTTAGGAAGCTTAGTTTTTGAGATATTTCAATTTTAAAAAGTTGAATTTTTATCGCAAATATCTCGAAAGTTAAGCCTCTTAACTTCTTAAGAACAAACTAATTGGACACTGGCAGAAGGAAAATTTACACTCCACAATTTATGTTCCAATTTTTTTCCCCCGTTGAACCCTTCCTTTCCTTAGAAAATTGACTGTAAGGGTCAAAAGTTATCAAAAAGTATAAAAAAATGTTCAACAAAAAATTCAAATTGTGAAAAATCCTTGGTATGGGTGATGGAATTTTTTCACTATTTTTCTCGTGGTCAGCTCAAAAAATGCATTTTCAATGTCGACCTGTGTAATTGAAAAAAATCATTAAAAATATGAAATCGAAAAAAATCAAAATTGAAAAAATGCAGAGAAACTT
This sequence comes from Pseudococcus viburni, assembly GCA_033439095.1. Lineage (NCBI taxonomy): Eukaryota > Metazoa > Arthropoda > Insecta > Hemiptera > Pseudococcidae > Pseudococcus > Pseudococcus viburni. Next base: position 137,787 of record JAVBJF010000254.1, read on the forward strand.
TAAACTAAAAACATTTATAGTTGGAAAATTCTCAAAATCGGATACAATTTTGAAAAAAAGACAAAATAATAAAAATAATAAAAATTTCAAGTTGAAACAATTTGGACTTGGTAGTTCGTCGAAATCTCATTTTCGACAGAAATAATTAGGAGCTGGTACATTTTCGGCCACGACATTGTATCTCGCAGTCTCGTCGTCTTATAAAAGGTGTAGAAATAAAATCGTGTTTCCTTGTCAGGCCTTTTGTGATATTCCCATTCTTTTTTCCTGCCCTATGCCGGTCATAGAAGGCGTACAGGTCCACAATGGAATACCCGTACAATAAAAATGACAAGGTAGACAAAATGCAGCACGGATTACCGAACACGCCTCAGAGACTAATCTAAAATATAAGAACCTGTCTCGCAGATAAACAACCTGATAAAAAGAACATCGGGATGCTGCCGTGAACCTAATGGGAAAATATCTCGGGGGGTTGTTACCGATCCGAGATGGATTATTCGGCAACGATGCTCACACATTTCACGCTTTGTCATATTAACACTCCCTGGTTCCTTTTCCATAATAAGTTCATCACCGATACGCCGGATCAGGAAATTTGAAAAAATAAACATCGATCATAAGACGAGGAAAAAAAACACATTTGATAAAAATTATTATATTGGGTTGGTGTCATCTATACTGGTATAATACAATACTACATTAGCTTTACATAATCCTAATACAAAAAGTCTTTTAAATTCGTAAATTGGTATGTATTTTGTAATATGTTCTGTGTGATTGGTTGAACACGATAACTAAATAATGAGATCGATAAAATGTTGTAATAAGGTGATGATTGTCTGAATACGTGTGTTAGGTTAGGATAAGGGAAGCGTATGTTCAAAGTGCTGATTTAATTTTTTTTTTTTGTAAATTAACTAAGCGCAAAGTGTTGAGATGTTGGAACCGCTGGATCGTCAAAAAACAGTAATGTTGTTGCGCGGATTCTGCATCCAGATGTAGCCGGTCTCCATTATGGAACAATAAGCGTTATAGTATTTGCCGGGACTTCGACAGTAAGACCATTCCGGGCACCTGCAAGCGAATATTGCTTGAAATTCCTCCTTGCAAGCTTCATTCGACCAACATACCCTCTGTAACAATTTGCCATACTGTTAATTTGCCAATTGCATGTGCGTGTAATTGTGAAAAGGAACACGCCGACATGATAACGACCGAAACCGATTGTTTTTATGGCTTTTTGCGCTGTTTTATTAGCGTGCTGTGCTGTTTATGGTCGATAGGTATTAAGCACGCTACCGAGGGATTTTTTTCTCCCCTCGGATCCGAGAGTGAGATGGTAATTAAAGGATGTTTGACAGCGTTGCCAATTTAGGCTTGGGTGAGGTGGTGGAGGTTTGGCGATGTATGGGATGGATTTCAGGAAATTCAGAGAAAGTTCCCTATTTTAAAATTACCTAATACCTACCTACCTATCTGAACTGATAACCAAATTGATAGTGTTAAAAACAAGAACGTGTCCAAAAATTCAAAAATCTTACTAAAGAATCCCTTATAGAATGCGATTTTTTGAAAATAGTGTGTAAGAGACACCTCGTAGCTAGATTTTCACCTGTCCAAGTTGATTTTTTAATTTTTGATTATTTTTTGAAAAAGCGTTTTTTCCAAAATATAATGTCAAAAAATTGATCCCCTTCTCATATCAAACCCTGAGAATTTATATTTTGCTATCAAAATGCTTGGAAATCAATTGGAAAACTGAAAATTTGGCTCCCATTTACTTTCAATGAGTCTACTTGAAAAATTCAACTTCTCCAGAACTGAAAATTTCAGCTTGAGGGTTCAAAAGTGATTTTTTCTGAAATTAAAAAAGGCAAAATTTCAAAATCATCGAATCAAAACAAATTTGGAGGGATGCCTGCAAAATTATATTTTTATGATTTTTTTAATTCCTCCTCCCCCCTCCCCACATTCCAATACTTAATGTATATTTAATATAGATTTTCCTGTCAATGCATTGATTATTTTTGAAATTTCGCATTTTTTAAATGGCAACAAAAAATAATTCAATTTCTAGGCATTTGGATGCCATTCGATAAAATTAAAATAAAATACCTGTGTTCCTATGTCGAAAATCAAAAAATTAATTTGAAAAGTTAAAAGTTTGGCTGAAATTCTTTTCTTTTTCAAAAATCAATGGTTCGTAGAAATCAAAACTAGAGGGATGGAGATATTCTCTTGGAAATTTTCAATGAGCTGAAGATTATGATTGCTCGATTTCAGAGTCGGCAAGAGCGATTACGAATCCCTGTTCAAAAATTTTCGGGTATCTTTTTGGTCTGAAAATTTCAATAATTATTTTCTAGGCTTCTGTCCTCGCCAAATTCAAAGTATGTCAAAATTCGTACTCAATTTTTGATTCGAGATATTTTGGGGATTTTCATTTGGTGATTTCAATTCAAAAATTTTTGAATCAGCAAGAAATTTTTTACGTTTTTATTGTACTTAATATCTAAAACATGAACGAATTTTCAAAACTTTAATTATGTCCAATTTTTCAATAACATTTTTTTAGTATTTTTTTTACATTGCAAATTTTGTTGATTTATAAGTTTTATTTCTTCCGAAATTTCACCATTTTTTGTTGAAAATTTACTGATTTTTTTCAGATTTTTGGTTAATCTGAATCTGATGGGCTTCTTACCGTTGATCAAAACATATACTTATTTTTAACAATCTAGGTTTTTAAGGGTTTTCAATGCTTTTTGGGCCTTTTGAAGGCCTTCGCTTGGGCTGGTTATCGAAAAATCCAGTAAACATATCGCGTAAGTAAGTTTAAGTACATAAATAATTACATACTCAATTTTTGGAGAATATGTTTTCAAAGTTCAAAGTATTTCTTGGTAAGAAAATTTTTAAAAAAATTCCTCTGCTCACAAAACGTTTTGAAATATGGATAAATTTATCAAAATAGGATTAAAAATTGTAATTGTTTCAATTCGTAATGTAGGTTATTGAAATGCCAAGGAAGACGTGGCTGATACCTCTCCCCTTTCGGGTTATAAAATATCATTTTGATCAGAGTCGGATCAAGGAGGGGTAGAAGAAGAGGCAGCTTATCTTCCTTCATTGCCATAATGGATAATTGCTTTTAGTAAAAAAATTAGGTTTGAATCAGGAAGTTTTCAAAAGTGATAACTCTTTTTTATTGGAAAACGTGGTTTGTGAAGAATCTCATTAACCGATAAAAATCCGTTTTGAGTTGAAAAATATATTGTACCTTTGAGTCTGAAAAATTAGGAGAATTCCATTTCAGCTGAAAATTTTCGATTTTTAACCGATCAATTACCAATTAGCTAATTTTAATTCGTTCCTGATTATGAGGTAAAAAAATTGTTCTCCAGTTGAAAAATTTGCGAAGTGATGATTTTTTTGAAAACTGTTATTCTGGAGTTCAATTCATGAAACACGAGGCTAAATTTTTATCAACAAATTTTGGCACGAAAAATTTCAAGACCATTGGCTTAGAAAAAGGCACAATTTTGAAGAACTGATTTAATGAATTTTGACATCTTCGTGAATACTTGTGACTTGAAAGTTTGTGTATTTTTCCTCTAAAAATTCTAATTTTTTGTCTTTAAAATCTACATTTAAAAATCACACGAATGAAAAATTGGAGAAAAATAATCCAAAAAAAAGAAATTTATTCGACTTGATGCGTAGGTAAGATTTGTGAAAATAGTAGGTATTGAAAATTTTAAAAAAGCATCACTTTCTTGAATTTTCCACTCAAACCTATTTTTCTCACTAAAAATTCAATTTTTCTTCCCTCTTTTCCCCCCTCGATTGATCCAGTTCTGTTCCAAATCCATTTCAAATCATTTTTGTGAGTTGGAATTTTTTGTTTTAGTCATTTCAGGAGTATAACTGTACAATTACTCAGAGGCGTCATCAAGGGGTGGCCGGAGGAGGAGTGCAGGCCCCCTGAAAAAAGTTCTGGCCCCCGCTTGCCCCCCCCCAAATGTTGTATTTATAAATTTACATTACACTTACATCAGATAGAGATTTTCAAAGCATTAAAACATGAAAAAAATTATTTTTAGGACATTCCTCCCATTTTTAGCAGGTGAAAAAAGTCTGTCCCCATTTTCCACTTCGAAAAAACAAAAAAAGTTGACCAACAAACGACCCCTTTTGTGCCCCCAATTTTTGATTCTGACGACGCTACTGCAATTACTTTCTTCATTTGCTTGATGTTATAAATTCGAAACGATTTTATCAATTTTCAATTATTTTACGTTTTTATGAAGAGGGAAGAGGAGATGATTAAGTTTTCAAAATGATTCCGAAATTAATGAATTTTATGAAAAGAAAAAAAATTAAGAACAAAGATTTTTTTGTTTTCTGATTTAAAATGATGCCTCAATTTTTGCTGATTTTAGCTGAGTTTTTTATTGAAAAAATTAAGAGAAATCACAGAAAATGAAAACATCTTCATTTTGATGGAAATGAATAATTTTTTTTAAATTTCAACATTTTAAATCTGAGTGGGAAAATCTTTAATTTTTCGAAAATCTTTTCATTCTGATCACCTCATTATCGAACCTTAGTCCCTAAAGCAATCAGAAAAATTTGATAGGAGTTTTGTTCATACGAACGATACCTAACGTTACAAAATATTTTTCAGTTCTTTAGAAAAATATCGCATCCGAATTCGGCGAATTCCATTACAAGGTTTATTTTTTGAACTCGAAATGTCGAAAATTTAAATATTAAGCAACAGCCACCGAGGGTGTGCTAGGTTTCACTTTTTCTAAAATTTTATTCGTGTCCAAAAAATTAAATCGTGTCCAGGTTTTTTTCATTTTCTCAAACATGTGTTTAAAATTTAAAATTCGAAGCTCTTTTTCTCATTAAGTATGAAAACTTCTCGAAATAATTTTCGATTAAAAATTTTGAACTAGTTACTTACTTTTGTTTGAAAAAAATCACCTAGGTGTACAACGAATTTGCAACCTCGCAATTTTTTTCCCAATTTTTTTTTAATTAGATCAGATAAAACATTCTGATAATTAGGTAGATAAAAAAGTTTTTATATTTTCATTTTTAAAAGTAAAAATTATTCATTCATTTGATTTCAAATTGAAAATGTAAATCTGAGCCTATTTTTACATAAAACCTCAAAACTGATCATAAAAAAATCATTTTTCGATTGGAGAATTCTAATGAAACTACTGAACAAAAACTAATATCTTTTACTCTTTTAAAAAGCTAGCTCTTATTTTAATGGTTTCGCAGACACACCTAATCAATATTCTTTCATTTCTGTAGGAAAATTCTTATCAGTCCGTACCAGATTTGATAACGAGCTCGTTAAAAATTCGGTAAAACGATACTCAAATATACGATAAATTATCCAAAAAAATAATTCCCTTATCTCAATTTACCCAATTATACGTGCATATTGCAATCATTTTTTTATATCACCCATAAAAATAGTAATATTTACTTCAGTAATATATCCATTAATGGAAGTATCGACGAAAGCTCTCGGTTTACTAATGGCTTTTCCAATAATAATTACAAAAACCGTTAACGTTGAATACCATATGTATGGAATCTGTAAACAAAACACATTTTTTTAAAAAAAACTACAGCCTTTTTATACGTTTTGTCTTGTTTACAACTCGACGAGTGTTATCTATTTAACGCGTTCGAATTACGACGATATCCAGATGATTAAATTAAGTAGGTACTATCAATAAACCGTCGTAAACTGGCGTTTACCTAAATAATATTTCAATTCTGGTAATAGCATAATAGCTTATCAGAAACCCCGAAAAAAAAAATCAAAGAGAAGCGAAAGTATGAATATTGGTGTTAAATTCTATGGGAAGTGCTCGATACGCATGTTTTCGGAAAGCTCGATTTGAATACACACGAGAGAAAATACCACACCAGCTGTGACATTTATACGGTAGGTCAAGGTTAGAAAAACTTTGAAAGAAAGAAGAAAATAGCTAGAGAAATAATACGAACGAAAAGCAGTTTATGAGATAGATATAAATCGATGATACGTACTTTCATAATTTAACCGTTGATATGGTGTATCGATCACATTGTAGGTAAATTTGATATGTATTTTGATAAAAATAGGCACGAAAATTTACGTATAACAAACTACAAACTTAACGACGAAAAATAATGAAAATAAAACGATCTTAATAACATACTGGTGGCGAACTGCGAAGACAAGTTGTTTATATTGTTGCAAGATTCGGTATAGATATGTACAAAAAAAAAAAGGAAATGAGATGGAGAGAGACAGAGATAGAAAAAACGCCTGCGTAGTCGTTTTTAAAGTTTTTAATTTTATCAAAGTTTTAACCGCGTTAATGCGCTGAGCAAAGTTATAGCGCGATTAAACAATTGTGCGAGCTTTTGCGACGGGTATACCTATACGAGTACCCAAACGAGTCGAAGAAATAAGGGGGCGCGGGTGGCTGGAATGAGAAAACTTTGAGAAGTGCTGCGCCCCGGCCTCGACGCAATTTCCAACAAGCTCCGTGGTTGTGTTGAAATTGAGTCGGTGTTTGTTCTGAAGTTGGATGTAGCTTTGCTGGAATACTTTTACTATCTTGTGAGGTTGGCGTTGGGTTTCTTAGGTGGGGGTTGTTTTCAAGTTTTGGAAAGGTAGTTCATTTACCGGTGAGTTGAATAGGCTTGTGAGAAAATAGGTTTTTTAACCAGAATGAAAGGCGAGTGCCTGAGGGTTTCTGATTTCAAGTCGAAATGGAGGTGACTATTTTTACGAAATAATTTTTTTTGTTAATTGAAAAATTTTTGTTTGAACTTTTCACTGTAGTCTCTTTAGAGTGGAAATTGTTTGGAAAATTTTTATTTTCCTGAGATGCAAAGAAAGAAAGCGTCAATTCAATTTGCCTTGAATTACCAAAAAATTGAAATATCAATTTAAAATATTAAACTGACTGATTTCGTGTTCTGAACTATTCTGGCTGAAAATGCAGCTGAAAAATTTCAGTCTTCCAAGATGACCTGTAAACGAGGCTTGAATTTAACTCAAAAGTCAAAATCGCAAAAAAATTGAAAATTTTTTAAATGTTGAAACTGATAATTTTCTATTCCAATTAGGTATTCAATGTATGTAGGTAGTCTCTCTTAGCAGAAAATGAGTTACAATTTTTGCATTTTTCCTAGATGCAATTAAAAGTATAAAGGAACTTCAATTTAACTCCAGTTTTTTAAAAAATTGAAAAATTGATTCAAACTCTTCAGGGAAGTCATTCATTTACTTACTAAAAACAGAGCTGAAAATTGTTTATTAAAAATTTCAAAAAATTGGAAAAAATTGTTTAAAAAAATTAAAACTTACCCAAATTAATTTTTTTTTGTTCTGATTCTTCAATATACTTGGTCTCTTTTGACAAGGAAATTCCGTTGGGAAAAATTTGAATTTTTAAAATGGCATGTAATATGGACTTCAAGTTGAGTAAACAGTTGAAATCTGATAATTTAGGTAGTAAAGTATATCTTAATAGAAAAGTAAGATGTCTACTATCAAGAAAAACAAGAAATTAGCAAGAATTTTAATGATTTTATGATGAAAAGTTAAAATTTTCAACTTTCCTCTCCTTTTTGAATTTTTCAATGGAAGGATAAAAGGAGAATTCTTTTTTTGGGCAAATGAAGCAAGAAAAATGGTATGAAAGTGGCGAGAAAAATCTGGAAAACTGCAAGGATTTTCATTTTTGAGATCCAGTAGACACATTGGAAATAGTCCTGGAAATTTTTATCCTCTCAGACGGCAGAAAAAAATGAGACTTTTAATCTACTCAAATTTCAACAAAAAAATCAAAATCCTTGAAAACTCGAAAATATTTAAAATTCTGACATTTTCAAGCCTAATAAACCGTTTCGATCATAAACTCAAAAGTACAAAAAAATTGAAACTGATACCAGAAAAATAATATTTCACTTGAAATTTGTAGTTTTCATTATCTATAGGTATCAGTTTCATATTTTCAGCCCTGATTATACAATATTTTATTTTTCTAATAATTTCATCTGTTTTGAAATCAAATTTTTATCACTCTTTCTCCTCCTCTTTCTCATTTCTTGGAAGAAATTTTTTGTTGAGGTCATAATTTTTATTTTTGTACGAGAAAATTCAAGTAATTTTTAAAAAATTGAGCGTTTTTGAATAATTTATGCTAATTAAATAATTATTAAAAGTGGACCTTTTATCAATAGAATTAAGTACGTCCTTTTTACTATAAGCCTATAAACCAGTGATGGAAAACTGAAATGATATTAGTTCCAGTTTCAGTTCTCAAAATTTTTTAGTTCCAGTTTCAGTTCTCAAAATTTTTTAGTTTCAGTTTTCAGTTCCAGTTCCAGTTCCAAATACCAATTCCAAAATTTCAGTTTTTTAAATTTTGAAGGACAAAAAAATGCAAAATTTTCTGCTAAATTTGAACTTTGTTGTTTTTCCTCTTCGATTCAAAGTACAATTTTTCCCCCTTTCAAGCTCAAAACAAAAGAATTCTAGAAAAAAAGTCATTAGTAATATTTGTCGAAAATGTTGTTACTAACCCCTGAATTTTTCAACAAAAAATTTGAATACTTAATGTATTAGAAGACGTCTTTAATTGGATGAAATTTTCGAGTTCACAACACGATTCTTCTTTATTCACTTTTCGACGTAAATTTTCAAGGTTTGGGGGTTTTTAGTAAAAAAATTTTAATTGAATGTCGTTTGGTAAATTTCAATATCGAAATTTTGATTTTTTTCAAGTCATATTTTAAGTATAAAAATTGCAACTGCTGGAACTGGTATAAAACTGGAATTTATTTTAGTTCTAGTTCCGCAGTTCCAGTTCCAGTTCCAGTTTTTCAATTTTAGTCCCATTTTATTTTAATTTCCAGTTCTATTTCCAGTTCCAGTTTTCCATCACTGCTATAAACTGATAAAATTTTTCATTAAAAAAATTATTATTGATTTTTCAAATCCAATAATAGAGACTTGGTAAAGACTCCTTTTTGGTCGATTTTCAACTTGTCTGCAAAATTAAAATGCCTCCCGAGAAATCCAACAGCTTGATAACATTTTTTGGAAATGGTCATAAAATACAAAAATCTGGAGAAAGTGACAATTTTCTATCATTTATTTTGGTCCTTTTACACATACAATGGAAGTAGTCAGGCCAATTTTTCAGATTCTTGTGGGAAAAATCGTGATTTAAAAAAAACATGTTCAGTAATTTTTACTTTAAATTCTAAATCAGAAAAAAAAACTGATTTCTTAATCCCAAATAGCTCACGAAATTGAAATTGCTATTCGACAAAACAAGTTTTTATTATTTTATCGAGTGTCTATTTTTGGATTTACAGATTTAATTAAATACCTGAACAAATTTAGAAAATACAGCGAAAAGAAAATTCGAAAAAAATCCATTTAATTTTTTAAGAAACAATGTAAGTCTAAGTTCTTAGTTTACAAAATTTTCTCATGAGAAAAAAAAGTTACATCATAATTTTCTCTTAAAAAGATTAGGTATCAAATTTTTATTTTAAAAATTCTGGCTAAAAAGAAAAAAACATATTTTTTTTTAAATCTTCAACAATGTGTCAGACAGTTTTTAAATATCTTTTTTTTTTTAAACAAAACAAATTTTTTAATTCATTCTTTTTTTAAAATTTTTAAATTATTTCATTTGAAATTTTTCTTAGTTGATTTTTTCTCCTGATGAAGAAATATTGACGAGCTGAAAAGAAATTTTACCTTCGGCCTTAAATGATCGTGAAATGTTTTGAAAAATGTCCTGCTAAAGTTTTACTTTTTGATTATGATTTTTTTAAAAATTGCGCATTATACTAAGAAATGAACTCGTTATCCTAGGTCAATTTTTTTAAAGTATTCATCTCGCATAAAAATTACCTAAACATAATTTTCAGTATTTTTTTAATTTATTCGATTTATAATGTTCCATTTACAGGAACTCGAGGCAAAAATGAAGAAACGAGAAACTACAAATTTCTTAAAATCATAAAATCAGTCACCCAATTTCTAACGAATTAACTAAGATTAAGCACTTATGTACTACCAAAACTTTATTAGGAATACTAAAAAATTGAAAAATTGTAAAATTTTGAGAAAAATGAAGAGGAAAAAATTCTATTAATAATGTTTCTGGTTGTTAATTCAAAAAAGATAAAAAAGAGACCACTTTGAAATGTTCTAATTGAAAAATAGTTATTCCTGGTTGTTTCAGAAAACTATAAAAAACCATCATTTTACAATTTTGTATATCCGCCGTTTTTTGTTGTTTCTCAAAAAAACGACTATTTTTAAATATTCTAAATCCATTGTTTCCTTTTTATTTGTTTTTCGAAAAACGACAGTGCCTAATTATTCAAAAATAGCTTTTTCTTCAAAAACGACGAAAAACGAACATTTTTCAATTTTGTAAATTCGTCGTTTCTTGTCGTTTCTCGAAAAACGACGAAAAACGACTATTTTCTAAATCCGTATTTTCTTGTCGTTTCTTACAAAAACGACGAAAACTATCACTTTCTTGTATTCTGAAACCGTCGTTTCCTGTCGTTTTTCAAAAAACGACGAAAACGACTAATTTTAAATACTCCAAATCCGTCGTTTCTTGTCGTTTTTCAAAAAAACGAGGAAAAACGACTAATTTTAGACGAAAACGGCCACTTTTTTATATTCTGAAACCGTCGTTTCCTGTCGTTTTTTCAAAAAATGGCGGAAAACGACTAATTTTATTGGAAAACGACAAAATCGACTATTTTTAAATACTCTAAATCCGTATTTTCTTGTCGTTTCTTACAAAAAGATGAAAACTATAACTTTCCTATAAAATATTCTAAACCGTCGTTTCCTGTCGTTTTTCAAAAAACGTCGAAAACGAATTTTTAAATATTCTTGATTGGAAAACGACAAAATCGACTATTTTCAAATACTCCACTCAGAAAAATAAAAAATAAATTTTATTAAACGTAATAATAAAAAGGCACCATTCACAAAACTAGTAAAATTTATTCAAAAAATAATAATATTTATCGCAAAATTGACAAACTTTATTTTCTATGCAATAAACTTTACCAAATTTCGTGATAAATTTTATTATTTTTTTTGATAAAAATTGCTAATTTTGCGAATGGTGCCCCGTTATTATTTTTTTTTGGATAAACTTTATTTTTTTTTGATAAAATTTATTATTTTTGAATAAAATTTATAATTTTTTGCAACACTTTCTATTCATTTTTCATTCTCCATTTTTCTCAGTGTCTAAATCCGTCGTTTGTTGTCGTTTCTTATTAAAACGACAAAAACGACCATTTCCTATATTCTGAAACCGTCGTTTCCTGTCGTTTTTTAAAAAACGACGCAAAACGACTAATTTCCAATATTCTTGATTGGAAAACGACAAAATCGACTATTTTCAAATATTCTAAATCCGTCGTTTCTTGTCGTTTCTTATAAAAGCGACGAAAACTGTCGCTTTCTTATATTCTGAAACCGTCATTTCCTGTAGTTTTTCAAAAACCGTCAAAGAAACGACAGTATTTCGTTACTCGAAAAAAGTCATTTCTGGTCGTTTCTTCAAAAACGATGAAAATACCAAATTACCCATTGATATTCAAAACAAACACCGAGGTAACTTTTGAATAAATTTGTAAACAGAAATTCATGAGCAATTTTTTGTAAACACAAAAAATAGGTACCATCAACTATTGCTTTTTACATTGGTTCCTCGCATTATTTACTATCATCATTAGATCGCCAAAAAAACAACTCGTTATTATGTTTACATCTAATTTTTTTCCACAAAATATCTTTCTTTTTCCATCGGATATCTACATCAGCAACAAATTATCTCATCCTCACACCCCTCTACTCTCACCTCGTCTTGACAAAACCTCACGAAGCTACCGCACAATCCACTCTATAAATAACGTCGAAACGATGACGGGTTAATTAAGTTGCCTATACACATTCCTTGCATTCGTCCCAAACACCATCTCATCGTGTTCTCGGATCACCGCAGGACACTCATATTCGAGTACCAATTTCGGCCCCTTTGATTGGTCGAAGCGGTGTTAAAAAGTAGAAAACCTCATTACCACGATACCCCGTCCTGGTTCGCTTTGGCAAACATAATGAAAACCTCTTATACGTATAAACCGCGCATCTTCATCTTGAGCCTTCTCGCTCAAAGCACCGATACTCTAACGACATGCCATTACCATAGTAAAGATATCGTTGTTAACGAACACGAGTCCGAGCATTGGAGGGGTGCGAGGGGGCTGGGGGATAGAAATCGTCTACAAACCGATACATCATCGTACGCCACACCATAGGCGCGCGGCATCATTTTAATATTATTCACACGGCCATATCTTCGATATAGAAGCTACGACGATGAGATGAAAGAGAGAAAAAAAAAGGGTTCAAAGATAAACACAATCTGGATATACGTAAACGTATCTAAAAAAAAGTTTATAAACTGGTTTATAAGGTAAGAATGCTGACGCATAAAACAATAAATTATACACCGAGTTAGCCATACAGACGATGGTAATTACCGCTCGTTTCTATGCCCGGTTTACCTGACGAAAAAAAAAAAGTAATATAAAATTGATGGCATGGATGGCGGGTCGACGATTACATATAGATGGATTTTTTAATATGGAATATTTGGCTCAGTTTGAAAAGCACCAATGGTAGCGGTGTGCTTGTTGTGTAACAGCTAAACGACCAATCGAACCGCATCCGCGTAATTGCGGTGTGTACACCTGACACTGTATCCACAGGTTGTGTTTCTCCCTCTTTTATACCTATATCTCAATTAACACTTTCGAGCAATGTATTCACGGTCAGAAAGGTATAAAGGGTGTGTGGTGAGTCGATGTTCTGTTCAATGGTGAGATTTGGCTGTAATTGGAGACCACTGGACACTGGAGAAAAATTGGGTGAATAAGTTGTATATTTTTAAAATTGAAGGAACAAATGACTTTTTTTGAGAATTTTATAAATCAGTCAATACCTAATCATTTGAGCTCTGTTCATTTTCGAGGGTTTGTCCACTCTACGATTGAAAATGACTAATAAGTCGTCATCCAAATTTTTTTCAAAAGGGGATTTTCTTCTACTACTAGGGAACCTATTAAAATTTTGGCAAATTGTTTTGATGGGAAACTATAAATAGATTCAATTTGACTCAAATTTCTTAGTAGCTGAAAAAATCTAAAATTGATAAATCTTATTCCAGTTCTTCAATATAGCTCCTTTTGACTTGAAATTATGCTAAAAAATATATTTAACCACGTTAGATGACGCGTGAAAAATCTTCAAATTAAAGTAAAAGTTCAAAAAAATGAAAAAAATGATTCAAAATTTTCAAAATTTGAAATTGTTTATTTCAACAAAAGAAATGGGACTGAATAATTCAGAGTTTTCGTACAGGCTCAAAAAACACGAAATTTCGTATAAAAAACTTTGAAAAGCACGAAATGTTAATGAAAAAAAGTAATTAAAGAGCCTTTCCTGAAAAGGGTCAAAATTCCCCTCGACGTGGGAATATTTTCAAATTTTTTCCAGAAAAATTTTCTGCCAAACAATATGAATTTAAACTAAAAGTTACGAATTTTGGAAAATTGTGCTTTAAACGATGAAAAAGGTCATCGATATGGGCGATTCGTGATTATAGGTCCTGAAGTCATTTTTATGGGCTTTTCTCTAACGCTGGAAAAGTCCCAAATCCCTTGGAGGCGCTTAAACGTTTCAAAACCACTTCCAATGGATTCGAGAGGTAAAAAATAGGGTATTTACCTAATTTCAGCTTTTTTCGTTGATTGGATCAAATTTTCATGTTCTTTAAGGCAATGATACTTTTAAAATTTCAAAAATTCGCCAAAATTCGAGAAATACACTTCAGCACCTGAAATTTTGAAAATGTGGTTCTTTCATAATGTACTTTCAAATTTATTTTTGTTTCGACTCAAAATTTTACTTTGAGGTGGAATACTTACTTCCCGTGGTTGTAAGAAATTCATGTTTTTTTGAGCACCCAATTTTGGATTCCGAAAAAAATATAAATGTGATGCGTGACCACTTACCAGAATTAATTTAAAAAATTTCCAGACATGGCACCTCCCAAAATAATTTTGTTTTAGAAAATTTCAACATGAAAAAAAATGGAAAGCTGTGAACTGAAAATTGAAAAAAAAATTCATACATACTTCCGGCAAGACATATTATAATCTGTGAAAATTTCAAAAAAATGTATCCTCTTTTGCCAGGAATTGCGTGTTGCATTTTCGACTTTAATTCTGGAAGGGGTGGGTATAGATGATCAAATTTTTTTGGAAGGTTTTATACTAAAAGTAACATTTGAGTCAATTTTGACCGAACTGTGTAAGGGGTAAGGGCAGGATTGTGAATTTCGCATCCTCGACCCCTTAAGGACTGAAATATTGAAAAATTTAAGTTTATTTAGCCATATTTTTTTTCATAAAATTTTCGTTTTCGTCCCCCCCCCCTTGACTGAATTTTCCGAGAGATGTGTTACAAACAAAATTCGATTTCAAAATAAAAATTGTAAATCCTCTCCCTCCATCCCAGAAAATTTAAATATTTTGAAATGGAACGAAACGTACCTTAATAGTCAAGCAAAGTCAAGCTGGTCAAGATTAGTCAAGCCTTTGTCCAACAGGTCAACGTAGGCATGCAAATTCAAGCTTTTTGACACAAAGGTCAAGTTTTTTTTCATATTTTCTGACGTTCAAAAGTAAAAAGATTTCATGTTTGCTTTTTAACATGATTTTTCATTCCCTAAAATTTTCACCCTCGCTTCGTTTATAAAAAATATTGTTGTGTAACTGAAAAATTCTATAAAATTTTTTTTTATTAAATTTCAAAATTTTGGTATTTTCTGATCGATGCATTGCGGAAAGGTGTTCACAATTCAATTTCTCTGGGAAAATTAATTTTCATGTTATTTTCTAGTTTCGTTCAAGTTGACACGGTCCGCGTAGGTAGCTAGGTACCTTGGAATTTTAAAAATTCATTGTAATTTTTTTGAATTTGTTCGTAAAAAATTTAGCAGCTCAGTGTGTTTTTTGGGGGGAGGGGGGATTTTTTCGTAAAAATGGAGGGGAGGTGACTTATAAAAAAGTCAAAAAAAAGTCATGCAAAAAGGCCAAGTCAAGCTTTTTGCTCAACAAGTGTTAGACACCCTGTATGAACCAAAATTGGAATGTAAAAATTAAAAGTTTTGGGAAAAATTGCACCCTCCTATCTGGTCCGGCTCTGTTAAATTCTCAAAAAGAGAAGGAAATCGTTAAAATCTCAACATTTTCAAAATTTAAATCCTTTTTATTCCAACTTTCTCTTATAGTCTTTTGATTTTTATCAACTATTTTTCTGCCTCAATAATTTTTAAAATTGCGACGAATTTTGAGAATATTCATACCTGTATCTTTTCTGTTTGGCCCATTTTGATTAGGCTGATTTTTACAAAATGTTCTTTTTAAAAAATACTTGTAAGCTTTGAATCCTGTTAATTCGTGAAATAAAAAATTCTTATTTTTAATGAAGACAGCTAAGATTTTTTTATAGGCCTGTATTTCCTTTTGAAAGAGATTACTCAAAAACACTAAAAAATTTATACAAATATTTTCAATTTATTTACACCTCTTACGCGTATTAATCACATGTACGATGGCCGCATCCAAATCACCGCCGCCGCACATAGCATTATGCAACTTCAAGCTTTTTTCTCTCTCCTTCGTGCCATTAACTGTAATGGTAATGGTCAAGACTGGTAGCTGTTTTTGTTATTTATTCAAATTCTTTGATTCAATTTAAATTGTGGCTACATTTCTCTTCAAGATCAATGGTGGGGTTTATTTTGGTGCTTACTTCAGAAAAATTCGACGTTTGTGTAACTTTTTGTTATTTATTAAATTTTCCCCATTTTATATTTGACTCCCACTGCACTAAATCATATTCATGGTGAGAATATTTAAAAATTTGAAGCTTACGTTAGAAAAACTGAAAAAATTGTTTACTGATTCGAAAAAATACTTAAATCAGTTCAAAATGCCTTGATTTTAAAATAACTGAAATGAAAAAAAAACTCGAATAATTGAAAAAATTTGAAAAAAAAGAAAATAAAAGAAGACAATTTTTCAGTTTTTCCAAATTTCGACTTTTAAAAATATTTATTCCAATAATTTTTCTATTCTTCATTTCATCAATTTTTCTATTTAAAATATTTCGAATTTGATATGAAATTACCCCCTCTTCCTCTCTTACTACCGCTTTAAAAATTTAATAATTTTGTTTGCATTCTGTTGAGATTATTTTCACCTTTTCACACTAATACAATCTTTGAAATCGTGTCGATAAATTTTGAAAATTTTGAGTGCTTCTGCTTAATTATGTACTTTTATGAGTATTATAATGTAGTACTTGGCAAATACCTAAACTTCAATTTTACTTTTTTCTTAAAAATTGGAAATAAGAAAAAGTGCCAATAGAAGCCTACTTTTCATTTTTCATCTGATCTTTCTAAACTATTTTCCTAATTTGAAATTTTTTCAAAATTCCAAACCAAAATAAGTTTCGAACAAAAAAATTTGTAAAAATATTAATTATTATACAATAAAATTTTTACAATTTTCACTGTTATCCGAGAATTACAAAACTAGTGTCTAAAAAAAATTTACCAATAATCCAAAGTTCTCAATTTTTATTATAAATCGTATCTCCGCCGATATTCTTAAACTCCTTGTACCCCATCGGTCTATCTCGATACCTGAAAAAAGTTAAAAAATTAATTAATCCTTAATTGTACTTATGCCAACAAGGCTATCGATACTGTTACCTAGCTCTTGATACCCTTTCATAATGTCTATCCGCACACTCGAAACAAAGTTGTTGAGTACCGCTGAAATAAGCCACTTCGGTAATGAGATCGTGACAATGAGCGCAGAACGGTTTCATCTGAAAGTAAAATTATCGCGGTGAAAATTTTCATTTTGATATGATAAAATGACATAAACTCGTCTACCTATTCTACGTGTACTCGAAAATGATAAAATTAATTTTACACGAGACACATGTCCTATGTAACTCATTCTTTGGTAGTTTAGTGTGTAGTTTGACATGGTGATAAGACCCCTCATCATTCTCCCATCATTTGAAAATATCTCGTTAATTAATAATTTATCGATTTTCTCGCTCGCGGTGGCGGTTTCCGAAACACTTACCGAGTGTCGTTTGAATCGTTTGGTTCGATGACATATCCGCCTACTTGTCGTTATCGTGTTTGATGGTACGAGAGCATTACAGTGATTAGAATTTAAATTAATATTTTGTAATTGATTTTGGCATAGTTGTATAGCTTTATCTTGGCTCTTATCTGGTAAAGGTGATGATTGGATTGGCTGATCCGATGGCTCGATTGAAATCAATTCCCCATCGGTTTGGATATTTTCTGGGGACTCTGTCTTTTGAAATTCTTTTTTGGGTTGTTCTGGTTCGCAATCGTCACCTTGTTGTAAATCTTGTAAAATAATCGAATTATTAATCAAGGAATGGGTTATACGAGGGTTTGGATTATTTTCAATTGGCTCAGGCTCGGACCCATCCAGATGTGGCTCAGGTATCGGAGATTTCGGTCCATCTGGACTCTTAGGTTGGTTCACAGGTTCCAAAGATGTACTTAAATTTGGTATTTGAACTTTATACATTTCAGCCAGTTTTTGCCTCTCGATCTCGAAAGATTTATTTTTAAATTGCTCGAATTTCGATTTCTCCTGCGAAAATCCAATGATAGGTTTGATCCTGGTTCTAGGCTGCGTTTTGTTTACAGTCTGGTTGACCATTTCGATTGTCTGTTTGAGGAATTTCATTCGCTGAACGACGTATTCCTGATTGATGTCTTTTTTCTGCAACCGGACGCTGATCTTGGGTTCGATTTTTCGTTTCTTCTTCACTCCGAGTGATTTTTTCGATTTGTTTTTGGAGGCGAAAATATCGGCGAAGTTGTCGCTGTTATTGATCATACGAGTGAAATCTCTCATGTATTTTGCCCTCGCTACCCCCGTCAACGGTAAGATTGTGTTTTCCATTTCGGTCGAATTTAAACGTTCATCTGCGAATTGAATAATAAATTAGTGATGGCTCAAGTTGCCTGGAAAATTTTCCGAAGGTTACGTCAGTTGAGATGTTTTTTACGACGTGAACGATTATTTTTCTCTCGGTTGAGTTTTTTTTACCTGTGGGTAGTTTCGAATTCTGAAGTTGACAGATTTAGATTTTTATGAGATGAATATGTAATTGGAGAAAGAGGTGGAAATTTCCGCTTATTAGAGATAAAGTATAAGAAGAAAATTCACCAGAAGAGTGATTTTTTGAAAAATACGCAATATCGTGATAAAAATATTCCTTTTCTGCGTTTTAAAAAAATCGTTTCGAGAAGATAGATTCTTAAAAGGGCGAATGTAGGTGTATCTTGCAGCAACGTAAAAATTTCCAATGCTCGTGAAATTAATCGAAAAACAAGCCAGAAGCGAAAAAAGTAAATTAAAACGAAGATGGATTCGATTACGAGTTCATTTTCAATTAGAAAAAAAGGTAGAAAGAGAAGTATCAAATTTACGCCCAACTATCGCCTTTTTATCAGTCATCAACGATGTAATTTGAGTTTCAGCGTAAATTGCTACCGACATGTACCTTCAGTTACCGAACCAAATTTGACATTATGAATATTCGATTGATACTTACAATTTTTATGAAGAATTTTGTACTAAGAATTTATTTTCAGATAATTTAAAATTCACAAAACAAAACTCGTCGAATCATATCAAACTGATACTGAAAAGGTTTGTTTACGAGATGATCGGTATTTTTTCCAGCTTATTTTGAGTAGCCAACGATTATTTTTGGTGGCGAAATGGACGATATTGATTTACTGACTAATTTTTTTTTACCAGAAATAGGATTTCGACGATCTAAGCCCAAATTTAACCCAAGTTCAATTTTTTTTCGACTTTACATCAATTTCTTCAATTCTAAATTTTTTCAAAATTGTATCCAATTGTAAAAATTTCCCAAATGTAAATATAGGGTGTTCCACGAATCGTCTGCCAAACATTTTTTTTTTTTTTAGATATAACCGGGTAGCGGGTACCACTAAAAAAAACTTGAGATGAACATGTTGCTTATTTTGAAAATTGAAGGGACAAATGATGTTTCTAAAAAATTCAGGTCAAAATTTTTTTCAACCATGGGAATGGATGGGAATGGATAGTACTTTGAAAACTGAGCAAATTTTCTCTTCATGGCTTTTTGCCTATCTTTAAAATTGAAGGGGCTACAAAAGAAATTGTTCAAAAAAAATTCTCAAAAAATCAACTGATCAAGGGGATGAATAGTACGTTTAAAAATAAAGAAATTTCGTTCTGTAGACTTTTTGCCTAACATCGTAAATGAAGGGGCAAAGGATCATTAAAAACTGAGAAAATTTGAAAATTTTTTGAAGCCCTTTTATTTTGAGTGACCCGTAGCCCTTTCATTTTCGATGTTAGACAAAAAGTCTACAGAACAAAATTTCTTTAGTTTTCAACGTACTATTCATCCCCTTGATCAGTTGATTTTTTGAGAATTTTTTTGAACAATTTCTTTTGTAGCCCCTTCAATTTTAAAGATAGGCAAAAAGAAGCAGTATTTGCCCCTTCAATTCTCAAAATAGGCAATATGTTCATCTCAAGTTTTTTTTTTAGTGGTACCCGGTTATATCCAAAAAAAAATGTTTGGCAGATGATTCATGGAACACCCTGTATATATTTTTTTAATTTCCTCCAATTTTTAGTTAGAAGCGATTTGAAAAAACACGAAGTTGATAAAAATTTTAAAAATCAAAGTTGAAAAAATTACAAAAAAATTTTAAAACTTGAGAAAAATTAGTATGAAAAATTTTTTCAACTTTGATTTCTCAATTTTTTCTCATTTTTAAAATTTTTCCCTACTTCAACTTCATGTTTTTCAAAATTTCTGGCAACTCAATGAGTAATTGGAAGAAATTTTTGAAAATAATTAAGTAAAAATATGAAATTTAAAAAATTAAAATTGGAAAAATTGGAAAAATGTTGAGAAAATTCAATTTTCAAAATTTTACAATTGAAAAAATTTTAAAATTGGATGCATTTTTGAAAAAAATAATTTAGAATTAAGTAACACATAGAGAGAATTTAGTGTTGAAAAAATTCGAACTTAGGTAGGTATAATAATTTTGGCCTTACCTGGATAGTCAACTCTCATTTTTGGCAAAAATAAATAGGAGCTAGTGATCGACTGGAGTCTTGACTTTTTTTTTCTTGAATAAAAAATACTTCAAATTATGATAAAAAATTGTATTTTGGTAGCTAAGTACGGATAAATTGGTTACAACGATTCTGGCGATGGAATTAGCCAACGAAGAACTAATGTGTGTGGTCGACAAGGTGTTAGAATAGTTTACGTTGTGGCCAGTCCATGGTGAATTTGAGTATACGACTTGGGGTAACTGATACTATGTAGAGTTCACGACCATCTTCGGTTATGGCTATGTCATGT
Organism: Pseudococcus viburni; assembly: GCA_033439095.1. NCBI lineage: Eukaryota > Metazoa > Arthropoda > Insecta > Hemiptera > Pseudococcidae > Pseudococcus > Pseudococcus viburni. Next base: position 158,455 of record JAVBJF010000254.1, read on the forward strand.
GGCATCAACATTTTCTGGAAATTTATAAACAAAGCCAGGTTGTTAATTTATCGAATTTATGTATTTTTTTTTTCAGGTCTGGAGTTTTGGAATGTGAGTCGAAAAATCTGGGTACTCACTTGTGCAAAGGAATCCCAATGATCGACTATTGATTCTGCCATGGGATTCAGTGTAAAGCCTTGTATCGCTATCATTGGTGAAGTTGGACCATTAATTGCATAAATGAATTCATCTGAATATGGAAATATTTTCGTTGAGAAATATCACAGGTAGGTGTTCGATAACTAGGTAAATTTTAAAGTAATTGAACGGCGATATTTACCATGTGCTGCGATAGCAAACACTCTGCCTAAGTCGGGCTGTTGAATATTCAGACTAGTTGGTTGTACGTCGTTATTATAATTACCAAGCTCAGCTTTAACGCATATTACTCTCATGTTTTCTCTATCGGCGATGCAGAGTAGATCGTATTGTTCCATTAGAGTAAGACTATGAGGCACTTGCAGGCTCATGAATTCTGCGAAAAATATTTTCCAGGTCGTTTTATTCGATGTAAAATAAGGGGAATATTGATAGGAAATCAAACATTAGTTTTTTTGGTGGGGAAAGGGGGGGGGGGGTCGATGGAAAAAAATCAGATTGAAAGATAGTTTTGTGAAGAAAATTCATACCTATCTTTTATTTTTCTAAAAATTGACCAATCTTTAAAAAATTAATTAATTTTTATCCATTGGTACCGTACTTAGATTGAATCATTGGTAAACCCATAAAAAATTGCCCCGACCTCAGTTTTTTTTAAGGGTACTTACCTATCTAAATATTTTGAAAATTGTACCTACCTAGATTCAAGATTCTGGATTCTTGAAAAAATTATTCAATTTTTGAAAATTGGTATTTTTTGAACAGTCAATTAATTTTATAAAAAATGGTACATTTCGAACTTATGTATATTTTTTTAAATGTCCAATATTGAAAAAAAAATGGTGGAATTTTTGAAGATTTGACAATCAAAAATTAATTAATTTTTATAAAATTGGTAAATTTTTGAGTGAAAAATATTCGAAAAATTGATAGATTTCTTAAAAATTACATTTCAATAATATTAACCATTTTTTATAATAGTTTGGTAAATTTTCAATAACATTGTGGAGTTTTGAAAAAAAGAATTTAAAAATTAGCTCGTAAAATAAAGAGAACTCGTTACAGTTTTATATAATTTTCTGTCTTTTGTGTTCGCTTGATCAAGCAAAATTAAGATTTAACAAATGTACCATGATTTCAAGAAGAGGGAAGGGCTGTAAAATGAAATTTCCGAAAAAAATGTGTTGGAAAAAAATGTTTGTATAAATTATTATCTTGAAGAATATTCATCATTTTGGGAAATTTTACCAAAATATCGGAAAAAATGGTTTAAGGATCATATTTTATCAACACCCCCCTCCCTGATCCAAAAAATGCCTCAACTCTCAAACGTTAAGAAATATGATTTCTTTTTTTTTCAAAATTTCCAAATATTTGAGGTCGGGCCCTTTTTGGGCACTTGGAAACACGACAATTATGATCTTTTAACCAATTTTCTTAGATTCTCACGAAATTTCAAACTAGATTAAATCGAGATTAAAATTTAAAATCTAAATTTTCCGGATTTTTGGCGTCTTTTTTGAGCACCTGACCTGGGAGCATGATTCAGTACTCACACTAACTTTTTAGATTTCTAGTTAAAGTCTCCCGATTTCGAACGCAATACCTACTCATATAATTTAGGAAATTTTTGATTTAGGCCTAATGAGATATGAGATGATTCAAGTTGAACTTGAACCCCACCTACACGTTAATTTTTGATCTCTGGGTTATTTGGGAAGGGTCGTAAATCGAGCAGTTTAGTCTACGACGATATCAGTTTTAAATTCAATCACTTTCTACTTTGGCATGGCTTATGTGTTTTTGAAGTTTATTTTTTCACGTAATATCATCATCTATTACCACTTCGTGTCATTTTTTGAGAAAATAAATTCGGGAAGAAGGGCTAAAAAATTGAAAATTTTGAAAAATTCAATCAAAGTAGACGACATGAGTAGATACCCAAATTTTGGTTTCCGAAAACTTTGATTTTCATTATAATGATCATTTTTCATCACAAGACCTAAAATGAACCCCAATGTATGAAGGCTTCAAAACCTCCAAGATTCAAAATTTTGAAAAAATTCAAGCTTTGGACCTTAATAAACGCGTAATAAATTTTTTTGGACATATTTGACCTGACTGAAGGGGAAGAAAAGGAAAGTAAAAGAAAATAGATTTAGTCAAAATTTTCTATCGACAAATTTTCGATCCTTATGAAATGTTCTGATTAAAAAAAAAGGTAACGAAACCAGGGATGTCAATCCGTATGATGAAACTTTCAACTTTCGACTTCGGTTACATTATTGACAAGGACGTTTTAGCTTTTTCTTTCAGCTTTCTAAAATTCTAAAAGCTATCTTTCAGCTCTGTTGCAACAGAGCTATAAAACTAGTTCTTAAATCATTTTGACGATCCCAGTTGGAAAAATTTTTCAAATTGTGGAATTTTTTCAATTTCTTTACTGATTTGTGTCTAATTTTGAAAATTTTCCATTAATAAAATTTTTTAATTTTAATTTTTTCCAGATCATTCAATTTTTGTTGATTTCATACGTATTTTTATTATTTTTTAAAATTTCTTCTACTAACTTATTGAGTTGGAAGAAATTTTGAAAAACATGAAGTTAAAAATTCCTTCAACTACATATTCAAAGTTGAAAAAAATTTAATAAATTTTCAATTGGAAAAATTTCATATCTATAGTTGAAAAAATTGAAGAAAAATTTTAAAATTATTCGAAATAATTTCAAAATTGGAAATATTTTTTTAAATATGGGTACCTAAAGTTGAAAGAAATTGAAGTTGAAAAAATTGTTAATAGGTAGTAAAATTTTTTCCAACTTGAAAATTTTTTCCTGCTATAAAATTTTTTTCAGCTAATTTAAATTTTCTCAACATTTTTCCAACTTTGATTTTTTAAAGCTGTTTTCCGCTTTTTCCAATAATTTCAAAATTCGTCAATTTTTTCAATTGAATTTTAAAAAAAAATTTAAACTTCAGGTTTTTCAAAATTTCTTTCACTCAATAATTAGAAGAAATAATTTGAAAAAAATATGAAATTGAAAGAAAATTGAAAAATCAAAACTGGATTAATTATAAAAAAATTGAAGTTTAAACGGTTGGAAAAATTCGAATATGGGATACAGTTTTAAAAAAAAAGTAGAATTAAAGAAATTGAAGGTATTTAGAGTTGAAAAAATTTCAGCTTGATAATAAAATGAACGAAATGTCTCGAAGCGTTGAAATTGCTCGTCATTTGGCTTCATATGACAATGAGAAAAGAATACAGAATTCAACCGTTTTTTTTTCTGAAAGTTGGGGAGAAATGCGCATGTTTTAATTGAAAAAGAGCTGAAAGACGTTGAAATTAAAATATTTTCTGCGATCTTTTCGGACTAAGTTTATAAAACTTTTCAGCTTTCGCCTTATCTCAAAAATTATCAAACTTTCGGTTGTCGACTTTCGGCTATTTTGACATCCCTGTCCCTGAACAAAACGAAAGAATGAATTATAAAATTTCTTTACTTCAGTTCGAGAAAATGGAAACAATTTGAAAAACAACAAATTTTATGCTATCGTGACTTTTTGTTGAAATACCGCGGCGTCATCAAATATTCATATGAATATTATTTCAACTGTGACGTTAATACGAAAAATCAATTCTTGACGATTTTTTCGCCTAAATTTTTATAAATGTGAATTTTAGTTTGAAACTTCTCTGCCCCCCCCCCCCCCCGTCTCTAAAACGTCTTCGGGTAAGAAAATGGCTCAATAACGAGCCGAAAAACAATTCCTTATAAATTTATTTAGGGAATGGATAATCCCTATGATCTTACTTTGAGTAAATTTTTGAAAAAAAAAATAATTTTCGGACGTCATTAATTTGTAATTCAAACTTACCCCATTGTTGTGGGAACAGCCTGACTAGATCACCTCGATAGTTGAATTTTAATACCCTAGAATTGCAGTATCCATCGGCGATGAAGACATCTCCATTATGGGCCACTGCTACCGACGTAGGCATACACAACTTACTCACCCCCGAACCGTGTTTGAATTTTTGCCCGAATGTCATCGACGGCCTAGCCGATCCAGGTGAAAACTAATCCAAAAACAAAAAAAATTACAAAATAGAACTCGAAACCTACAAAATAATTATACAGATATAACCCACCTTGAACACCTGATGCATTGCAATATCAGTCAGCCACGTGTTACCTTCGTGATCGATGGTGATCCCATGAGGAAGGTAGAAAAATCCTCTACCCCAGCTGCTCAAAACTTTTCCATTTTTCGGATCTAGCGTTAAAATAGTATCGATATCAATTGGCCCCTCGTTAATAAATTGAAAATCGTTGGTATCGTTGAAAGACCTTTGAAGAAAACAACCATCAACAATGTCAAATTACATTATCCATCCCTAGCGTATAATTTCATCTCAGCTAATTAATACCATTCGTTAAAATTCCTCGACCCTCTGTGGAAAATAACAGGCTGGCCGACGCGATTTATCGTTACTCCTGATATCTCTCCTAAATGTGGAAGTTTGGCCTGAGGCCAATTTTCAACTTCCTTTGGTCTTGGAGGCGATATTAAAATTGGCTGCTCTAATCGACTGCCGATCACATCGTCGTCCTTATAAAATTAAACACCATATTTTTTACGCTCGTCATCAAAAAATATACGTAGGTAAATTTATTAAAAAGTACTCACCTCCGTTAATCCGTGATCGGCCAATATCTTATGCATATTTTTATAAAAACTATCTTTCGTATATGAAGCATTATTACCAGTTATTAAAATCAACGGCAAAATTATTAAAATGTAAATGTTATAGGAAGACATACTCTATAAAATTCTTATCAGTACTATTTCTATGAGATAAATGCTGTGTGTGATTCACATCGTTGTTTATTCCTTTTATAAGGGTTTCCAAATCGATATTTTAGAGCTGCTTTGCGCAAGCCCTGTTGCAATTTATATTACAACGCATCTTTTTTATTCATGTAGGAACTTAATTTACAAATTTATCATTGTACACTTGTTTTTTTTTGTATTGTCCAAGGTTTCGGGTTGTTGAGATGATTGACATTTTTGGCGATGGCGGTGTTTACTTTTTTTTTGGTGCTTGAAAAAAAAACGAGGTTTGTTAGGTAAACAGAGCTGCGGTGTTTGATGGATGGTTTCGAATCAGCTTACCTATATTTTTGAAAAATATTCACTTTTGAGTAAAATATGCAATTTTTTATCAGCGAGATAACTAAATGTAAAAAATATCGATTGTTTTATTTTTCAAAAACGTCAGATGGATTAAAAATTACGAATAATTGCGGTACCTATTGGCAAATATTAAAATGAAAAACACTTTCAGCCGGTTAAAATTTTATTACTGGCTGGAAAATTAAAGGGAAACTGTCAAAGGTGGCTCTCAAAATATTTGTTGGGAAACAGTCTTTGAACTTTTCGTCAAGTTTTTATGGTGGAATGAACTCTCCAAAATGGGTATTTTCCCTTTATCTTTTCGGGGGTTGATTTTTACGCAAAAATGGGCAAATCTTTTTTCTTAGGTCATTTTGACCCTAACCCCAAATCAGGACCCCGGGGCGTATGTAAAAGGGACGAAATGGAAAAATGCATCTGGCTGTAGGTAGGTGGGTTGATTCCCAACGAGAAATATTCATGTGAAAAGATAGGCAAATTGATTCCCATTCATTTTCGGGGTATGTGGGAGTTGATTCCAACTTTTTCTTTAAAAATTTCTTTTAACTTTGAATTTTGGGCTCAAAATTTTTTCCAGGGATTTTTTTTCAAATTTCGACTCCAGTTTTTTTGAATTATTTTCAACTTATTAATTTTTTTCTCAAGTATTTTTAACGTCAAAATTTTTTAAACCTGACAGGGCATGTGCGAATTGATTCCCGTTCATTTTCGGGGTATGCAGGAGTTGATTTCCGCGTTTTCTCAAAAATTTCTTTCAAATTTGAATTTTGGGTTCATAATTTTTTCCAGGGATTTTTTTCCTAATTTCTACTCCAATTTTTAAAAATTATTTTCAACTCTTTAATTGTTTTCTCAAAGTGTTTTCAATGCCAAAATTTTTTCAACCTGAGATTTTCTCAGATTTTTTTCATGTTTATACTTTTTTAAATTTTTTTCCAATTTTTTTCTACTTTAAATTTTTTTGTATTTTTTTCGAACTTCCAACGTTTTTTTTCAATTTTTTTTCAACTTTAAAATTATTTCTGTGGAATTCAAAAACAGCTTTTTAAGATTTAAAGTTGATACTTGAAGATTTTGAAAAAGTTTTGAATTTAATAAAAATATTGAATTGAAAAAATATGAAACAATATGAAATTGGAAAAAAATCTAAGAATGTTTTAGTTGGAAAAAATTTCGGCGTTGAAATAAAATTGCAAAATGTTTTGAGGAAAAATCTAAGTTGAAACAAATTTCAACTTTTTAAGAAACAATTTTAAAAGTTGAAACAAATAATTTTGAAAAAAAATTGAAGAAAATATAAGAGATGAAATTGACTTTTGAGCAAAAAATTCTCAGTTAAAAAAAAATGATAGAAAATCTTGGGATTGAAAGAAATTTTAAAGTGAAAAAAAAATATTGAAAATATTTCCTCGTGGTATCTTCTGGGTAACGCTGAAAGACTGAAAGAGGTCCGGAATCAACTTGTAAATACTCCGAAAAAAATGGAAATTAATTCGTACATATCCTGTAGAAAATGGGAATCAATTCCCACATTTCTGAATTCAGGGAATAAACTCACCAACTCCCATGCTCTCTCCTTCCTCAGAGCCGCCGAGGAGGGCAAGCGTGGCAATGCATCCCGGGCCCATATTTTTCAAAAAGGCTCCTCTGCAAAATATTTTGAAGCGTTCAAAATTCTGAAAAAAATGTCAATTTCTTGCTTACTTTATTGAATTGAAAGAAAAAATGTATGAAAATGGTCGAAATGTCGTTAAAATGGCATAAGTAAATGAATTATCAATAAAAATATATTTGAAGTGGGAGAAATGATCTCAAAATCCATTCAAACTTCGACGTCAAAATTGTAGGTACCTATAAAATATTAAAATTATTCGAATTGTAAAAAGATATGTTGAAATTTCCATAAAACAGTTTCAGTTTTGCATCAGAAATAATCAAAAAATCATGTTTTTTCCCCTTTCCACCTAATTTGAAATTTCGCCAATTTCAGCCATTTTGGGTAATTTCAAAAACTAAATATACATATATGTACTTGAAAAAGAGCTGTTTTTTACTGAATCGAAGCCTCTGATCACGAATATGGCAATAATTTTCAGCTGTTCATGAACGATAATTCAGAATAAGCATTTTTAATGTAAAAATGAGCGGAAATCTCACAAACGAAGGTTAGTCGTTGAAAATAGACTCCGAATTTGGAATTTGTGACTTCGAATTAGTCATGCGTGAGGCTGGATAAAGAAACCACTTTTAAGAGTAAAAATTGGTTTCTGGGTTGAAGCGCCCCCTTAATTCTACTCCTTCTGATAGGTCCAAAATCAGTGTCAACTCAAAAACCAATATTTGAACCCCAAGGTTGGTTTTTATATCCTGGCTCACATATTCGACTCCTACTCGTATTTTGAATATTTTAAACTTCAAAAATGACTGAAACAGTCGAATAGATATTTTTAAAGGACGTAAGTTAGTGAGGGAAAAGGACCAATTTTTCTCCTATACTTTTTCTTCTCAAAACAGTGAAATTTTTTTTACATTACATTTTTAAAGCCATTTTTTGAATATGATGGATTCAGGATTCAAGGTCGTTGATTTCGAATCCGACATCCATTTTCGGCGCCACATCTTTGTTCTTGAAATATCGTTGATTTTATCTTTGAAAAAATGATTAGGCTGTCCAAAATCGAGTAGAAAGGAATTGAAATATCGTTGGTGGGTAAATTTTAGGTGGCTGATCACGAATATACATCGTTGGTATCACAAGATAGCCAGCTTTGTTTGTATTGGGAAAACTGTATTTTTCCCCCTATCTACCTAATTAGAATATTCACTAATTTCAGTAATTTAAACTTATTGTCAAAAGTAATTATCGAAAAAAGAGAAGTAAATAACTCGCTAATTTCCAGTAGTGTTAATAAGATTGCATACTTATTCGCCGTAAATTTTAAAATCCCAGATGATTTACGTATTAAGTAGGTAATTTTTATTGATTTGTGATCAGATTTCTAGTTTTAAAATTTAATTTATACCTCTGTAATTTAAATTTTACTCAGTAAATAGAGCATTAATTAAATAAAAATCCATCAAATACATATGATCCACAAAATGAAAATTTTTGAGACATAAGAATGTAAACTCGTCACTTTAAACTTCAACTGCAGGTGTAGCTAATGAACTAAGATTTTATTCTAGAAGATAAATTTCGAAAACAAAATGGATTAAAATTTTTCATTCAATTTATTTCACTTAAGAAACGGTCATGTTTAATTACCGAATGAAAATTATCTAATGAATTATTGATGAGCGTTAAGGCGGATGACTTGGAAATTGAGAAAAAAACACAGTTTCAACGTACACTACACACAAAATAGACAATTTAAAGCTACGAGAGAATGAAGAAGGAGGAGGACGAAAAAAGAAAGAGAATAAATAAAAACTGTATTCAACTTTCATACAATTGTTTGGCTCCGGTAAAAATATAGAAAAAAAGTTGCTCGGAATAGGTAGTTTTGAATTTTTTGAACTAGTAATGTTTCAATTTTGCAACCTCAGTTCAAAATGGTTTCTTGGGTATAAGTGTGTGATTTCGTAGGTATGCCATTTTTCCGGTATAAAATGAAAATATTCATTTTGAGCTAAAAAAAAGAATTTGGAATAATATGTGCCTATAGGTAATTTTTATACAAATATTATTTGAAATTTATTTCTTTTGTTTCGGACTTGAAGTGCTGAAAATATTGAGTACCTAATGGTTTTTTTTTTCGATTTTTGGTCATTTGCGACATTTTTAGCGTTTTTTAACTTTCCAGAAGAATTTCTAGGAGAGCTGTAGAATTTAAGAAGCTACTAGGTTCAGAATATTTCAATTGGCATTTCATTTTGGCATCTTTATTTTCAATTTTAGCATATAATTTAGCACAATTTCTAATCTTTAAAATCCATAGAATTGAACCATGGCGTTGATGAATACAGTTGAATTTGAAAATACACTAATCAACTATCAAAATGGAATAAAAAATAAAATTTATCATTAAAAATCTATGTACTTATCATAATTTTCTTTTGGAATGAAGCCTAGATACCTAGAGTACGAGTAGATAACGAGACATTGTAAGGATGATAAATATTTTCGAAAAACTCTGTTTTTTTTTTAATAAAAATGATCGAGTTTTAGAAAAAATTTATTAGAATTTTTTTTCGTAATTTAATCATTTTTCTATTCAGATTTCAAATTTATTAGCTTCTAGATTATTTCAATGCTGGGATTTCGAAGATCCGAGTCTTAAGTTATTCCAAGTTCAAATTTTTTCAAAGCTATATATCCAATTTTGAAATTTTCCCACCTGTAAAATTTTTAAATTTAAATTTTAAAAAAATACAACTTGGGTTTTTTATTTTTTTTAAAGGTTATGTTATTTTGTATTAAGTACTTTTTTAAATGTCTTATTATTTATTGAGTTGGAAGAAATTTTGAAAAACATCAAGTTGAAAATTTCTTTAAAAAATTCAAAGTGAAAAAAATTTTATAGTCGAAAAAATTCAAATTACCTATTGGAAACAATTTTAGAGTTGAATTTTTTTTCTAAATCTGAAGTTGAAAAAGATTAGAAAAAATCAAAGTTGGAAAAATTTTTTAGACTAAAATTTTTTCTACTGCAATTTTTTATTTTTTTCAATTTAAATTTTCTTAAAATTTTTCCAGCTTTAGGGCCGTATTCATAGACAATACTTGACAATTACTTAGCCAAGTAACGGATTTTAGAGCTATTTTTCTAGGAATATTGGAGCCATGGATACAAATTTTTCATTTGAATCGAATAATTAGATCCTCAAGTATCGATTCATCATTGAAAAATCATAAAATTGTTATTCAATTACTCAAAAAATAGCTCTAAAATTCATTACTTGGCTAAGTAATACTTGAGTATCGTCTATGAATACCGGCCTTAATTTTTTAAATTTTTTTTTCAACTTCATATTTATTTTTTCAAAATTTCTTCAAACTCAGAAATTTTAAAAAATGTAAAAAAATCTTTAAAATCTGAATTTTGGACTTTTCAGTCGGCAACACTGTATGACGTTAAGACCTTAGACCATATAGTATTAACATAGACCGCGCTACTGATAAGCGGCGAGTTCCAACAATATTTTTTAAATCATTTTGCATAAATTGGGCCCATTTCTACGGGAAAAATCAAGAGAAATTATACCACATCAGCGGTCAGACAATTTGCATCAATCATAAAAAAAAATTGGAGCGAAATGAGAGGATACGACTTCATTTTTGGTTCGAGTTCGGTGCTTTGATCGTATTTTCCGCCCTGGACCCAGTATTTATTCGTGTGAATTGGGATCATTGCTGCAAACGAAATTCGGAAAATCGGTAGTCAAACAATTTGTACTATCAACGGAGACTCATAGAAACAATTAGAGCGAAATCAAATGACGCGAGTTCGTTTTTAGATCATTTTCCGCGTTTTCCGCCCTGGACCCAATTTAATGTTGGAACACCGTAACAACATACGTCTTATGGACCGTAGCGCGGTCTATGTTAATACTAAATGGTCTAAGGTTAAGACTGTGGAGCCTTTGGAGCCGAAACTGCCGAAATTGACGTCTTGACGTCAGGTCCTTTGAGAGTCTGGGTCTGGATCAACATCATGGACCTTTGTGTGTTTTATAAGAATTTATGATGTTTCGGTTAATGAAAACTAATTTAATTTGTTTCAAATAATTCCTGCATCTTTACTCGTTAATTGAATCGTTGGTGTCCATCAAGCATACATGTATGTATGACGAAGGCGGCGATAATGTGAGTATAAAAATCTGTGTAGTTTTTATCCATAGTACCTTTGTACAACTCGAATCTGTCTACCTATAGCGTTCCAATTTTGATGTGTGTTTTAGGGTTATTCCAGCTAGAGCGGTGGTTCGTCAAGCTACGAACCTTATAAGGATGAAATTGAAAGGCCATTCTATCGGTATTCTTCGATGACATGGGATATACCTGAATTTATCAAGCAATTTATTCAATATTTTCATATCGCCATCAAAGAGAAGCATATGTACGATATAGAAAATTTATATGGAAATATGTAAGTACTTCGGAAATTCGTTTGATTATTCCCATTATTCCTCATGCACAACGTAATGAATAATTTCCCTCAGGTACCCCAAATTGTCCGAAGAATACTTCGACTGTACTCCTTGGCCCGATGAAACCAGTACTTCAGATTCGGAATTAGCGACCTCTAATTAGTCCAACACTACTCTTCATCTCTACTTTTTGGAGTGGAAAAAATCTGAAATAAAAAAGGCAGCTTGACGATCGCGAGAGGTTTCGAGATTATGTATTTTGACTCGGGGAATCCAAATCCGATATCTGTTTCGCAATCCGATACATATCCGTAGCGATAAAACCTATTTTCTGTATTAAAAAGACGTCCAAAGTCAGAAAATAGTTCAATCAATATGCCTTACAATATGTGTCAAGTAAATGCTGTTTCATTAACAGTTTAATTTTTATTCACTTGATGAAATTATACTCGAGGTTTATTTCTGTTCAGGACGACAAGGGGGTTTATGAAGAAAAGCCGATCGCTAGTAGTATAAGGTATCCATCGCAGTCGTCCAGTATACATTTAGATTCGGAATCGGACGATGTGTGTAGGTTTGTCAACTTGTGTCAAATATCTACATACTCATCACACTCTTCATGTGTTTTTGTCGCATTTTAAATATATTTTTCTATTTTTTGTAGAATTTGTCATGGCGAAGGAGCTGCGGACTTACCACTGATTGCACCTTGCTATTGCTGCGGTTCGGTGAAATACGTGCATCAAACGTGTTTACAGCAATGGATAAAATTGTCGAATAAACGAAACTGCGAACTGTGTAAATTTGAATTTATAATAGGAATGAAAATGAAGCCTTTTAATGAGGTTGGGGCAAAATACGATTTAATTATACTATGTAAAGGTGACCAAACTCGTAAATATTAATTTGTTTGAATTCGTTGGTTTTTAGTGGCATTGTTTAGTAATGACCGAGTTAGAACGTAAGAGATTATGGAACGCTGTGCTACGTTGGACCGTCGTCTGTTTCTACGTACCAGCAGTAATAGCTTTGACTTTGGTTGCTGCTCAACTAAAAGATCGCCTATGGTGGCCATTCTGGATATTCCCTATCGTCCTGGGAATGGGATCATTGTATGCCATTTTTTACATGTTCAAACGATGTAAGGTTGATTTCATGTTTTGCCAACGATGGATAGCACACAACAAGTACATACAAAAAAAAACGAAATCGTTGTTTTATTCACGGTTACGCTTGTGTCATAAAATTTTTGTTTATTGGAATGTTCGCAGGACGATATACATTCATGAAATACCGATAGAGAGCAATGAGACTTCGAATATGTAGAAATACAACCGAAGTTGGGTGCTCATTCAAACGTACCAATTTCAGCAAATGCAACTTGGAAAATATGCCAGAAACAATGTATAGACCTCAAAACTGACCAATCGCAAGCCAGAAATGGTGAAGTAGTTATCGAATTTAGAGAGAATTGCTCCGTAGAGTGTTTTGACTGTGATAAGGTCGCTGATGAAAACAAATTGCATTGCCTATGAGCGGGTTGGGTTATTCATCAGCGACGAAACGCTTCTTCTCGATAACCGAAGCGAAAATTCTATGGAAGATTGACAAAGCTACGAGGATCTAGTTGGTGTTGATTGAGTTACCCAGTAAAATTCTAAATTTCGTAGGTTTTTTCATGCAAATTCATATTCATTTTTTTCGTTTTTGTATTAATATTTGTACAATTCAGAATCACCGGTTGGTACTGAAATAAAATTTATTTTATTTTAAAAATTTTTCAACCTAATTTTTCAGGTGTTGTGTTCTTAATATGTTAAATGACTTGTTTGCAGTCGACCCTCGATCCGTTTTCCAATGTCTCGGATTCACACACTAGACGTCGTACGTATAATTGTCTATGCTTTGTATGAAATTCGATAGTGTAGGTACATGAATTTGACATGGATATGGATTTACGAAAGAAGCAAAATACTGAAATTTCCCTTCAAAGACCAAAGATGTTGATAAAACCATATCAACGAGTCTTTTTTTTAAGTTGGAAGATACTATTTACAGGGGTGCCGAAATCCCCCTACGCTTTTGAGGAATTACCCCCTCCCTCATTTTCTGGCGTACTCCCCCCCCCTTAAATACAAAAAATTAGTCTTTCTACTTCTACCTCGCTGTTCTCCTGTCCCAAGGCCCTAAACCATAAAAAGCCACCCTTTAAACCAACCAGTGACGTTTTTAAGGCATTTTTCCGGAAGGAGGTATTAAAATCTGTGAAAATTTCAACTCAGGTTTTCAATTTTCTCAATTATACATATGATAGGTACATAGACATACCTACATCAATAGGGCTTTCTTTACTCTCGTACAATGCTCCTTTTTTACTACGAACAGGACTTCAACCCAACTAAATTTCACGTAGAACGTAGAAGGTAGCTGGAGTTAGTGACGTCGCCGTCGGACGCTTCTTTTTTGGAATGGCCAAAGTGGGTATGGGAACTTGAAATACCAGGAGATTTTAGGGATAGGGTGTAAAAGGGAGCATTTTTTCACGGGGTTGTAGTTTGAAGAATCGTAATTTTGATTATGCCTGAGCGAAGCGAGGGCGAAGCTTTGCAAAAATTGAATTTTTAATGCCACAAAAAGAATTCGTTCAATGTGAATATGAGAGAAATTCGAATGCAAAAATTTTAGAAACCCTCAAAATTCAAGGTGCAATGAAACTATGTTTTGGATAAATAAACCTGAATAAAAAATCGGCCACTGCTATTTTAAAATCATTAAAGGAGAAATACGATAAGACTGAGCACAGCGAGACCAAAACTTTTAAAAACATTGAAAATTATTTTTAAAGAAAAAAAATGACACAATTAGTTGAAATAATTTTGAAGAAAAATAAGAAAAAAATCACTTTTGTAGGATTTGGTTCAAGTATTTTAAAATTATGGAAGGAAAAATAAAATGAGGCGAGGTCAAAGTTTTTGAAAAATTTTGATTTGGGGAGGGGGGGTAATTTAAGCAATGAATTGACAGTTTTGGGGGGTAATTTTAGAGTTGGATTGTGATTTTTTTAAAGTGACGTGCCCCCCCCCAAAAAAATCTTTTTGAGGAATTGTCCTCAAGGATTCTGGTTTCTCGGCACCCCTGACCCCTGACTATCTATTTTACAGCGAACGTTTCTTCCTTTCTTCTCCTTTTACATATAAGAATTTAGGACAATATGCAAAAATATGAAACACGATCCGAATTTTTGCGAATGAACTTGGACATTTGGGATTTAAAAATTATGTTGTACCAAAAAGTGAATTTACATCGATATCTCCTCTTTGCTTTCGAGCAATCAACGAACAAGTTCTTATTCTTATCCCTTAAGCTTGCCAGATTGATTGATCGATGTATGGATGTAAAATCTGACAAATCGATACATCAGATTGGCAAACTATTGTTTGTTGATCTTGAGATCTAGACATAAGGAATATAGAAGAATTATGATTGATTTTCTCAAAATTTAAAACCCAGCTGCTGCTTCCTGTGCACTAACGTAGGTATTTTAGGAGTTACCTAAGAAAACCGTAATGAATTATTAATAAGCTTGACCTTCGAATTTGTGATGTCAGTGTCAATGATCGTTAACGAATTAAATTTAAAAAAAATAAAAATAAAAAAGTATTTTACTCT
Organism: Pseudococcus viburni; assembly: GCA_033439095.1. Taxonomy (NCBI): domain Eukaryota; kingdom Metazoa; phylum Arthropoda; class Insecta; order Hemiptera; family Pseudococcidae; genus Pseudococcus; species Pseudococcus viburni. Next base: position 173,556 of record JAVBJF010000254.1, read on the forward strand.
TAATCTCTGCCCTAACTGATTTTGACCAGTGCTACCATTTCTAAAAACGTGAAAAAACCGCCATCCAGTTTATACTCGACATTTTCATTGTTTTTGTCGTTATCAAGAATGAGTCAGATTTCCATTGACTAATGACAGTAATGACTACGCCATAATTGCAATTTGGTTATTTCCGTTTTTATTTTTGTTCTCAGTTAATTACCTTGTGACTTAGTTTCCAATCGATTAATCTAGTTCGGTTATTTTGTTTCGTTTCGGCAGCGTATCGAATTTTAATGTAAAATAGCCCAGATGTTCGAAAGCATGTCGGAGTTTTTATCGATACCGCCTAAAAAGCCAACGGACATTGATCTTGTTAAACCTCTAAAAAATATTATTTCGTCCCATTATAACACATCCGATAACCCGGACTCGTATAATAATGCCATCGAGGAATTCAGTAAGTTAAGAAACCAAGCAATATGGAAAGTATACGAGAAATACGAGAGCTCGTTAGAAGTAGCGTATTGGTGAGTGTTACATCACATATTGTGTTTAATTCTCTTTGGAGATTGTTTGCGAGTAATGAGGTTTTTTTCTGTTTAAACAGTTACTACGACGAATTAGTTTCTTTGGATACCAAATTGTCAGGTAGTTCGCCGCAGATCGCTTTTAAATGGAAAGATGCCTTCGATAAAGGTTCTTTGTTCACCGGAAGAGCAAGTTTGAGTACGTGTGACCGTAATTAAATCACGACTGTGTTTGAACCAGTTTTTTAAAATGTTTTGGTTTCTGCAGCGTTGACTTCGTTCAAATACGAATGTATTTGCGTGTTGTTTAATATTGGAGCTTTGCAAAGTGCTGTTGCTGCTACTCAGAGTGTCGAATCCGACGATGGGCTCAAGTTGGCTGCCAAATTGTTTCAAGTTTGTATTTATTTGATAAATGAGGTAATCGAAGTCTGTATTGTTTTATTGACTGGAATGATTTTCTAGTTGGCTGCTGGTATTTATAAATATATCAAAGAAACCGTTCAGGAATCGTTTCAACAAGATTTGACTCCGGATTTGAATACAGAAACTTTATCAGCTTTAACGTATTTAATGCTTGCTCAAGCTCAAGAAATATTCGCTTTAAAGGCCATTCATGGTAATAGATTATGACACGAATCTAATCATGATGATCGAACATTGATAACGAAAGATTTTATTTATCTAGATCAAATGAAAGACGCTGTAGTTGCGAAATTATGCGCTCAGTGTGAAGAATACTACACAGATACAGCCCGATTAATGCAAAAAGATTTCGTCAGGCCTTTAGTTGGTACCTCGTGGATTTCATTAGTAAGTATACGACTTGGTAAACGTCCTGAGACGTGTTCGAAATATTCAGCGGTATTTTCTGTCGTTAGGTTGTTGGAAAATGTCACATATTCCGAGGTTTAGCCGAATATTTTCAATCGTTGGTATGCAAACAGAAAAAAGAAGTAGGCCAAGAAATCGCACGATTACAAGTACGTAATTTTTAACTCGAATGAGAAAATCAGAGGTGTCGAGGCTAATTCGATCATTTTTCCTGTTTAGGCAGCCATCGATATGATAAAATCAGGACAACAGCAGTCGGCCAAGAATTTATTCCAAGATTATCTGAATAAAGCTCAACGTGCTCTAGCCGAGGCTCAAAAAGATAACGATTTTATTTACCACGAAAGAATACCGGATATAAAATCACTCGATCCGATACCTCGAGCTGCGATAGCTAAACCTACTTCGATGCCAAATCGTCTATCGGCGAACTTCCAAGGTACGTATGCAACGTATAAACCCAATGAATCATCTGATTGGTATCACTGACCGATGTTATTTTTGTAGATTTATTCCTCGACCTGACACCTGTTGTGATTCATCAAGCTTTGGCAGCTTACGATGTCAGAAGAACCGATTTAATGAATAGTGAAGTTAATAAATTAAGAGAATCGACGCAGCTTCTGAATAGGTATTGAAATATTCACCGAAATGCCAATGGATGGTCATAAATTCGTAATTTATTTCCACGGTGTTTTTTTTTTTTTAGTGTCTTAGCATCGTTGAATTTACCAGCAGCGTTGGAAGACACGAATGGTGTCGTTGTTCCTCCTTCGGTGATCGAAAAATCCGATATCGTTATTAGGGAAGGAGGTCTGCAGCAAATCGAACAAATGATCCGTGAGCTTCCTGATTTATTGAGGTGTAATCAAGAGATTCTGGACGAAGTATGAATTTGTACCGTTTAATGTACGATAAAGGATATTTTAATGAAGTTCCTGTTTCGCGAATTTACAGACAGAGAAATTATTGATCGAAGAGAAAAACGCCGACGATACGTTGAGAGCGCAGTTTAGAGAGAAATGGACAAGAACTGAATCGGATAAATTAACAGGGTCAATTAGAAGTAATTTAGACAGTTACAAGCAAATGATACAAACTGCTACGACCGCAGATAGCGTAGGTGTTTTTAAACCTATTGTTAAAACGTGCTTAGACGTAATGTTTTGTTCTTTTTATTGTTTACATGGTTTGATTTTGTTTCTGGAATTATTTCGCAGACGGTTAGAGAGAAATTCGAACAACATAAAAGAGCAATGAAACTGCTCGCAGCTGGTAGAGCGGAAATCGAGCGTAATATTCCGGCTGGGTCTACGAGTGGTGGTGGTTCCATTGGGTATAGTAGTTCGGCTATTTCTAATTTGAAACGATTGATGGAAGAGGTAAATTATTATGCCGAGTATGACTCGTTAAAGTTTACGATTCTAATTGTAATACATTTTGGGACGAATTTCAGGTGGAAACGATTAAAGCTGAACGAGACGCCATTGAATCCGAACTTAAATCTGCTACAGTGGATATGAAATCTACTTTTTTGAACGCATTGGCTCACGATGGAGCTATCAACGAAGCTGAATTATCAAAAGAAAGTCTTAATCAAACCTACGCCGCGTTGCAAAAACAAGTCAAAGAGAGTATCGATAAACAAGAGTCGCTTTTAGCTAATATTCAAGTAAGGATATCTCGTTTTATGGTTTCCCTCGCCTTGTGCCTTCAAAGTAAACGTCGTATCAAAAAAACGAAACGAATTTTTGGGGAATTGCAGTTTGAAAAATTTCTGTGCCTATTTTGAACTTTTTTTCGGACAGTTTTAAATACCTAAAACCCTAATTTTTCAAAAATCGGTCATCAATTCTATCGGTGGTTTTTGATTTTGGGGTTTGAACCCCCTGAACCCATTTCTGAGGTTATTTTAATTTTAAATCGGATAGATGATCTGCCAGGGGGTGTAAAGGAGAGGGGGGATCAAAAATCAAAATTTTTCGACGATAGCTTATGACTTATAGGGTATCAAAATTAAAAAAATCACATAAAGAATGGAAGATCGTTTTAAATTTTTAAATTTTTTATTGAAGTGCATAATTTAAATTTTTGAGTTCATTTCTGAGATAATTTCGGATTTGAACACCAAAATTTACTGGCAGAGGGAGTGAATCAAAAATCGGAATTTTTCAACATTATCGAGTAAGATATCAAAATCTATGTTTCCAACTTCCTCTGCACTTTTTTAAAGTAATTTCGCAGAAATCAAACAAAATGGGTGTTGGGAGAGCTTAGATTCACTCTAAAGTTTAGAAAATCTTCATTGCTATCAAAATTCATTTTTTTGACTTCTAGTGTTAATTTCTAAAGTAATTTTTGGCTTAAACTTCGAAAGGGTCTCTGAATCATAGAGGGGGGGAGGGCAGGATTGATCATGGGATATACTTGCACAAGCTCACATTTTTCGAAGAATTGACTGAAAACTCATGGAAAAGGTCGTAAAAGTCTTGAGGTCTCTTTAAATTGTATAAAATTCAAAATATAATTTAATTAACGCCAAAAGACCTAATATAGCAACTCAACAAAAAAAATGAAAACAATTGCCAAATTTCAGAAAAAACCAAAAATTTCAAAATTCAGGGTGCCCACTTTCCGGAGAACCTGGAAAAGTCTTTGAATTTTGCAAGTCTGGAAAAGTCAGGAAATTTTGTATAAATCCAAAAGGATTATTCAGGAAAGTGCTTTTTCGCTTATTTTATTATAAATTTTTCAAAGAATTTCTCCCTCCCTCCGCTCCGAGTTCGGAGATAATTTACATCCTTTCTTTTTGCAGAAACCATTAATTTTTTTTTTTTGAAAACGTACTTTTTAATAAAATATGATGAAAAAGGAATGCAATGATGCCCTGGATCACGATTTTAAAAAAGGGGAAAGAATGGAAGAGAATTAAAAATTATCGGTCACATTTTAGAAAACTTCACTGAGGGTAAAATGATAAACTTTCATCTTTTGAAGATCTTATTTTGCAAAAAAAAATTCGTCCTCGCTTCGCTCGGGCTTATCACATTGATATGTCTCATCAAAATAATTGATATTTTCCCCTTCATCGATTTTTTATCGAAAAGTTTGCATGGGCTTTTATGAATTTATAAATTTGAGGTACGTGTTTTTTTAGGGGGAGGGAGGAGGAGGTAATGAATTGTGAAGAAATTTTTGATTTTCAGCCCGGAAAAATGGAGTCAAAAATTTTCAGAATTAAATTTAATTCGTTTTTGTAGCCAGAAAAGGGAGCATCTAAAAATCTCGTAAGAAGTAAAGATTTTTGAAAAAAAAAACGTTAAGCGCCATGCATTTTACATCATTCTTCTAAGCAATTTCACCACGCAAAATTTAAAAGGTTTGGAAAATTTCGTAAAATTGGTCTGGAAATCCTGGAAAAGTCAGGGAAAATCATTTCTGAAATATTGTGGACATCCTGAAATTTTAATTCAAAATTGATTATCTAAGTGAATGGTTTTTGTTCTTTGTAATATATTTTTGGGGTGAATTTGAATTTCATTTTTAGTGGAGTCACACCTTTTCGAGATCCTTTTTACTTCGTTTGCATTTAATGGCATTCAAAATCAGACTCAGGTGATCAAAAATCATAATGTTGATAGCCGGCTTGATGGTTCTTCACCCCCTCACGATACTTTTGAGATCTCATTACCTCGAAAACGGCTTCAAAAGTAAAAATATAAGTACCAAATTTGAAATTTTCAACAATTTTGAGTCGACCCTCTCCTCCTTGAGAATAGTATCAAAAATGCATTTAGGAGCAGGGATGCAAACCGAAACCGAAATTATTTAACAAATTACAAAACCCACTAAAATAGGCCAAAAACCTTAATCGAAACCGAAACGAAAAAATAAAACCGAAACCGTAACTGAAACCGAAATTTAAAAATTTGAAACCCAAACCGCTATTTTTTTCGATTTTGGTTTGCACCCCTGTTTTTCAGTTTGTTGGAAATTTAGAATTCCTCAAGTTCTGGAATTGGTGAAATTTCATGATTTTCTGGTTTCTGTTTTTTTACTTCAATAAAGAAAAATGAAGAACCGGAGCCGTTATTTTTGCTGTAACCGAAACCGAAAACGAAGTAAAAAAATGTGAAACCATAACTGCTTAATCGAAACGAAATTTTTTTCGGTTTCGGTTTGCATTCCTGTTCAGGATGTCAAAAACATCGATTTAAATATCTCACTCGATGGAGTCGAAATATTACGAATCCTCTTCCCCCTTCGCCCCTTTTTTTCGTTCCAAACGTTAGGAGTAGATTTTTTTTCTTGTTGTCTTCTGTGATTGATTTTTTTTGAGGTAGCGCCATTAAAATAAAAATTTTCTACCATTACTAATTCTTCAGATCATTTTTTATTTGAAAAAAATGTAAAATTTCAGAAAAAATACCCTCTCGTGGTAATAGAGCAAAAAAAATTGACCCCCCCCCCCTAATTTCCTAAAAATGACCATTTCGACTTGTAATTAATTTACCATCAATTTACAGAATCAGAACACCGAATTCTGCAAAGAGAAGACCAACTGTGTCGCCAGCATCCATCGTGAAACATTCTTAAAAGAATTGGCCGGCGCTTACGACGCCTACGTCGAACTAAAGAAGAACCTGCAAGAAGGAATTAATTTCTATAAAAATCTTACTCAGGTATATTTCTTAGAAATTTCAAATTTCCATCATTTTTTAAGTACCTACACCTACTAATCTTACTCGTTGGTTCTGTTCGAGCAGCATCTAGTGACTTTCCAAAACAAAGTGACCGATTTCTGCTTCGCCCGCAAGACCGAAAAAGAAGAATTAATGCGACAACTGACTCAAGAGGCCAGTCGCATAGCCAACGCTCCGGCTGCCCCTCCGGCTACCGGCGGAGCTGGTATTTAATTTTATACCCTTTTCCTCTCATCCATCGTGAAAATTATTACTACAAACGTACATTATTCTAGACGCGAGAAGAGAACCTCCTCCGAGACCTCCAGCTCCAAACGTTGGTAATTTTGTTGACGGTAGTAAAACACTGCCTTATCCGGTTTATCCTCAAGGTATGCCTATGCCGATGCAATACGGCGGTGCTCCCGGATACGCATATGCTCCACCTCCGATGCCTACGACTTATAATCCATATGCTACCTTACCTCAAATGCATAGTAAGTCGTAGTAAATAATGGAGAGAGATCTAGACAATAAATACGAGAAAAGGTAATTCTATAATTACTCTTTTTTTATGTATTGCGTAGCTTATCCTCCTCAGCAACCGCCGCCGCAATATCAGCAACAATACAATACTTTTCCGTACTATCAACGTCCGCAATGAATATTAAAATAGCGTAATTATTTCTATGTGTAATTTTTCTTCTTTAGTTAGTGCCTTAATAATATCAACGAATTTCTTCTTTTTACATTATCAAATTGGCAAGGTTGATCTGTGCGTGTCGATTTTTTCTGGTCTTATACCTACCATTTTATTATTATAAACCCTACTACTACTACGCCTAGAATATATAATTTATACTGTGAAAATGTCCAATACCAGCTTTTTATTATCGTTAAGTTTTATTTATACGTATTTTTTTATGAAAAAAAAAAATAATCCATTTTATAAACGCAATTTATTCGATTTATATCACATTTTTTTATTCGTGTTTGTTTTTCTTTTGTGTCTTTTACGTATTTTTAATGATAATAATGATTTAGAAGGTTGAAGCTGCGGAGAAAATGCAAAAGAAGTATGGAGAAGATTTCTTCGAATCAACGAGTGATTATTTCGAATCAGAATAATAATTTCACAGTATTACCTATGTGATTTTTAATTGTGAAGAAGTATAGATTCAAATTCGCGGTATTTAATTATTTAAAATGAAGGAGGGATGAATATAAGGGTACGTTCATTTTGGGTTTTCATCATAGGCGAATTAGCTCATAATTATTTTTGCCACATTTAAGATTTCGACGATTGAAATTCTCATTTATTCTAATTTTCAAGTTCAAATTTCGTTCATATCGAAATTTTTTCAATTGGAAATTTTTTTCAAAATTGTATCCCACTTTTAAGAAATTTTTCAACATTCAAATTTTTTAAACGTAAATTTTCCAATTTTTTTCAATTTCATATTTTTAAAACGTTTTTTCATTATTGAGTTGGAATAAATTTAAATACATGAAGTTGGAAAGGTTTTTTTAAAAAATTCATAGTTGAAAAAAAATTGAGGAGAAATCTTTAAATTATTGGAAAAAATTTTCGAGTTGGAAGAAACTTTTAAAAATATGAAGTTGAAAATGATTTGAGAAAATTTAACTTAAAATAATTTTTACAGTTGGAAAAAGTTTTAAATTTGGAAAAAATGTCGAAGTTTAAATTTCTCCTACTTGGAAATTTTTTCATTTCGAAAATTCTTTCCAATATGCAGTCTAAAAAATTTTTCCATCATTATTTTTTTTTAATTTCAACTTCATAGACTTACCCAATTTCTAACTGAATTTTTTTTGGTGATTATCAAAAAAATTGAGATTATAATTCAAGATTGCTGATTTCGATTTCGAATTTCGAGGTCCAATTTTTCGTACATATTTTTGTTTTTTAGGTATCGTCCATTTCACCTTGAAAATTTGATTTTTTGGTAATCGAACTCCGAACGACCGAAATTGATGTGATATTCGCAGTTAGTGATCTCGAATTCGTCGAAAATATCAAAATTTATTCATCTTTGCCATTTTGATTTTATTCCTCGAATGTGAGGTTATGCAACCCATTTAACAGGGGTTACGAATACAAAAAAGCCAATATGTAGACAAATGGCTGAATGACTGTACCAATGGTGTGTTCGTGATCAACGATCTCGATTCCATTCCCCGAAAATTTTCAACCAAATTGAACGTGGTTTTGAACAATTGAATCGAATTTTTTTAGGCAAAATCAAGTTATTTGAGAACAAAATTTCGACTCCGGAAATGTAGGTAGGTAGCAGGTATACTGGATTCGAAATTAGTGACCTCAAAGTAGTCTCATTCGACTCTTATTTTATGGTACGTAATTGGGTCCCAAAATGACTGAAATTCGCAAAAAATTGCTCCGAAAACGTGATAAATACCCATTTTTCAATTTTATAACTAGTTTAAAAGCTGTTAATATTCGAAATAGGGGTCGTAATGAATAATTCAAGGTCGCTGATTCCGAATCATTGTTTAGGAGATATGGTCAATTTTCACCTCAAAAATACGATTTTAGGTCAATCGAGTCACGAAATATTCAAAAAAAGAATCGTTTTCGACTAATTCAAGATTGCTCATCACGAATATAACTGTAACTCTGATTTTTTACTCGTCTGTGGTCGATTTACCAGGAATAGTATTTTTGAGGTGAAATGGTGGCTTGGATAAACAGTATTCAAAAAATGGCTTCGAAATTACGATTTCGTCTACCAAATTATTTGGAAAATATATGTACCTGCCAAGCATCTATTTTGTTATTTTAACTAGGTAGGTAATAGGTACCTTTTAATCAGTAAATTCGAAGTAGAAGATTCCAATGTTATTTCTAGCATCGGTTTTTTGTTCTTGAAATACTGCTCATTTCGGTCTCAAAAATTCGATTTTTAGGCAATGGAGCTGTAAAACGCCAAAATGAATATGATTTTCGTGATCAGCGACCTCAAATTGATCAAAAACGACATGAAAAGGTTGAAATAAAAACTCACCCATTTTAATATTAGGTACTTACCTATTTATAGTTTTGCCTGAAATTTTCGTTTGGGTATGATTAATTTGTGTTAATTGATCAGCGATCTCGAATCCCGAATCCACCAACTACATACCAAAATTTTAGTTCTTTTGAACGAGAAATTTTGAAACCAAGCCTTTTAGACATTTTCTTCCTAATTTTTCAGTGAAAAAAATCGTAGGAAAAAAGCAAATCATGATCATTTTTTGTCAATTAAAAACTTGGTATGGTAGGCATAGTTAATTTTATACATTGTGTTTAATAGGTATGTATTATTCTTTTTTGAGAAGAAGAAGAGGATGAGGGGAAAGAGAGTGATTCTCATCAACGCAAATTCATATTTATTAGGAATTTTTTATGAAATCGATCAAATTATTGTCGTAAGCTTTGAATTTATGATCAAATTTTGTCTGCTGTTCTGAAAACTTGCAGAAAAATTGTAAGGATTTTTCAAAAACAATTCTGCTTTCAGTACCTACTCACAGTTCCACTCCCTGGCCTCAAAGGGGATTATACAGGGTGTCCCATGAATCGTCTGCCAAACATATTGTTTTGGATATAACCACTAAAAAAAGAACTTTAGATGACATGTTGCCTATTTTAAAAATTGAAGGGGCAAATGCTGCTTCTAAAAAAAACACGCCAAAAAAATTTTCAACCATGGGAATGGAAAGTACTTTGAAAAATGATCAAATTTTCACTTCATGATTTTTTGCCTAGGTAAGTACCTATCTTTAAAATCGAAGGGACTACAAAAAGCATTGTTCAAGAAAAATGCTCAAAGAATTAACTGATCAAGGGAATGGATAGTACGTTGATAACTGAAGAAATTTTGTTCTGTAGACTTTTTGCCTAACATCAAAAATGAAGGGGCTACGGATCACTCAAAATAAATGGGCTTCAAAAAATTTTCACAATTTTTATTGACCCTTAGCCCCTTTATTATCGATGTTAGGCAAAAAGTCTACAGAACAAAATTTTTTCAGTTTTCAACGTACCTACTATCCATTCCCATGATCAGTTAATTTTTTGAGAAATTTTCTTGAACAATTTTGTTTGTAGCTCCTTCAGTTTATAATGATAGGCAAAAAGGAATAAGGTGAAAATTTGCTCAGTTTTCAAAGTACTAGGTATCAATTCCCGTGGTTGAAAAAAATTTTTGACGTGATTTTTTTAGAAGCAGCATTTGCTCCTTCAATTTTTAAAATAGGCAACGTGTTCATCTCAAGGTTTTTTTAGTGGTATGCGGTTATATTTAAAAAAATACGTTTGCCAGACGATTCATGGAACATCCTGTAAATTTTACCTGGGAGAATTTCGACTTAAAAAGTATGGTGCATGCGAAAAATTAGTAATAGGTACCTACCCGAAGTCCCGAAGTGTTATTTTTTCACAATCAACCTTGACTACTTATAGAACACCTTCATTTGATAATTTTAAATTCATTTCAGCAGTATGGGTGATCAGGTGGTGCAAAATTTTTACACAATATTTTAAAAATGAAATTAAGTACAGGCGTTGCGTTGATGAAATATAGAAATATATGACCTCTGGCATGTCTTTCACAAATTACACACCTCAATTTTCTTTACTTGCGAATACCACCAGCAAAGGCTAACGAGTTTAAAAATTTATTTTGGATACACTCACACCTGTTCATTAATACAAATTAAAATTGCCATTCCACGTGAACTTTAAATTTAGGTACCTACCTAGGTACTGGTGGGTTATGTTTTGAATTACATACCTATATATATACTTTGGTGTGTAGCAGGTTAGATACTTGTAATTCATTGGTGAATTTGAATTGAAAACGTGTTCTGTGTTAGAAACAAAATGAGAACGTCTTTTCTGATTTTTATTGGTTTAACCATTTTGGTGGTAAGTAATTTTTTCATCAGTCTTAAAACCATCGAGAGACTGAAAATTTAACCATTTAAAAAAAAACTTGATCAATTTTTTTTAATTTAACAAAACTTATTGAAGTAGAAAACTTGACTAAGTAGCTACTTTTTGGAAAATAGGGCAAATTTTTGCGAATGTTTGCCTATTTTTTTGAAAATTTATTTTCTTAAAAATTTGATTTTTAAATTTTGACTGAATTTTTTGGGAAAATTTTGGCCAAATTTTTTGTGAAATTCGGGCCATTTTTTTGAAAAATTGAACTAATATTTTTCTTTGGAAATTTGATCAAGTTTTTAGAGAATTTTTAAGAATTGAACTAAAAATTATCGTTGTATAAAATTACTCAAAAATACTATTGAGACTCACTTCTCACTCTTGCTCCACTTTTCAGGGATATCTATTTGGAAAAAATCACTTTCCCTATACGTTTATTACATTTACATTGAAAAATTTTTAAAATGATTTTTTAAATGATTCTCGATTTTCCACCAATCACTACATACCTATTTACTTACTTACACTTCATTTTCTGAAATGGACCTCGAGCTTATCTGCATTTTTGAAAACTTATCAAAATGGGGCAGGAAAATGGGTGAAAAATCTTCGCCCACATTGGGATCATTTCAATAAAAATTTTCTCATTTTTTTCATTCATTACAAACAGACGTGAAAAAATAATTTTAAAAAAGTATTTCATTCACGAAAAATGGATTATCTAATGTTTTTCATAAGAAAAATAAAATGCATGGTTTGACCCTCAGAGGGCTTTCTGAGACAAAGAGGGGAACAATTTTAACCTCTTTGTCATTCCAAAGGCTCCAAGAATCGAATTCAGGGGCTTCAAATACTCCTGAGGTCTAACTTTTTTCTACCAAAAGTCTATTTGAAATTTTTTTATGGTACCTGTGTATACTTAAATTCTTCCTGATTTTTTTCGGACTTGATTTTTTGATTAGATTCAACCTCTTGAAAAAAATTGAAAAGAGGAGTAGAACGATGGTATTTTTGAGTAAAAACTTGAGTAATTATAAAAATTTGCATCGAACATACCTACAAACTAGGTACCTATCGTATAAAAATATCACTTTGTTTGAATCGAATGCTTCTTTTAAAAAACAACCTATACTATAACATCGATCGTTTTTCTCGTAAAATTTACTTTCAGAATATGAAATTAAAAAATGTAAATTTTGACTACGGTCGTTTTTTAGGTGGCTTCGGCAGCCAAACCGAAGAAAAGCGCCATATCAAAATCAGCACCGGCCGAAAAAGCTGCGAAAGAAGAAGATATTGAAATTCCTGCGGATGTCGACGACATATTGAAGAACGAAGAAGACGAAATCAGGATTCCAGATATTGAAGAACTCACCACAAAATCCGACCCTGTCGAATTAGGTCGGCGAATCAAAAGCCTCACCGATAAAAAGAAAATAAAAGCACTGACTGCTGAATTGAAGAACGCTTGGAATAAAAATAAAGGAGAACCTATATCAGGGAAATTTTACCGAGCTGCTTATGATTCCCTTTCCAAGAAAAAAGGTGCCGAAGAAAAGGCCGACAAATTTTGGAAAAAGGAACTAAAAAAAGCGCTTAAGTACATAAAGAATGCTGGTAAAGATATCGTTGATCAAACACAGGCTAGCATAGGCGACGTCGTTGATAATACTATCAACGATTTAGGTGAAGTAACAGATTTGACGTATAAAGCTATTAAGACAGTTCCAGTCCCGATGCTTTAAGCCTATAATTTAACGAAATAAGTGAATTATGGTTACTTCAATGTACCTAAATCTATTTTTGTAGCTTATTTCGAATAATAATATTACAATTCTGCGTTCGTACAATTTTGTCTAGTTTTGAGTGTGAGGTATGGGAAACGTATAATATTCGAGTCTATAAGAAAATTTATTTCGTACTTACACCCTGTGCGGATTCATTTTTATTTTAATTATAATGAAGGACCATTCCATCAAATTTTAAATAAGTTTTGACCCTTGGTCTTGTTTTTCTCAAAATTATAACAGGTGACCAAATTTAAGACTCAAATTTTGGTAATCAAATTTGATTTGAGACACCAGTGGCATAATAACATTTCGTTCAATTTTTAAAATTTTTTAAAAATTTTGACAAAAAATAGATGTAAGAACGTTTTATTAGATTTGAAAAAAAAAATTGGAAAAATTCTTATGAATTCATAAAAACATCGGATATGAATTCAGAAAGTTACATGATGTCAAATATATATATTTTAAACCTAACAGTCAGTGGTGTCTTAAATTTCATCCCCAAAATTTAAAAAATTGACTCTCCTCCTCCTCCTCCTCCTCCTCCCCCTCTCCAGCATTAAAACATTCATTATAGGCTCTGGTCAACCTATAACTTGCAAAGCCATACCTATTTGTTTCCGACTTCTAAAAGAAACGAAGGGAGAGGGTATTCAAAATGGATAAGTTAATTATGGTGCTATTGGGGCCAATTCATAAAATTGGTGATTAAATTTTTTCCACCAAAATTTTCGCAAACAAATTTAGTATCTATACAACATTGACATAACAATATTATGTTAGACGTGTTCGACTTTGAAAAATTACAAAATTTTGGAGACCAACTTTTGATATTTTCTGTAACTTTTTGATATTTTTTGTCAGACAGTTGAAAACTTGGAAAAATTTTAATCGTTCGATGTAGGATTGTCAAAGGATAGGTATTGGTAATGATTTCTTGTTGGACTTTTATGAACTAAGGAAAATCTTTTCCATTGGAATTGGTCAGCCATTTTAAAAATTATAAAAAAAAAAGGCCAAACATCTGATATTTTAACAAGAAAAAAATCAATCCTTATCAGCTGACATTTAATAAAAAGTAATACCTATGTTAAAATTTTGGAAGAAATGTTCTGTTTTCTGAAGGTTTGACAAAAATAAAAATGTTACAAAAGAATGACAAAATTTGATTACAATTTTTCAATTTATTGAAGTAATTTTGAAAATGGGAAGAAAACGACTGAAATACTTAATATTTTTATAAGATTGCCCTTTTTTACTCTAATCCTTTCATCTCAAAGAGAAAAATATTCCCAAATTCAAATTCTACGCCCTCAAAAACATAGATTTCGATATATCACTCGGAAAAATTGCCAGATTGAAATTTTTCAAGTTTCATCCCCAACCCCTCACATTCCTCGTCCGAAAGGAATTCTGTGTAATGTGAGAATATATCCATCTTCGGTGGTAACGTTGTGAATTTCCACTGGGTAATTGTTACTGTCGATTAACTGGGGCTGAAATAAATTAAATTCGAGTTATTAATCATGTATTAAAAGACGAACGTTTCAATTTTAGTTGAAAAAAGCGAATAAAAATGATTAGTTGAAGTTAAATTGTAGCACCAACACCAACAATGATCAGCAGTTCCTATTATTGCCAAAAATAGGAATTCGAAAATCAAACTTCAAATTTATTCTACGTTTCAATTTTTTTCAAATCAGTTTGAAAAATTTTCCAGCTACAGTTTTATAAATTTCAATCATCTTAAAATTTTCCCAAATTGGATATTTTTCAATTTCAATACATGCAATCTTTAGAAAATAACTTGAAAATTTTTTAAGTAAATTTGGTCTTAGATGGTCGGCTGAAAATCATAAGTCAAGTCATATGAAGATAGCATTATTCGTGAATTATTATTTTTGCAAGCAAAAAAAATCGTCAATCTAAACCATAATTGAAAGACATGAAAAACAGCAAAAGGGCAAAAGAAAAATAAAAAACAAAACATTGATGAACAAAAATGTTTTCTGTTTATTACGTAATCTTCAAAAAACAATAAATAATTATCTACGATTAACCGCAAATTAACATGCGATAAAAAAAAGATAGGTAATCAAATTAAAATTAAAAATACGATTTCAACGCGATACAATTCAAAAACTGTCAAAAAACAAAACAAAAATACAGATTCAAATAAAACGGCTAATTTTGTGCTTAGCATAATCGGTCCTGAATTTCTTAATTACATCTTTGTCATTATCGAAAAACCAGGCGAAAACAGTTCTCAAATGATATTTTTCGGTTTTTCTCAGCAACACTTCGATCGACTCCATTCTTCCAAAATTAAAAGCTTTGTCGATCTTATACTCCTTGATTTCCTGCGGAGTATCGAAGTACCAAGATAGGAATGCATCCAATTCATTAAAACAGCATTTCACTTTAAAACTACAATTTCGAAGCTGCGTATCAAACTTCACAAATACCGATTTGACCAACATTTTGTTGAACAGTTCTTCCTCATTGAACAATTTCCTAAACTCCTTGAGGTCAGTAGCGCACCACGTAAGGAATTCTTCCCATTCTACTTTTTGAAAAATAGAAAATACTCCTTTTCGTATTATATTCACGTACGATTGCAATAATCCATCTTTTACTGTTTTCAAGTCTTCTTCTTGCGTGATGAGTTGTAGCAAGGAATCCTTCACTCGATTGAATTCTCCGGCGTTTATTTTTTCGCGACATTGTTCAAAAGATTCGTTCAATAAACATATTCGTAATATGGAACTATTCGCCGAACTTCGATCGGATCCGAATACATCGTCGACCACTTCTCTCAGCTTCTGACATCGATCGGTCAACAACTCAGTTATCCAAAAATCAGTCAAAATTTTCAATTCAACCAATTTCAATTTGTAATCTGTGATTTTAGCGGGAGGTAGAGGAATGACTTCGTCGTCAACGATTTTTTTCAGGGTTTCACATTTGAAATCTTTTAAATCCTCGATGAATGAATCGAAAACAGTTTGTGATTCAAGTATTTTCATTTTGTAGTCAATTTTTTCGGTATCTGGAAGGAGCGTTGTTAATATATCGTTAAACTTAGCCAAATTCCGTTCTCGGATCAAGTGCGAACAGTATTGTTCACATTCTTTAGAATGCATTAGTGATTTCTTCTTGTCAGCAACTTGCTCAGCATCTGAACAAATAATTTTCAGCAATTTATCCAAATAATGCAGTTCGAAATCTTTCAACAATGTGCAGAAAAAAAAGTTCTCGCAGGAGTTCAGCACTCGTTCCTTGTATTCGCTGCTCGCATCAGGCAACATTACGACTAACAAATCCATCATTTCAGCGCACGCGGAACTAGAATTTTTTAATAATTCTTTAAAAATATGCTTGAAATCCAAAGACACGGCATTTTTTTTCAATTCAGCGGGTGCAGTGGTCCACATTTCAATCAGTAACGAAACGGTGTAGTGCGAATCTTTATTGTAGTAGCTGCTCCAAGCTAACTTTCTCCCGGTTTCTTCGAATATATCGAAGAACTCTTTCTCAGTAATGAGATCTTTACATCGGTTCCATAAATCGAACACTAACGACTTATTAGATGAAACGTCTAAGCAATTCATTAGGATATTCTTGGCACAATCCATGAAAACTCGATGCTGTTGCGACTCGTTCAATTTAGATAATACACGCGATTGATATTTCAGTCCGTGAGAGCGAATTAAAACTGTCGCTTTGACTACTTGATCGTCGACGCTCAGTTGATCGAAGAAGTACTCGATGGCAGCCCAATTATCGACCTTGGGAATCATGCCATTCTGAAGCAATGTAGCTTGGTCGAAATCAATCTTGTCGAGCTCCCTTTCCAAATAACTGCGCCAATAGAATATCAACGGATGATCGTCAAACGCTACTCGACGGAAATACTTCGGGCTAATAATGCAGTTGGGGAGTTGTACGATATCGTCTTCCATGCAATACGTACACATCACATGGAATTTGTGTACGTCACTCAACAGCAGTGATTCGAGTAAATTTTCAGCAGTAGCCATATAATCGATGTAACCATCGGATCTCCAAATAATCTCATCGATCAAGTCGTTGGCTAAATGATAGGCATTTGATCGAAAAAAAATACGCCGCTCGTGATAATAAAGCCAATTTTGCAATTGGCGTTCGATTAACTCCACGTTGCTTTCAATGAATGGCAAAAGTTTCGGCGGAATAGGTAATTTTTTGACTGAATTTAAAACCGCCTCGCGAAATAGACGATTACGATCATAGCTGTCACAATCATAATCAGGCCTGGGCATGTGAATATATGATTCTCCCATTGAATTGTACCTTAAATTTCCACGAAAACTATCACGTATTTTTTGATGATACCACAGAGCTATTGTTATCTTGATCGCAGCCATATCTTTCAGCGATGACGGAGCTATGAAGAAGTTCAGTTTTCCATCGTGGTTGACTTTTCGTACTTTGACGCCGGACTCGTCAGCGTCATCGGATAATCTTCTTTTACTCATTTTCGACCTGAAATAAAAATTGAACTGTATTTCCGTACGGTATGGATTAAATTTCGTAATAAATATTTCTAAATTGGAGCTGATATTTGGTACATGGTATACATTCTTCAGGTACGGATTGCAAGTCGAAAACACAAAATTTAGAATTACAAGAGTTCGTATAGGTACCACCCATTATCCCAAATGGGAGAAAAACATTCAAAAATCATAAAGTTGGCATAAATTTAAAGAATAAGCGACTTACTTACCTCGAAACACAAACACGTGAAACAATGTGTTTCGTGAGTATTTTTTTTCAATACGAAATTAATGACTGGAAATGATGAAACTACACTAATCATGCACGAAAATTACATCGAGAAAGCTGACTCTGAGAAGTTGAACTTCAATTTTAATCGCAAAAGTTTTAATAAAATAAACACAACTTCCATTTCCATTCCAAAGTTTCAGAGAATCGGAGAACCGGAAATGAAAATCCCTCCAAATTTTTTTTATCGTTATCAGTGTTGTCATATTTGTAAAATCTAAAAATTTCAATTTGAAATTTTATTAATTAAATGAAAATTTTTTAACTTCGAGAAAATTTTCTATACCTACTTGAGTAATCTTCAAGAGCGTGGATCGATTTTTCACTAATGAGAGACGAGAGATCCTTACAAAACTAGAAACCTTTAACTTTTTCTGAGATTTTCCTGATTTCCACAATTTGTTTTATTTCTGAAAATAATCAATTTTCTAAAAAAAAATTGACTCTTTTTTCTGTAACATAAATAAGTTTTGAATTTTTTTAAAAAAAACATGACCTTTTTTTTGAAATGAATGATTTTTCAAAAATGGTGCCCACTGAACCTAATAAATAAAAATCAACAATTTCACGTAATTTATCTTGCTTTAGATTTCTTTAAAAAAGAACCTCTTTTTTATCCTTGGATTGTTGGATTAAAAAATTCAAGAATAGATGATAATGTTCAAACTCCAAATTTCTTGCTGTTCGCACTCAGTTTGCAGTAAAAACATCAAAATTCCAATATTTTGCTATTTCCTGGATTTTTTTGCCAGTCAAGATATCACAACGATTTTATGTAACTATTTTCCAAAACTTGTACGAGTTTCCCAACCCCGGTCAACTTTTGTAAAATTTGGTAGATTATTATTTATTAAACACTTTTTCAAGAATTGTAAATATATTGGCACGAATTTATAAATCGTGGAAAAATTTTCAAAGCATGAACGATATTTAAATAATCCTTTAAAGTAATGGAACTAGGTAGGTACTTATTTGAAACAATTCGCAAACTGAACTTTAAAAATTAAACAAACTCAACGATCGAAGTGTTCTTTTTCAAAATTAAAAAAAATTCCAAGAACTATTGAATACCTACTTGAAATTTTATTAAAATGGAAAAATTTATAAAAAGTACCCAAAACGTTGAAGTTTTCTTCAACTGTTTCAAAAAAAGAAAAAATTTCAACAATTATTAATTTCAAAAAATTGCTTAAGTAAGATGATAAGATGATGTTGAATTGTAGTACATTACAACTAACCTATTTTTGAAGTAAGAATGCCTGAGCTCTTAAATCATTTGCAAATTTTCAAGGTTTTACTTTAGTTCTAATTACAAAAGTCACTTTTTGTGAATAATGAAATACATATGTACGTGTGTGAAATCACATATAAGATTTATTTACTATTTAAAAACCCTAGAGTCCATTGACTATCACACCTTTTTTCTTCACAATGATGAGCTGCGAGCATGGATGTTTCGACTTTCAACGTATTTTCTCCATTACTCCAATTTTATTTTCATTTTGTTTTCAAAGTTATATCCAATTAAAATTTTTTAATTTCAATTTTCTCAAAATTTTCCAAACAGGCATTTCTTTAATTTCATATTTTTATACTTTTTAAAAATTCCACCTAATTACTGATGAACAAATTAAAGATGAAAATTTTTTTAATTTATATTTTCTCAAAATTCAATTTTTTTCAATTACACATTCAAAGAAAATTGGAACAATATACTTAAATTTACAAACAAGTAAAACAAGCTCAATAATAATTGAAGAATTTTTTTCGAAATCGAAAAAAAATAGAAGTAGGTAGATAAGTACCCATTATAACTTTTCAACTGAAAATCAACCAAAATATTTTTCAAAAAAGTCTTTGAAATACGATAACGTGGTAAAATGTCTGAAAAATAAAGTAGAAAATATTTCAAAAACGAATTCACTATTAACACATTTATTTCAAAAATCGGCAAAATTTCAAGATGATGTTGAGTTGTAGTTTTATTTATTAGGCACTTATTTTTGTAGAATGAATGTTGGAAGCTTTAAAATTTATCGCGGTTTTTTATTCATTTTTAAAATTTTTACTTTAGGTTTCATCACAAATATGCTTTTCAAAATTACATAATATTTGTTTCATGTTTGAAACTATCGATGACATTCGTCATCTCAAGTATTTTAAAATGACCATTTTTCAAAAATGAATCAGAATGTGTCTAAATTTATTTTTATTTCAAGCTCAAATTTTTCAATTCCCATTTTTTTCACGTTTCCAACTAAATTTTCAAATTTAATTTATTCAAGAGTTTCCAATTTCATCTTTTTAAAAAATTCCTTTAAACTATAGTTTTAGAAGAAAATTTCTTCAAGATGCGAAGTAAGAAAAAATCACATGAATTTCGACAGAATTGAAAAAAATTAAGGTTACAGCTTTAATTTGTTCATAAGTGAGAGAAATTTTTAAAAAGAAAAAAAATATGAATATAAAAAAGTTCAAGTTGGAAAATTCGAAATTAAAAACTTTTAAAAATTGGATACAACTTTAAAAATTTTTGAGATTGGAAAATTTAAACTTCAATTGAATTTACACTTAGATCGAGGAAACACCATTTTGGACAAAAATAATTAGTAACTAGTCAGAATTAAAATTGCAAACAATTGGAATGCAAAGAAAATCAAGAGATGAAAACGAAAAGAAAATAAATATCTAGGCAAACCAACAAACTATCGATTCAACGAAATCAGTTTTAAGTTTATTTCATACTTCGGTATTGCATTAAAAAAAAAAACAATCACGATCAAATTAAAAGCACTATTTTAAAAATCATAGTCTAAAACACATCACATCTGCTTAGTGCTTACTACACAGGGAATTAAAATCGATACAAACGTAACGATAAAACTAAAAAATTGACAAAAACAGAAAAAACGATAATTTTAAATAAAATGACTAATTCTATGCTTAGCGTGAGTGGTCCTGAATTTTTTAATTTCGTCGTAATCTTTATCGAAAAACCATGTTAAAACAGATCTCAAATAAGATTTTTCGGTTTTCCTAAGCAACACGTCGATCAAATCCATTCGTTTGAAATTGAACACTTTATCAATCTTATACTCCTTAATTTCCTCCGGAGTATCAAAATAAAACACTAAAAAAGCATTCAATTCGTTGAAACAACAATGTTCATTAAAACGACAATCTCGAAGCTTCGTATCAAACCTGACGAATATCGATTTAGTCAACATTTTGTTGAACAGTACTTCCACATCAAACAATTTTCGAAACTGCTTTAGATCAGTAGAGCACCACGTAAGGAACTTCTCCCATTCTACTTTTCGTAAGATAGAAAATTTTAGAACGTTTCGTATTATTTTCTCATACGATTGCAATAATTCATTTTTCACAGTCTTCAAGTCTTCTTCTTGAATGATGAATTGTTCTAAGGAATCCTTCACTCGATTGAATTCTCCGGCGTTTATTTTTTCACGAAATTTTTCAATTGCTGAGTCCATCGAACATATTCGTAATACGAAACTATTCGCTGTATTTTGATCGGATTCAAATACATTGTCGATCAATTCCCTCAGCTTTTTGCAGTTATCGGTCAGCAACTGAGAAATACAAAAATTGGTCACTTTTTCAGATTCGACCAATTTTAATTTGTAATCGGTGATCTTGGCGGGAGGTAGATGAATGACTTCATCGTTGACGGTATTTTTGAAGTTTTCACATTCGTAATTACATAAATCCTCGGTGAATGAATCAAAAACAGATTGTGGTTCAAGTATTTTCATTTTGTAGTCAATTCTTTCAGTATCTGAAAGAAGCGTTGTTATTATATCATTCAACCTGGTCAATTTTTTTTCTCGTATCAATCTCGAGCAATAATTTTCAGTGTGTTCCATATACATGAATAATTTCTTAATGGATGCAAATTTCTGAGCATCTGAAGAAATAATTCTCAGTAATTTATGTAGATAGTGAGGTTCGAAGTTCATCAACAAATTGTAGAAAAAATTCTTATCGATGTAGTCCAGTACATGATCTTTATATTCGCTGCTCGCATCAGGTAACATCAAGAGAAACAGTTCTAGTAGATCAACGGTCATGGAACTACATTCTCTAAAGAGTTTTTTGAACATGGTTTCGAAATCAAGAGACGCGATATTTTCTTTCAATTCAGCAGGTACAGTGGTCCACATTTCGATCAGTAATGAAACGGTGTATTCCGAATCGTTGTAGCGCTTCACCGTTACATTTTGCACAATCGTTTCGAGCATGTCAAAGAACTCTCTTTCAGTGATAAGATTTTTGCATCGGTCCCACAAATCGAATATAACCGGTTGACTGCATGGTAGGTTCAAATAATTCATCAGGATCTTTTTACCACAATCCATGAAAACTCGATGTTGTTGCGATTCGTTCAATTTAGATAACACACGCGATTGATATTTCAGTCCGTGAGAGCGTATTAAAGCAGTCGCCTTGACCACCTGATCGTCGTCATTCAGTTGATCGAAGAAATACTCGAAGGCAGCCCAATTATCGACGTTGGTAATCATATGATTTTCGATCGATGTAGCTTCGCCGAAATCAATCTTTTCAAGCTCTCTTTTCAAATAACAGTTCCAATATAATAACAACGGATGATTATTAAACGATACTCGATTAAAGTATTTCGGGCTGATAATGTAATCAGGGAATTGTACGATCTCGTCTTCCATACAATACGTGCACATTACACGAAATTTGCATACGTCACTCAGCAGCGGTGATTTTAGTAAATTTTCAGCAGTGGCCATAAAATCAATGTAACCATCGGATCTCCAAATAATCTCGTAGATCAAGTCGTTGGCTAAATGGACGGAATCTAATGGGAAAAAAATACGTTTATCGTGATAATAGAGCCAATTTTTTAATTGGCGTTCGATCAATTCTACATTGCTTTCAATGCATGGTACAAGTTTCGGCGGAATTGGTAATTTTTTGATAGCAGTTGAAATTGAGTGGCTAAATACATCACGACAGTACGAATTATTCCCAGATATATGAATATATGATTCTTTCAATGGATTGTAACTTAAATATCCATGAAAGATTTCCTTGGAACTGCTTAAATTCTGGTGATACCACAGTGCAATTGTTATTTTGATCGCAGCCATATCTTTCAGCGACGCCGGAGCTCCAAAGAAGTTCAATTTTCCATCGCGATCGACTTTGCGTACTTTGATGTCAGGCTTGCCCGCGTCATCGGATAATCTTCTTTTATTCATTTTTAACCTGAAACGAAAGCTGAGCTGTATTTTCGAACGGTATCAAATTGGACTAACATTTGATATGTTGATAACACCAGCTTCAACTGCTTCAAGATAACATTGTGATGTTCTACCAAAGTTGATAAACTGTCCGTAATGAGAGGAAAACATTTAAAACTCATAGAATTAGTTATGAATTAGCATAAATCTAATGAATGATTGACTTACTTCAAAACACAAACACGTGAAACAATACGACACCAGGGTATCTCTTTTCGATAGGTAGATATACAGTATACACGAATATCTGATAAAGAAATCTAACGGAAAAGTTGAACTTCAATGAAAAAGTTCTAATTAAACATCAAACCAAAATAACTTTCAACTCAAAGTTCAAAATAATTATTCTAATCTATTTTTGTATTTTTTTATCTAAAAACTGGAAAATCCCTCCAAAATTCCTTCAATCTTAGACCATATAGTATTAACATAGACCGCGCTACGGTCCATTCGAAATGCCGAATTGCCGATGGCAAGCATAGTGGCTGACATCTGGTGGACTTCCATGCAACTAACGAAACGGTGCTCCTGATCGAGTAGGTAAATCCCTCCCCTCCACCACGACTATTCGTGGAACTCAGCGACTATTCCACCCCTTAGTAGCTGACATCGAAATATTTTCACTGTAAAAAATTACTTTGCATTTTCGATTATTTCGAAAAAAACTGGAAATACTTGAAAAATAGGCGACCATTGATTTTTAGCCTCTAAAGTGAGGGTTTTGAAAAAAAAAGACTTATCTTATAGTAAATGACATGTAGAACATAATTATTCATAATCATAACCATTTTTCAATTTTGAAGCATTATTGTTATTTGAGGAGATATTCACGAAAAAACCGGTTCTCAGCAAGCATTTACCCCTCTCCTGGGGACTGCGGACGACTTTGGGCCTTGGGGGAATTTTAGTATGTTGTTTAATGGACCATTATGAACTGTTTTCACAAAAAAAAATCGGCATGAATTTTTTTGGAGTTTGGTATATTTATTTTTTTCTCTCATTTGCCTGGACTATAATGGAAAATTCTACCTAACCAAAAAATGGTAAATTGAATGAGGAAAAAAAATTTGAAAAACGAAAAGAACAGAACAGAAAAGAACGGTTCGGGAACGGAAACCAAGAACCAAAAAAAATGGAGAACCGAAACAGAACCGAAACAAAGATCCCAAAAACAAAAGAACAGAACCGAAACCAAAAACAGGAACAAAAATGCCAAGAACGAAACCCAAGAACTGAAACAGAGAACAAAATTTTCTTTCAGAACAGAACCGAACGGAAACCAAATAATTCGGTTCTTACAACACTGGTTTCTCCGATATCTGGACATTTTTTGACTTCTTTTTTTGGATATTTTGCTACTACACAATATAAACACACAAAAAACGCCACTTTTGGGCTAAGAAACGACGTTCCATCACACTGTCATCCGTGTCATGTTTCTGGATTTTTTGCAAAAAAAAAAATTCAATTTTCGAGACTGAAATTTATCGTTTTTTAAAGCAAATTTCTAATTTTCTGACACTTTTTGTGTATTGATACCATGATGGTGAAATATCCAAAAATTTACGCCCAAAAATTTGTAAATTTTAGAGACACAAAGAAAATTTTAAAAAAATGAAATGATTCGTGAAATAATAGGAAAAGTACAAAAATTTTCGAATCACGAATCATCGGAATGATTCGAACGAATCACGAATCACGAATCATTTTCTTTCAAATGATTCGAATCATTTTTCGAATCATAAAATAAGTGATTCGAATCATGATTCGAATCAAAAATGATTCGAATCGGCACAACCCTGAATGTCAGAGCATTGCAGCCGAATTTTTCAGCTTTGGCTTTTGGCTAAAACTAGTGACCTTGAAAAATAAAGCTTCCGCTTTTAGCTATTGCTTAGCTCAAAAATAGAGCTGGCTCTTAACTATAATTCGGCTAGCTAAAAGCTACCCAAATTCAAAAATAATATACCCCTCTATTGATATTAAAATTTCACGCTGAGCCTGAAAATGGCTTTGAAAATACATCTGATTCACAGTTTAATAAAAAATTGACAACAACTATCATAGAAAATAAAAAATGGAATATTCAAGATATTTTTTTGAAATTATTTTTTTCAAAATATGCCTTGTGAAAAAAGCAATATTTAGTATTCTATTTTTTTCAATTTTTGGTATACTTTGGTTCCTAAAATCCAGACTTTGAAAAAGCTGTAAAGTAGCTGAATTTTTTTAGCTTTGGCTACTCAGCCATAACAAATTTCAGCTTCAGATAGCTAAAAATTTTTAGCTCAAAGAGAAAACTTTGGCTAAAATTCGGCTTTTAGCTTTCGGCTTTTGGCTAACTGCAATGCTCTGGTCCCGTCCCAATCTCCCAATTCACGCGAATTAATACTGGGTCCACGGCGGAAAATACGATCGAAGCACCGAACTCGAGTAACTCGAACCAAAAATGAAGTCGTATCCTCTCATTTCGCTCCAATTTTTTTTTATGATTGGTGCAAATTGTCTGACTGCTGATGTGGTATAATTTCTCTTGATTTTTCCCGCAGAAATGGGCCCAATTTATGCAAAATAATTAAAGAAATATTGTTGGAACTCGCCGCTTATCAGTAGCGCGGTCTATGTTAATACTCTATGGTCTAAGCCTTCAATAATAAGCAGTGTTGCCAGAATTGAGAAAACTAAAAAAAAATCAAAGTTTTGTCAATTTTTTTTAATTTTAAATTTTTTTTAATTTTAAATTTTTTTAAATTTTATTTTCATTCAATTTTTCTTTAAAGTCAGGGTGTTTGGACAATTTCAAATGGTGATAACTTTGTAAAAATTGAAAATTTTTCCAAAAAATCCAAAATACACTAGACAATTTTTTTTAAATCGAAGACTTTGAAAGGTCTAAAGGTCTAAACTCAAAAATCACACGATTTTTTCTCCAACTAAATTTTTTCCAAAACTTTGCCAGTTTTTATGTAAAAATGAAAAAACCTTTCAAAACTAGAACGATTTCCTGGAGATTTCACGAATTCGTTAAAAGTAGATAAATGTTTTTCTAAAAATGGGCAATTTTTTTAAAAAAATTGACATGTTTTCTCCATAACCTTGACTGAGTTCTAAAAAATGTTAATTTTTGCCATTTTATGCAATTTTGCTTGTTTGAAATTTTCTCAAAAAAACACAATACATTTGTTACCCTTCGATTAAAAAATTACAATACAAATAATTGTCCGAAACGTACCTCAACTTTTATTTTAAGGGCATAGTTCGCATTTCTTTTTGTGCCAATTTACATTACGCTTATGGGAGTTCATGAAATATTACTTTAGGTACTCGAAATGAGAGTGATGAAATGGGCTCAAATTTGAAATATACATTTTTCGCGATGGTCTCTACAATCCTGTGCATAGATTGCTCGTTACATCGAATATTTTACGAGAAAATTGGATTTTTCACCGATTTTTCAAATTCAATTTTCTCGTAAAATATTCGATGTAACGAGCAATCCATGCACAGGATTGTAGAGACCATCGCGAAAAATGTATATTTCAAATTTGAGCCCATTTCATCACTCTCACTTCGAGTAAAGTAATATTTCATGAACTCCCATAAGCGTAATGTAAATTGGCAGGGGAGCGTGTAGGCAAAAAGAAATGCGAACTATGCCCTTAAGAGCCTAAAATTTTTCAATTCTTGAACAAGTTTCCTATCATTAGTTATGGTACCTACGTTTTCAAAAATTAATAATTGCGTAGATTTGAATATGAACGATATATTAAAAATTCTTCAAAAAAGCGGAACGAAATATTTCAACGAAAAAGAAAAAAATGGGGAAAAATTGAGAAACAATTTGAATATTAAAATTAAAAAACTGAACCATTATTGATCTATCTTTTTTAAGGAAAGTAGGTACATATAAATTTTTTTCAACAACGGAAAAGAATTTTAATGAAACTTCGAATTTTTTTTGGAAAAGTTGAAAGATTTCAATAAATGGTTTATCGGGGTATTTTGACCTGCTGAACACGAATACGGGATTGGGTTTTTCATTTGATCATTTCTTTCCGTATAAAATTAGTGTTGGCAAGTTGTTTAAAACACTTTCGTTTAAAACATGTTTAAAACCAAGAAAAAAAACAAAATCTTGTTTAAAACAAAAAAAAAAACAGTTTAAAACATTTTTTTGTATAAAACAAGATTTTGTTTTTTTTCTTGGTTTTAAACATCATCACGCGAAAAACCCAGCCCTTCTGCATCCTTCAGGAATAACATATTTAAAAGGTCTGGAAAATTTCGAAAAATTGTTCTGGAAAACCTGGAAAAGTCAGAGGAAATCATTTCTGAGATATAGTGGACACCCTGCAAAATGAAAAAATTATACACTCGAGTCGTTTATACCATAACTTCTTTCCATTGCAAGATAAAAAAAAAATTACAGAACGTAAAATGTTCAGTCTTTAATTCTCTACAATTCTTGTTTCTTCTAATTTTCTCAACTCAAAATTTCATTTTTTTCTTCAAATTTTCTCAACTCACATTTTTTTCTTCTAATTTTCTCTCTAAATTTTCTCAACTCATAATTTTCTCTCTCAATTTTCTCAACTCAAATTTTTTTTCTTCCAATTTGACAATTTTTTCCAAGTTTTTATCATGTAATGACGAAATTTACGAGTGGAAAAATGACTCAAGCAATCACATTCGGGACTGACATCCGTCCAGGTAGCGCTAGTGTGCGCTCGTTTGAAAACGGTGTAGAAGAAATCGTCACCATAAGGTTTGTACAGGAACGTTTTGTTTTTACAAAATTTCTCGAAAACGAGACATTTGTGTAATTTTTTGTTTGAATAGCATTTAAAGATAATTTAATTTACTTTAAATTCAGTTCTTACAAAAAATTACGCATCTGCCACCGTTCTGGAGAAATTTGTAAAATAATAGAACGTTCCCATATAAACGCTATGTAAAAATTATTTTCTACACCGTTTTCAAGTTGGCCCCTCTTCACTCCACTAACGCCGCTACGTCCAGTTTACGTTTCCGTGTCAGTCCCGAATTCATCATGCGTGTTTCTTTGCCTATAACTTTTTCATTTTTAGAGAAAATTAGAAGAAAAAAATTTGAGTTGTGAAAATTTGAAGAAAAAAAATTGAGTTGAGTAAAATTGAAAGGAAAAATTTTGGAGTTGAGAAAATTTAGAGAGAAAATTAGAAGAAAAAAATTTGAGTTGAGAAAATTTGAAGAAAAAAATTTGAGTTGAGAAAATTAGAAGAAAAAAATTTGAGTTGAGAAAAATTGAAAGAAAAAAATTTTAGTTGAGAAAAATTGAAAGAAAAAAATTCAAGTTGAGAAAAATTGAAAGAAAAAATTTTGAGTGTAGAAAATTTGAAGAAAAAAATTTGAGTTGTGAAAATTTGAAGAAAAAAATTTTAGTTGAAAAAAATTGAAAGAAAAAAATTTTAGTTGAGAAAAATTGAAAGAAAAAAATTCAAGTTGAGAAAAATTGAAAGAAAAAATTTTGAGTGTAGAAAATTTGAAGAAAAAAAATTTTTGAGTTGTGAAAATTTGAAGAAAAAAATTAGAGTTGAGAAAATTATACACACGACACGAAAAAAAAATGATGCCGCATCATTTCCGACAGTACTTAAATGAAAACAGACGCTCGTGGCAAAGGGCAGTAGTAACAATTTCTTCATCAATATTGAAATGAATACTTAATGAAACACATGGATTTAATTTCAACTTCGCTGTTCGCTTTTACCGTTTTTTTTTCAGAATGATAATGAGTGATTTCACTATTCACTTTCACGTTCACCTTGAATTTTATCATCATCATCATTACGCTTCAACGTCCTCTACAGCACTGGAATGGTACGTGTATAATCAGTGGCCAGTGGCGCAACCAGGGAAGGAGCTAAGAGGGGTGTCAAAATTCAGTTAAAAAATTCAGCAACTCGTGATCAAAATTACTGATTTTTTTTGATAAATTGGAAATTGATTGAAGTTTAGAGTAAAATATCGGCGAAAATCACAGATTTTCTATGAAAATGATTTCACTATAATTCGGAGAACAAAAATCACATTAATTTAACTGATTTAAATAGAGCTCTCTCATTTCCGAATCAGTAAAAATTATTAACAGTCACTGGAAAAAGTCAGAATTGCAGCACAGGAATAAATCAGTAAAAAAAATTTCACCAAAAGGAAATCAGTGAAATAAAATCACTAAAAAATCAGTGGTATTTATAAAATTTACTGAAAAATCAGTGAAATTCTTTGACAAATCAATGAATTTTTTTGAAAAATCACTGATTCGCACTGATTTTTCCTGTGCTGGAATAACAGAAAAAAATCAGCGAAATTCGCTGGTTTTTCAGTAAGTAAGCAAATTTTCACTGATTTGTCAGTGAATTTTCTCTAATTTTTGTCACTGATTTATTTTCAGTGAAAATTTTTTCATTGATTTTCTCCTGTGCTACAATTCTGACTATTTCTCAGTGATTTTCGATAATTTTCACTGATCTATAAATGCGAGAATACCACGCACGTTCAAAATCCACACGTGCAATCTCTTCGTTAATCTCATTCCAAAGCTCGATCGGAATCCAACGTAGATTTCAACACCTCGCTACACTCGCAGGTGAAAAGTTTCCACATCGTCGAAATCTTTTCTTCAATTCTCAATACAGCCCACGTGTTTAATAACCTGAATTCTTTGTTCGACAAAGCAAAAGGGTAAATGGTTAGAAAACCATCGAGTAAATATTTTGATAAAAGAATGTTAACCTTTTTCAAGTTTATTAACATACATACAATGAAAACTTAAACCGCGTCAAGTGCCCAGTCATTAATAATTAGTAACCGCATACTTCAGAGGCTTCAAACGGTTTACAACCGGATATGTATTTTTTGAATGGAAACAAAGAAACAGAAATATATCACTGTTATTTTCAGGTGTCTACGTTTAATCACGAGCACACCAGCCGAACTTGCAATCAGATAAATAAATTTTTCATTTCTTGGCCTCGAATATTTCACTCAACTCGACGAATAAATTTCATCGAGGAAAAAAAAACTCGACTGGCGTCAATTTTATGGAGGTTCTCCATTCGACCTCTCTCCCCTCATTCATTACTCCTAATATAGTAGTCAAGATTTGGCAAACATTTGAAAATTCTGTCAAGCACTCTCGTACAAAATGACCGCATTACCAGACGTAGGAGTGCCTTAAGTACACTCGGTGAATTTCTCAAATTTTTGACCAATAAGGTTCAATTATGCTAATGTTTTGAAAAATTTGTTCTAATTTGGAAATTTCTTGGTAAGTGGCTCCATTTCCATGTAAAACTGCCAAAATTGTTTCGAATCGCTAAGAAAATACAAACTTACGAATTTTTAATAAACGATCGCTAAGGGCAGAAATTTTATTATTTCAGACTACCTACCTATAAAATTAATTACATCAGGAGATTTGGAATTTCAAATAAGCATTTTATTTCTAATGCCAAGCTGGACGAGATTTTGAGAGATTAGGGTGAAAAAACAGAAAGTTGTGGGAATTTCAAAAAACAACTCTACTTTGGAGACAAATAGCTCCACTCCCTGGGTTCGAAAGAGGCTTCAATCCTACCAAGGGTAAATTTCAACTCAAAAAGTACTGCATGTAAAAAATGAGCAGAATGGGAAGTTTTCGTTTTGTACGATCAACCTTGACTTGTACATCTTCATTTGATAATTTTAAATTTATTCCAACAGTTGTTAGGTGATCAGGTGGTACGAAATTTTTACACCATACTTTCAAAAAAAAAAAAAAGTATCAGGTACATGTGGGCGTTGGTGAAATGTACGAATTTATGAACTCCTAAATGTTTTCCACAAATTACGCTTCGTAATTTTTCTTCATTCGTGAAATCACAAGCAAATGGCTCTTTTGTGCTGAAAAAATTTATTATATGTAGGTACCTACCTATCTACTTTCACACTTGTTCATTAATACAAATTAAAACTGCCACTCTATATGAAGTTTTAACGTAGGTAATGTTCCGAATTTCATATATATGTACCTAGTGTAAAGCAAATAAAATACTTGTACTTCATTTATGAAGTTGAATTGAAAATCTGTCTCGGTGTTGAAAACAAAATGAGAACGTCATTTCTAATTATTCTTGGTTTAACCATTTTAGTGGTAAGTTGTTTTTTCTTCTTTCTTTAAAACAGTAAAACTTGGAATGAGTTATCTTCTTTGAAAATTTAGTTAGGTACTTACCTACGCTACTTACACTTCTTTCTGAAAATTTGACCAGTTTTTTAAAATTTGACAATTTTTGGTAAATTTAACTTCCTATATTTTTGAAAATTTGAGCAATTTTTCTGAAAACTGAAAACTTGACCAATATTTTTTTAATTTGACCAAATTTAAAAAAAGACCAGATTTTTAAAAAAATGTCCATATTTTTAAATAAAATTAACCAGTTTTTTAAAATTGGACAAAATGTTTTTGAAGAAATCAAATCCAAAATTATTTTTGTACCTATGGAATTGAGTTGATATCTACCCAAAAACATTATTTCAACCCACATTTCACTTCTGCTCTACTTTTTAGCAACACGCAGTACTTGAAAAAAATCATTTTCAAGTTTTTCTAAATTTTCAACAAAAAATTGAAAAAAATTTGGAATGATTTCTGACCTTTCCAAATACTTACTTCTTATTTTTTGAAATGAACAGCGTGTTTTTCTTTACTTTTGAATAATAACCAGAATGAGAACATTGAAAAATTTTCGTCTGAATACTGAGACCCTTTTTAAAAAAAATTACTCACACATTTTTTTACGAAACATTTCAAGATCTAAAATACATTTTAGGCATGAAAAGTGGGTTCCAACATGCTATTTTCTTGGGAGAAAAATCTCAAGAGGTGGTGAGGGTTAGGTCAGGAGAGACTAGGACTAGGACTAATTCTTAGCTCTCTCCTAATTATTTTTCAATTTTCGGTAAAATTCTAAGAAAATATTTTTTGATGATGATGAAAATTTTCTTTTTTTAAAATTAAAATCCACCTTCAAAAGATTCATGATCATGGTAAACATTTTCTAGCCCAGAAAAACCATCGAAGACTTTTTTTTTTTGCTTGTTTTAGTAAAAATATCCAAATATAAAGCTTTAATGTAATTTTTTTCGATTTTGTATCTACAGAACATTAAAAAAAAACATTAAAATAGGTACTTAATGGTTTTCTCCTAGTTTCTTTATTCCTGAAAAATAAGGTGAATGTGAAGAGAGAGAACCAATGATAGGTATTTCTGAGTAACCTCTGTAATGATGAAAATTTGCATCAAAAATTCGAATTGCAGCATAAAAAAGCTCATTTAATTGAAATTATTAATGTATTATTTCAGGTGGCTTTAGCAGCTAAACCGAAAAAAAATGAAAGAAGTGTTGATAAATCCTCGCCCAAATCTAAATCACCGCCTGCAAAGAAACCTTCCAAGAAAGCAGCCGAGGAAGAAGATGATGACATCCCTGAAGATTTGGATGACATATTGCAGGATGACGAAGATGATGAAGATGAAGTCGAAATTCCTACAGAGGACGAACTCACAACAGAATCAGACCCTATCGAATTAGGTCAGCGAATCAAAAGCCTCGCCGATAGAAAGAAAAGAAGAGAATTGGTTAAAGAATTGAAAAAAGCTTGGAATAAAAACAAGGGAACTTTCCCTGGGAAATTTTACCAAGCTGCGTATGCTTCTCTTTCCAAAGCAAAAGGAGCCGAAGCATTAGCTCGGAAATTTTGGGACAGGGAACTAGAAAAGGCAATTCAAAAAGCAACGAATCCTGGTAAAGATATCGTTGGTAGAACAAAATCAGGCCTAGGTGATGTGCTTGGTAAAGCAGGCCTAGGTGGTATCCTCGATCAAGCAGGCCTAGGTGGTGTCCTTGGTCAAGCAGGCCTAGGTGATGCCATCGGTAATGCCAGAAAAATTGCTCAAATTAGTCCAGTAGGCATTGCATTACGAAGAGGTGAATCTGTGCTATTGAGTTCACTGTCGGATACTTTCAAAAATGTTGGTAAAGTGACAGATTTCGCGCATGATGCTACAATAAACACATCAAAGTTGATTAGGGCAGCGACATTTCCGGTAGACAGTATTCCCATTCTCAGTGATATCAAAAACAATGTACACGACTATATCGAGGAAACAGCTAAACGCGGAAAATTTCTTACTGGATCTTTCGCTGATAATAGTTCCACAGCGTTCGCCAATGCATCAAGAGATGCTGATAAGAAAGCTGAAGTAAAAGAGGATTTATTGAGACAGTTCAGTTCTAGTCGGAGATTAGATTAATAATTGATTGAAATAAGTAAATGTTACATCAAAATACCTAAATCTACGTATTTCTGTAGCTTATTTTCAATTTATAATAATACCGACTACAACTTTTGTAGAATTTTGTCTTTTGTCTAATTTTGAATGTAGGCAAGGTACTGCATATCATACTAAAGAGATGGTTCGAGACAATTTTCGGAAATTTGGTCAATTATTTTTTTAAAACTTGACTGATTTTTTTTTGGAGATTCGATGATTTTTTAAAGGTTTGTTTGGAAAATTGATCAAACTTTATTTTGAAAATTTGATCAATTTTTTTGAAAACTTTGTCAGCCCTTGTGAAAATTTTACCAAACTTTTTTGAAAATTTGGCCAAGGCAAATTAAAAAAAACGCCTAGCAAAGCTTTTATTGCGGAAAATTGTCGAGAGTGGTCTCCTGAATAACCCCAAAAAGTTACCACCCCACAGACCTTCGACTAAATATTTTAGGGGGATTGACCCCCCCCCCCCCCAATTTTTCATAATTTTTCGATGTTTTTATAGAAAATTAGAGGAGGGGAACGAAATTTGGCTCACATTTTCTCTAGATCAAAAAATGACGACTTTTGGTTTTTGGCCCGAGGCTGAATATGATGAAAAGTTGGAGAAAATTCGATCCCTGGGGGTTATGGCCAAAGGTTCAGGTACCCCAATTACGTTTTGTTAGTTTCACCGCAGGGACGAAAAAGGCTATTTGGGCCAGGTACCTTATGAATGAGAGGTAAGGTAGGGGTGGGCGCACATGAGGGGGAGGGGTTAAAAATTATTTATACCACCAATTTACATAATACTATACTATTTTCATTCCCACAATATACACTTTAGTAATGATTTTATAGGTACCTATTATCACGTTTTCAATAATACTCATACTTTCCCCAAACCCCCCTTCCTGCAAGAGTCTCTATCTCCTCCACTAATGGTCGTACAAAAAAAATTTCATAATAAAGTGTTGGAAATTGACTGCAGAACAAAAAAATACTGAGCTATTTTTACCCTAAAATCAAACCCTAGGTAGATAATGCAAAAACCCCGGTTTTTTTGTGAGGCGGGGCGGTCAACTCCCCTAAAAAATTTAGGCGGAGGTCTGTGGGGTGGTAACATTTTGGGGTTATTCAGGAGACCTTTCTCGACAATTTTCCGCAATTGTAAAATAACCACAATCTCGAATTAGATAGGTACCTAGTTTCAAGATAATGGGATTACCTATTCATTGAATGGCGTAGTGTTTAGCCTAGCTCGACAATGTCAATTTTATTTGGAAGTGAAAAGTGAGAAATATTGACGAGAT
This sequence comes from Pseudococcus viburni, assembly GCA_033439095.1. Lineage (NCBI taxonomy): Eukaryota > Metazoa > Arthropoda > Insecta > Hemiptera > Pseudococcidae > Pseudococcus > Pseudococcus viburni. Next base: position 208,108 of record JAVBJF010000254.1, read on the forward strand.
CCATAGGCACGCCCTGAAATTGTGTAGGGGAGGGACTCATATTTTGAGAAAAAATGGGAGGAGGGGGTCAAAATTCAATGAAAAAATGAAGTAATCTGTTATTTCAGTGGGGCTGGAGTAGTTGGAGTATTTTCAGTAGGCAAATAAAATGTACCTACAGATTTGAGCGAAGAAAAATTGAAAAATGGCTAGATTTAATGATTTTTTTTTAGTCAAAATTCTTTTTTCCTGATAACTGGGAAATTGACTGAGAAATTGGTAATTTTTGACCGAAAAATTACTTTAGTGAAAAATTACTAATTTTCGATGAAAAAATACAAAATTTTTGCAAATTCAACTGATTCAAATTTAAAGAGAGGTATGTTTATTTAAAAAGTAGCTAACAAAATACTGCCCGAGCGAAGCGAGGACGATTTTTTTTTAAAATCATACTCTTCTTTGACATTTTTTGATAAAAAAATCTCCCTGACGAGCTTAAGGGAGGGGCTCGAGTCCCCTGAGCCCCCCCCCCTAGGATGCGTCCCTGACGAGATCTGAACGATAGTTTTTCAACTGATTCGGAGGTAATTTTTTTTCTTCTGGATGAATCAGTGAAGTTATATTTTTTTCAGTGAATTTGACATTAACATGATTTTGACGATTTCATTCAGTCATTTTCACTAAATTTTGACATAAAATCAGTGAAAATTGATTGGTTCAAATTGAGCGAGTGGAGAAAAATTCGCAGAATTTTTTGAAATTTGAAATTCATCATCAATTTTTATTCGATTTTGGCACCTGAAACGAAAAATAAAAATTTGAACATTTATTAGTGTAAATTCACAAGAATTTCAAGCTTTTCAAAAACAGAATAATTGAATTGATTTTGATACTTCAACAGGGTATTTGATAAAATGATAATGGTCCATGGATATTCAAACACTCAGCCAGCTGCAGAGAAAATGGAATTCCTGAAAAAAAGAAGAAAAGGATCAATATTTTGAATGGTAAAAAATCAACTGACAAAAACATAATCAGCTGATGTAAAATCGTGAATAGGCATTTAGGTCTTCGTAGGTAGGCATTTCGATACGTCCTATTTGTCTTCTGACAGCGCCTGAAACAGAAAAATTTCCATGTTTAATTATTCGTATTAATTCATTATTTCAATGCGTAAGTAAAAGAACAGTTCAATTTCTCGAACGTGGATTGTTGTTGCAGAGTATGTCTGTAAGGTAATCCGAGCAGTCCGAACTCTCACAAAAAACCTATGAAAAAATTGTGCTTTTTAATACCTTATCCCTTGAAATTTGACGACTATGCAAATAATATTCGCTGAAAAATCAGTGATGATAAAATGTCTGTGTGAGAAATGATATTTTCATGAAATTTTTCCAAACAATTTGAAATGAAATCAGAAGAAATATTCAAGTAGGTATCTGAGTATTTTTTTCTGGATTCTATTCAACGATATGGTCGTCATAAAACTTCTACTTATTGTGTCGAATAAATAAAAACTCATAATCTCAGAAAATATTTTATTATTCTTTTGGTAAGTACCTGATACAAATACGATTTCACTTTGTAACTACTTATTTTTATGCTTGTTTAATTTACAAACGTGATCAATGAACATTTGTTAGGTAAATATGACGAAAATTATTCTCTAATCATCAACGACAATCCATTTATTATGGAATATAGGGCCCTAAAAATGGATAACAAAAAACTCAAGTTGATTTCTCGAGCATTAAATAGTTTCGTTTTAATCGGTATGTAATTCTGGTTTAATGTCATCGCGTAAATTTTACGAAATGATGTTTCCTGTTGATACCATGGAATTTGACTCAATTCATTTAACAATGTGTCATTCTAAAATTCATATAAAAGAAAAATAATCGAAGATAATGAAAGAAATAGGCACCTACTCATGATAGGTAATTAAGTAGCTTATCAATATCTTACCAAATCCGATATAATTTGGCCAAAGTAACAAACCAAGATTACTGTTAGAAGTATAATTGAAGAAATGGGTATGTGTTTGAATAGCAATATTTTGTTGTTCTGCAATAACATAAGTATAGATTTGTTAGACAAATAGGTAACAGATTTGTACATCCACAGTGACAATTTTAAAATTGTTTTTATTTTGAATTTCTTTGCTCTATCATCGTATTTTATTTTTTTGAAATTTCAAATTTTTCTTCACCAAAAAATACTTAATTTTTGATCAAAAAGTGGTAAAATGTTTGAAACCGATAAAGTCGTGTCTTGAAAAAATTTTAATTGAAGAAAACAATATAGAGTCGACTTTTGATGATTTGTACATAAAAGGTGACTCATAGAGAGGGCGAACGATAAAAAATTCGTAATTTTCGTTTTTTTTTAAAACCTGGCTCTTGAGTCGGTTGCTGATGCCATTCTATCAAAATAAACCAAATCGGACCCAAAGGGAAGAACTTAGATTCAGAAAATACTTTTTGAAAAATTCAAAAAAATGCATTCTTTTAGACTTTTGGAATTTATAGATATCCCAGCCAGTAGTTAAATTTTTGACCAAAACAAGAATATGTCAAAAGTACATCATAAAAGAACCCACGTTGAAAATTTTAAGTGTTTCAGTTCATTTTTCAAATTGGGAAATTTTTTTAAATTGAAAATTATCCCATCGCCTTGCAAAATAGGTATGAAAATTAAAAAGCTTAAATTTGGTATATAGGTACCCTATTTTTGACCTTCAAAACAATTGAAAGTAGTTTCAAGATATTTCGGAACCTTCAGAAAATTTTTAAATTTTGCAGCACCCGAAAAAAATTATGAAAACGATCTACGCGAATTTTAGCATCTAAAAACGCGTATTTGAGGTTTCAAGACGTTTTGGAGCCTCTAAAAAACTTCGTATTTTTCAATTTTTGCCAAAAAATTTCTACCTAGTCTCTCATTCCGAATCAGTAAAAATCACTGATAAACGGTAAGAATTGCATAACAAGAAAAATCATTGAAATTCACTGATTTTCAGCGATTTTTCACTGATTATTCAAAGAATTTCACAGATTTTTCAGTAAATTTCATAAATATTATTACCAAGTTTTCAGTGAATTTTCACTGATTTCCAGTGATTTTCTTTCACTGCTTGCTTTCTGTGAAAAAATTTTCACTGATTCATTACTGTGCTTCAATTTTAACTGGTTTTCAGTGATTTTTGGTAAATTTCACTGATTCAGAAATGAGAGAGTAGGTCTAGGTACTAAAAAATATGGATTTTTCAACCAGCAAAAATTCATATGGACTACTCTATCAATTATAAATCAGTGAAAATTATTGAAAATCACTGAGAAACAGTCTGAATTTCAGCACAGGAGAAAATCAGTGAATTTTTTTACTGAAAACAAATCAGTGAGAAAAATCACTGGAAAATAAGCAAAAATTCACTAAAAAGTCAGTGAAATTTATGAAATTTTCTGAAAAATCAGTGAATTTTACTGATTTTTCCTGTGCTGCAATTCTGACTATCTATCAGTGACTTTTCACTGATTCAGAATGAGAGAGTATTTTTATAGACTTTTTTCAGTGCTAGAAAATTCCAAAATTTTCTGTAGGCTTCAAAAGGTTCCAAAACCACGTTCAATCCAATCGAGAAATCAAAAATAGGATGCCTATTAAGGATACCAAATTCCAGGTTTTTTCGTTGAAGATCGAGTTTTCATACTTCAGGCGCGATGGGTAATTTTGAATTTACAAGAATTCGTCAAAATTTGAAAAATGAACCTTGGCTTTTGAAATTTCAAATATGGGATTCTTTAATAAGTAATGTACTTAGTTTTGGTTTTGGATTGGACTAACATTCAGAATTTTTCGACGTTATCCATTGAAAAATCAAAACATTCTTTTTCACCTCTCAAGTCTGGTTTTGAAGTCATTGAATGCAAATAAAATTAAAATTATCTTCATAGAATGAAGTTACATGACGGTCAAAATCACTCAAGAAATAGATTTGAGAAATCGAAAAACAGGCACTTCAATAACTAATGGGGAATTTTTCAAAATTTTGAGTGCTCTTCTTAAAACATATATTTTGGGTTTTTTGAGGAAATGGCGTTAAAAATGGACTTCGAGGGTCAAAATACGAATAATTATAAGTACCTACCTATCTTTAACATGAAAATATTTGAATTCCCTCTCCTCTTCAATTTTTTTCTCTTTATTGAGACCTTTTCGAGCTGATTGTGTTATTTATAGTCTAAAATTATCTCAGAAATAGATTTTGAAGTTCAAAAAACTGTACCTATACTTTAATATTCGAGAATTTAAATCTTCTGAAGCCTCACTTCTTCCTCTCTTTGAGTCCACTTCTAAAAATTTTTGATGAAATGTCAATAGAAATGAATTCTTAAAGTCAAAAATCATAAATCTTGAAACTTTATTCAATAGCGTGAAAATTTTCAAATTTTGGATTCCTTCCATCTTCTCCCTCGATCAAAATGGACCACATTTCGGATTTAAAATCGTTCAAAAAAATTCATTGTTATTACTCCGGATATGGTGTAAATAGTTGAAGTTTTTACCTCATAAAACACCAGAACTATCAAAACGACCAGAACTCCGAAAGATTCAACAATGAAAATATTGGTAAACGACTGGAACGTAGAATTTATTTCTTTGGTACAGCTGTAAAATAGAAAAATATAGGTGGGTATCGTTATTGTTTCGAATAACCAAAATTTACTTATTATCTAAAAAATATTCGATAAGACTTACTTCCTGAGAAATTGCTGATGGTTTACAATATCTATAAACTCTCTCTTGATATTTTTCCTGTACTGCAGCAAAACATTCTGTTTACGTTTATCATTTCTGGAACTAATGATCAAATCATTCAAAAACCGATTAGAATAATCCGACAAATCTTCAACTCTCGACCTAAATAAATCCAAATGAACGCAGAATTCCGCCATCGCCACACAATACAGCATCGTTCCGCTGAAAAATCCGAAATGCTGTAACGCTGCCATCATCCCCATCAGCATATTTTTTAAAAACAATTCCTGTTTCGATTCGAATTTCAAGCAGGGTGCTTTCTTAACCACTCTGAGTTCAGTTTCTCCACAAGTGAACCAGTATTGAATTATTTTTTGAGTTTCGATCGATTCGGTGATCGGCGTGGTCATCGAATTGATCAAAGGGGGTAGATAAAATGACCCACCAGCGATGGCGTGAAAACAAATGAAAATTATGAGTTTCTTGCCGACACGTTCGGCTACTTGATTGATGATGCCAGTTTTGGTGCAATGTACGTTTTCTTCGAGTGAATGTAGCAGGGTCTGGATTTTTTTACGATTCAGTAGTAAAGTTATGTCTACGCAGTTTAACATGAACGAAGTGTAGAAAACTCCGAATGCTTTGAGCTTACTTTGGGCGTCATTTGTGTTGAGAAATCCGACTGTACTTCCAATTAAGCTGGATATTGTTATAGATATGTAAATTGTGCAATATATGATGCTAACTGGGTCATATTCAAATGTACCCAATACGTAGAAAAAAATTGAAACGGATAATTTCAATAGTTTTCCGTGCAGGGTTAACATTTCCATCGTAATGATTATACATTTGTGTTTTTTTCTCTTGGTAGGGGTTTGAAATTTCCGACAATTTTCTCACCTAATGAAAAATGTATGTGACGAAAAATAGGTATAATCATTATATCAAGTTACTTACCTATGTATTATCCGTCCATCAGCCAGGTAATGACGAACTCATTGCCAGGTATTTTTTTTAAATATGTCAACATAAGCTGGGTTTCGAAAAAAAAAAATGAAAAGTGACAGGTAGATGAATAACGAATTAATAAATATTTAATCGAATTTCAATTTTGATTTTGTTTATGTAGGTACATTTTTTGTTTGGTGGAAAAAAACTTCAGGTAGGTACTAGATAGGTACCTGTTTATTCAGGTACTTACTCATTTCCTGTCCAGGTCGAGTACGATACCATAAGTGAGCTCATGAGTGGAAAAAAAGAACGGGCGGTCTTGATCAAGTTGATACTAATCAATGAGTATGCTAATATTCAATTACCTCTCGTTGAAAAATATAATTGCCACCTGTCATGAGATCCCTCAATAAAACTGAATTTGCGTAAATAATTGACAGGTATATAGGTACTCGTAGAAAGAACGCCAATAATTATGGCAAAATTTTTATTATACTTTCTGAATTCATTTTTGCAAAAATTAGATGGAATCTCTGAAAAAAATTTGTGCTCCTCAACCATCAAGGAGTGGAACTGAAACATCTCAATTGTGTCATTTTTGACGAGAGGCTAGATTGTAAACACCAGTGAGGAGGAGGAAGAGGCATATATTTTTTTGACGTTCCATTTTTTTAAATTTTCAAATATTTTTCAACCCTAAAATTTTTTGTCTCAAATAATTTTTTGTAACAAAGACTGAAATTTCTCCCTACAATTTTTTTCTCGGGTTTAAAATTTTTTCTCAATACTGAAATTTTATCCTCCAATTTTTTTCTCGAGTCGAACATTTTTTTCAACACTAAAATTTCTCTCTCCAATTTATTTCTCACGTCTACAATTTTTTCATTTTGAATAAAATTTTTCTCAATACTGAAATTTTATCCTCCGATTTTTTTCTCAAGTCTAACATTTTTATTTAAGATGGAATTTTTCTCGACATTGAAATTTCTCCCTTCAATTTATTTCTCACTTTTAAATTTTTTTCATTTCGAATCAAATTTTTTCTCAATACTGAAATTTAATCTTCCAATTTTTTTCTCAAGACTAAAAATTTTTTCAGCACTGAAATTTCTCCCTCTAATTTTTTTCTCAGGTCTAAAATTTTTATTTCAGATAGAATTTTTTCTCGACACTGAACTTTCTCCCTTCAACTTCTTTATTTTGTTCTCAATACTGAAATTTTATCCTTCAATTTTATTCTCAAGTCTGAAAATTTTTTCTCAACACTGAAATTTCACTCTCCAATCTTTGTCTCATATCTAAACATTTTCTATTTCGAATAAAAATTTTTCACAACACTGAAATTTTACATGCTATTTTTTTCTCAGACCACAAATTTTTTCAACCGTGTTATTTTTTTTTACCGAAATACATTACCTAGGTATCTATTATACATTTTCCGAAAATTTTTCCCTTTATAGATATTTTTCAAAAGAAAAAATAACAATAAATGGAATGAAAAAATGATAACACTTTTTCCTAGTTTACAAAAAAAAAAACAAAAAAAAAACGAAAAGTTATGAAATTTTGACTCTTTTGGCTCATCTTTAAGGTAAGTAGACCGGTACAAGTGCATTTGAGCATATCCATGATCTAAAGTTTTTACCATAAAGGGAAAAGTGAGTGAATTTCCAAAAAAAATCACTTTTTTGTTGGAAATTCCTCGTTTTTAAATTTTCAAAAATTCACCAAAAATGGAGGTATCAAGTTGGGCAGCTAAAACTTTGGATACAGGGTTTTAGGGTATTTTCTTTCCAAAAATCGAAGTTTCGTCCCAATCGGAATGGGGCGTTTCAACAACATTTCGTAAATTAGAACTTGAGAAGGGAATAATTTGACCAAAATTTTCCATGCTTTTTCAAGTCTATCAAAATGTCATAATATCGGTAATGAGCGTTACGCAACTGTTGCATAAAAACTTACACTTTTCAAATCCCCCTCCTCCCCCTCCCCCCCAGACAAGACATATCCATGTCAAAATGAATTTTTAAGGCATAAACCAATGTTTTAGGAAATTTTGATCTCTCTTTTTTCTCCTCTCTCTGAATTATGCCTGCAGAGCCGTTCTTACAGTGGGGAGGGAGGGTGATTTACCCCCCCCCCCCCCCTTTCCAAACGGGATTTTTTAATGTTCAGTTGGGAAAATTTACCATTTGTATTTATATTTTTCCAAATTGAAAAAGTTAAACATTTGTAGGTACTTTCATGGTTTTTTAAAATGAGAAAGTAGAATTTTCTAAGGAAAAATTTAGGTACATATCCGTTATATTTTCCTGAGTTGGGAAAATTGAACAGTTTTGCACTTTTACGAGTTTATTTTTTTAAAACTATAAAAAATCAATCAAATTTTTTAAAAATGTTGGTTCTCCTGCGTTTGGCCTTATTGTATTTCTCCTTCCATAGTATTAAAATATAGGTATGTAAGTAATCCAAATCCTACAAAACTGATTTTTTTCATATTTTCCTCTTTGGTAAAATTTATTCATTCTTTTGGAAAAAACTCGAATTTTTTGAAAAAAATAAAAAGGTTGAAGCTTGAGTTATAATTTGTTTGGTGAAGGGAGGGGGTGAAATTATACGCAATAGAATTAGTCTAAGAACTCGATGCAGGTAAATGATCATTTTTTCGTCAAATCTCTAAACCAAAATCACAGTTCCAGGGCTCAAGAAGGGTAATCAAACACCTTCAACTCCGTCAACCCCGACTGTGGTTCTCAATTACTTCCTCCTGGCGCAGAACCCGCTTCGCGTCCAGGAAGCAATCCATACCTTCCGATGCCCTGAAAATGATGTTTTAAATTACACAGGCCTGCACGAAAATGTGTATTCAACTTTAATGGGTAATTTTGATATAATTTTTTGCGCCGATCACTGGAAAAATTGTGATAAAATTCCAACACGTCAAGATTTTTTACCATTTGAATTTTTTGTTAAATTTTTTTTCACTCTTTGATAACTTTTGACGCGTAATGTTAATTTTCTGAGCGAAGGAAGGGTTCTAGGAAAAAAAATCAACGAAACATAAATTGTAGAGCGTAAAATTTTCTTTCCATAAAATCCAAATAGGCAAAAACCCTGACGTGATGGAGAAAACTAAGATCGTATTCAAACTCAACACTTACTTAGAAGTGGGTCAGAATCGATTAGTCAGGAAAAAGATGTTCTATTGCCGGCACGTAATATGTAATTTAATTGTTACAAATAAAAAATGTTGAAAATTAGGTTGTTTACAAAATAAATCTAAAACGTAGAAAGCTAGCCATTAGCATTGACTGTTAAAAAATTCATATTTTGATTGCTTTTTGGCAATCCAAGTCATAGGTGATAATTATCTTCCTTAATATAGGCTGAAGAAAAGCAATCAATCAATGAATTTTTTAACATTCAATGCTCGTGGCTGGTTCCTGCGTTTTATTTTAAACTAATCATTATGTAAATATTACCTTCTTATTAAGAAATTATTTTTTCATAAATATCCAAGTGTTCTTTCCACGGTTAATAAATTCTCATGTCCAAGTGTAATTAGCTTTTTAAAAATGACTTGAACAAATTAAATATGTCATTTTGCAACAATTTAGGTAAATTCATTAAACACAATCGTATTCTGTTCGAAATAAATGGTAAATGCATCTTGAAAATGTGGAACCGAGACCGAAACTTATTGCAAATATTCATTCCAATTTTTCTTTCCTTGACTGGATTATTCAAATCAGACATAGTAAGTGTGACGTATTGCTCAATTTACATAACCGGATTGTTAATCGGCCTAACTGGAAGCGTGATCGGATTTCTCAACACAGCTGGTACAATTGGTAAAATCGAATCATTCGGATGTATTTATGTAACATTTACTTTAGATTGCATGAGCATAATATCGATCATAAATCGTAAGAAAATCCAAACCCTGTTACATTTGCTGCAAAAAGGGCCATATCAAATGAACGTAATCGATCGAGCTGAAAAATTATCCACTAAGAAATTAATTTGGTTCATGTGGATCCACGCAATCGCAGGTAGTTTATTCTTCATTCCACCTTTGATAAACTCGATTATCGAACCATCGATTTACCAATCAATCGAAATCCAAGAAGTTATTGCTTATTGGTTGACTTGTGGGTCAAACGAACATCAAGGGATCAGGAAAGCATTCTGTTGGAAAATCGAATCAAAAAGAGGACTTTTTATGAAAAACATTGTGTCGGGGATAATGGCAGCATTAGAAGAGTGTGCATTTTTCTGCGGACTCATGATGTATTGCATTATAATGGCTGAATTTCATGCTCACTTGGATTTGTTCAAAGTCAAAGTCAACTCGTTATCGAATTATTGCGAATGGTTCTCCAAGGATTTCGAAGCTTTGAAAAATGAAAAATTGAAAAAAACTGCTTTATTTCAGCATGGAAATCGTCTGAAGAAAGAGTTTATAATGATTATTAAATATCAAAGATTTCTCACCTGGTGAGTTTATGTTTTTAAATTTTACCTTTGGCTACTGATACCAATTCGATGTCTACAGAGTTGTATTTTTAATTTATTTGTGTAGCTGCATCAGACAAATAAATTCTACATTCGAGATGTTTATAAATGGTTTCATCATGGAAGGCTATGGAGCATTGATCATCTTGATAGTATTACTCTTTCATAAGGTAGGTAAGAAAATGAAATGAAGTCTTTAAAAAATGGAAATTTTGTTTCTTTGGGTTTCTTCAAATTTCACTTAAAGCAACTGCTATCATGAAACTTTGAAATTTAATTACATATGTCCAACTTCTTACTATTTATCGCAATTAGACAAATGTCACCTGTTCAGATTCAGATCTTAAAATTAGCAAAATTTTAGCCGCATCTCCGGTGCTTGACACATATTTATATTTTTTAAATATCGTATTACATATTTCAAATTCTTACAGAGCAGTACGGCGATGTTATTTAAATATGTGCCACTTTCTTTAATGGCGATTGTTACCATCTGTGTTTTCTGTTATTTTGGACAAATTATTTCTGATCTGGTAAAAATTTAAGAATTTTTTCTCTCTGGATTTTAATATTTTTGTCTAATCATAGTTTACTCATAAAAATTTCAGAATGAAAATTGGCTTCGTGAAATCAGTAAAATTCCATGGTACGATCAAGATTTAGAATTTCGTAAATTATATTCAATGGCGCTGCTTCAGAATTACATACCAATACAAACAAAGCTATCTGGTGCTAAAGTGATCAATTTAAGTTTATTGTTAACAATTTACAGGTCTCTTTATTCCATCGTAAATATGTTGTTGTTTGTTATGAAAAGATAATTTTCAATTCCATAATGATTTTGAAGCCTTCTGATATCTGATCCTGCAGATGTTTAAAAGGTTGGTATTGCCGGTTAAGTAGGATGATTTAGCCCTGGAAACCGATTTTGATCGTTCCTACCCCAAAAGGGTCGCCTATTTTGGTAAATAATTTTAACACCAATTTTGGACCCCTAGCTCAAGTATTTTAGGAGGAGGGGTCAAAATGTGTGTTTTCTTTTATAATTTTCTCATTTTTCGCCAAATGGAGATAAAATTTTTGTGTTTTTCTCTAAAAAATGTTTTTAAAAATTTTTGGGCAATTTTTCGCCAAGTACGTTCTACAGAAAATTTCAAACCCCCCTTTTGTAATGAAGGGTCAAAAATGCAATGGCATTTTTTCATTCAAATTAAGTGACATTTATCCAATAATTTTGAAAATTTTGAAGCCGTGGAAGTTTGTCAAAAAAAAAAATTAAAACTGACCCCCCGAACAATAAAAAATTTGTATTTATACCACTTCAGTAGCAACAAAAAAAAAGTTCATGAGATTTACGATGATATCTGACATTAAAACCGCCGACATAAAATCATAATTGAGGGACTCGAACTTTAGTAACCCCATTTTAGGCACCTCACCCCCTCTCCGATTTTGAGTCAAGGTAAGGTAGGTGATATGGGTATCGATCTAGCATAAGTCGAACCTTCTGAGTACGATGTACGAATATGAAATCAAATCTGTAAATTGAGCCTCTTATGTCTCATTTCATGGGAGACTACAAATCATATTTTTAACTCATTCAAATACCTATTGTACCCTCTCTCAAAAAAGTACCTCAAAACGTCAAAACAGATATAAATCAAAATATCTACTTATTAATTTTTGAGGAAAAAACATACCACAAAATTTTTCTTTTTTTGCACCTTATATACTTTGAACTGCGTAAATATTGTTTTTTGATTGACATCGCATGTCATTGTTTCTTTTTTTGGCCATATTTTGATTGAAAAATCGTACAAGACACTTGAAAGCTCCAATTGCAGATTTGATTTCATATTCGTATTCAAAAGGTTCGACTAATGCAAAATCGACACCCATATTACTTACTTTATCTTAGGTAATTCAAAATCGGTGAGGGGGGTGGTGAGGTGCCTAAAATGGGGTCTCGAAAGTTCGAGTCCTTCGATTATGATTTTATGTCGATTTTAATGTCAGATATCATCGTAAATCTCATGAACTTTTTTTTGTTGCTACTAAAGTGCATGCGACATAGGTAAGTACATATAAATACAGGTTTTTCAATTGCTCGGGGTGTCAGTTTTAATTTTTTTTTAAACAAACTTCCACTGCTTCAAAAATTTTAAAATTATTATGGTATACCTACTTATTTATAAATGGCACTTAATTTGAGAGGAAAAATTCCATTGCACTTTTGACCCTTCATTAGAAAAGGGGGAGGGGTTTAAAATTTTCTAGGCGAAAAATTGTCCAAAAATTTTGAAAAAAATGACGAAAATGTTATCTGCATTTAGCGAAAAATGAGAAAATTATGAAATAAAACACACATTTTTACCCCTCCCCATAAAATACTCGAGCCAGGGGTCCAAAATTGGTATCCAAATTATTTACCAGAATAGGTGACCTTTCTGAGGTAGGAATGGTCAAAATTGGTTTCCAAGGTCAAATCACCCTACTTAACCGGCTATACCCTTTGTTCAACGTCATTCCCCATCCATAGAAATTATAGGAAATATTAATTTATTTGCACGCCACAAAAATAGATTTTCACGCTCTACATGCGCACGACATAAAAAATTCGTTGAACGCCCCAGTATAGGTAATTCACGCCTCAACTGCAGCACGCTACATTTATATTATTTCAAGTAGTGTTTCTGACCAAAGGAAAATGAAAAATGTTGAAAGGAGGCGTTTAAAAAATTAGTTTTCTGGTGGAGAAATAAGGGGAAAAATCTAATATTTTTGACCCAAATACAATTTTCTTAGATTTTTCTGATTTAAAGGACAAAATTTTCCAATTTTTGTAAAATAGTGATTGGTTTCACAAATTTTTTAATCAAAACGTAATTTTTTCAATTAAAATGAAAATATAATTTTTCCACTTAAGGAGGGGGGCTGTATTTTGTATTCCCTCTCAGGTCCGGCTCTGGATACACAATATCCAAATTTAGGGTTTTCAATACGTTATCTCTAATGAGTATACGTAATTATGCCCAACAAGGTTTTTGGGACACTATGTCCAAACTGGGAATTTTATGAAACAATGTACCTTCAAATCAAATTTTTAGGGACACCTTGTCAAATTTTTTTTCTTAGGACACTTACATATGCTCAAATTGAGTTTTTTGTTTTTAGACACCATACCTACAACTGCGACCGTCGATATAAAAAGTGTCAACATTGATTTGAAAATGATTTTTTGTGACAATGTTGACAATAAATCTAGAGTTTAGAGGAAAAGAAGGAGCCTACAAAACAATTCAGAATTCATTAATGTTTTTTTACCTACCTAATAATTATACTTTTTTTTACTTACTATAATTTTGTTCTATTTTTTTTTTTGTATATGAACGTATTTTTTTGTAAAATCTCTCAATAATTTTTGTGACGTTACACTGTTTTTTGAAACGTTCCTGACGAGGGCGTGCGATTTATTTTTGTGGCGTGCTTTTAAATGTTTCCCAAAAATTATACTTCAGTGAAATGAAGTATTTCAATAGGTAGGTACAAAAAAGTTTAAAATTTATCGATGTTCGACATTTTTGTTTGGAATCAGAGATATTAAATTGTTAAGATGAACCTTATAAGCTTCAAGCCGAAAACCATGTATTTTGATAGATTTCAGTTTAAGCAGTAAGCTGTAAGCGTTATTCCTATAAGCTGTAAGATTAGGCCAAAAAATAAGTACCAGACCTATAAACATATATTATTAATGTAGGTAAGAATATTTGTCTGCGACTTTAAAATGACCTTCCTAAATTTTAAACTTGGATTTAAGATATTTTGGAAGTCAAATGGGCGTGATGATTTTAAAAAAATTCAACTTTTATGAGGTTGTTTTTTTTCAAATACCTACAATCAATACTGTAAATGAAGTAGGTGCCTACTACCTACTCCTAATGCCCAAAACATTTTAAATAAGTATCCTACATGATCGTATTGATTTTTCTACTTTAGCATAAATTGACAGAGACAAGTAAGGTTAATTTTCTTATTTCTTGAAAAAATGTAATTTTATTTTTTGGTTACCAATAAGACCGACAACTGTAAACGTCGTTTTTGACATTACGTCCTTATCGTGAATAGATATTACCTGCTTATTTTTGCATAATAAAGATGTCGGTGTCATCATTACTGACACGACCGTTCATCATATTCATTATAAGTAAGTAGGTATTTTAATTACTACGCAAGGCTATTGAAATTTCTCCGCATCTAAAGCCACAAAACATAAACACCGAGTTTTCAACAAACGAAGATGTTTCTGCACGAAGGTAAATTCTTGAAGCTAATAGTTTCAACAATACTGCACCTAATCGGTGCCTTTGAATCACCGCTTTGCAGCATTATTTACAGCACGATTTACATGACTTGTTTGATGTTCAGTTTATTCGGAAGCACCATCGGACTCTTCAATACACACCGCAAAGTTGGTAAAATCGAATCATTTGTTTGCTTTCACGTCAATGTCGAAGTAAACTGTATGTTCATAGCTTCAATTCTATGCAGACAAAAAATCAAAAAATTATTGCATTCGATGGAAAACAACCCTATTAGCCATCATGATATCGTCGAAGAAACAGCTAAATTAGTCAACGCTAAAATCATTTGGTTGATGAGTGCTCATAATTTGTTAGCTATGACTTTCGTAACTCCACCTTTGCTGCTCCTAGTTTTCCAAGCAACGTTTTCTGAATCAGATAAATCGTCAGAGATCATACCGTACTGGTTTGCTTGCGATGATCTCCGACCAGAGAAAACTTTAAATTTGTTTTGTTGGAGATCAGAAACGAAACGAGAGTTCACATTGAAAATAATGTTGGAGCTGATGATCGGCACAATGTCATATTTTGGGTTTTGTTTCTGTTTCATATTGTATTGTGTTATAATTGCTGAGTTTTGCATACACGTGAAAATTTTCAAATCTGAGATTGCCAAGTTGACCGATTATGCCAATTTATTTTCCTACGAATTTGAGCAATTTGAAAATGAAAGGTTGAAGAATCGAATGTTGGTTGAACATGATAAACGAATGGTTTACGAATTGGCCAATATTATTAGACATCTACAATACCTAAAGCAGTAAGCATACTTATTTATACTTCAATTATGGATACTTGTTAGGGTGGATCTGGATTTCGAAGGAAATTGGTGAGGTAGTTTACTTTGAATGAGAGACATTGCAGAAAAAAATTGACCCTTTGGCTCAAAGGGGGGAGGGGGGGACATGGCTGAGGGATTTCTAAGTGAAATTATTGTCGAAAAAATGCGGTTTCTGCCACTTTTGAGCAATGCTACTTGCTGGAAATTTTGGACACCTCTTAGAAAGGGGCGATTTGAGTTTTTACATCTTCCTGAACCATTGAACTTGAAACTTTTGCCCTCATCAAAGGGACGTTTAACGATCTTTTGTATTTCACCAAATTCAAATCTCTTACTTAAACATCTCAAAATAGAGACAATTTTTTTTGGCCTCTTAAAATAATGTTTAATGAAATTTTCAAACAGATTTCATCGCGGTATCGCTGATAACATAATAATGATTCACGTAATTTTTATAAATCAGTGAAAATTATCGAAAATCACTGAGAAACAGTCAGAATTGCAGCACAGGAGAAAATCAGTGAAAAAATTTTCAATGAAAGCAAATCAGTGAGAAAACTCACTGGAAAATCAGTGAAAATTCACTGAAAAATCAGTGAAATTTATGATATTAGCAGAAAATTTAGTGAAAATCTTTGAAACCTAAAAATCAGTAAATTTTGCCGATTTTTTCCTGTACTGCAATTCTGACTGTTTATCAGTGACGTTTCACTGATTCGCACTTCTGCAAAAAAAATTTCAAAAAATTATCTTTCAATGTACAAAAAATGTTTAGCTTACTTTTCAAGTCATACTAAATAAAGAACTTGATTTTTATAAAAATTGTGTAGAAATTTCATGAAAAATTTCATGAAAAATTATTTTAAGGACACCAAAACAAATGTTTGGGTCGATTTTGAGGTGCTTGAGCGAGCAATTTGAATTTGATGAAAATCAAAAATTCTTCAAATCTTGATATGTAATTTTTCAACCTCCTCCATAGAGAGCAAAAAGAGGTAGATATTCAATTTTCAGATCAGTAGTTCAGGAAGGTGTAGAAACTCAAGTAGAACCTTTCAAGAGGAAGGGGGGTAGACTGAGGTCTTCAGCTGGTGACAATCCCCCAAAAGTGGTAATTTTTTTTTTTAGAAAATAGTTCCATTTGGGCGGAGGGTTTCAAAAATTTTTTACTAGGTCTCCCACTGAAAATAAACTACATTGCCAATTTTCGTTAAAATCCAGAATGCTTCCTTTTATCCACCTAAATACTTATCAATAAGAATGACAATTTTTGGTTGCAGTTGCATTCGAGAAATTATTTCTACTTTCAAATATTACAATGATATACTCATCGTAGAATGTTTTTTTGGAACGATATTCGTAATGCTTATGAGCTTTAACAAAGTAATTAGGTTTATATTATGTTCCACTGACAGATCGTTTTATGCCTCTATCATTCTATTCTTTTGTATATTGCAGAGTGAAAACAAAATGTTATTCAAATGTACTGCTGTATGTATTCATGGCATGATATCTTACATTTTACTTTGCTATTTTGCGCAAATAGTTTCTGACACGGTAAGAAGGTTGTTAATTAAAAATTTAGGTATGCAATATTGCAACACACACTATGTCTACCTATGAGAAATGAAAAGTTTGAACTGCAGGAATAGTAGTAAGTATAGTCAATTTAGGTTTTGACCCAAAAAAAATTAGCAGAAAGGGAAAGTTTCGTATATAAGCCCAGTAGGGTATGTATTTCAACATGCGCGAACTTTCCCCAAAATCTGCGAATATTTTGGGTCCCTTTTGGGGGCGAGGGGGTTAATATTTTGGGGTTTTGGCTAATACTTTCGAAATTACTCATTCATGAAAAAAAAGTTTAAACGAAAATTTTAGAGAATAAAAGAACAAACAATTTTGTTATTTACAATTTTTCTCTAGAACGTTATGAGGAGGAGGTAGGGTCTTCAGAAAAAAATTGAAATTTTTCCATTGCCCTAATATAAATTTTTGTTATTTTACGTTGCAGAACGAAACCGTATTAAATGAAATGTCCACCATTCCATGGTATAATCAATGCGTCAAATTTCGTAAAACCTACTTAATGGTATTGACTGATACATGCATACCTACCCAAATCAAGATTTTCGACGCCAGAGTATTAAATTTAAGCTTTTTAATATCCACTTTCAAAACAGCATACTCAATACTGAATATGCTGATGTTAAAAGTGGGCAAAGATGTTTAATCTGCTAAATGTCGCAAGCCATGTTAATATGAACAAAATAAAATATACCGACATTCATAATTAGACTGGATCGTTAAACATGTTTTTAATGGTATATAGTACATAGGTTTAGGTAATCACAAAGGTGATCAGCCAATAACGATTACAAAGGATTTAGGTAAAAAAGTAATTCTAACATGAACAGAAAATACAATTTTAAAAATTCAATACGATGGTTTACTGTTTATAGGGTGTTCCATGAATCGTCTGCCAAACGTATTTTTTAGATATAACCGGGTGGGCACCACTAAAAAAAAACTTCAATTTTTTTCTCAGCATTGAAATTTCTCCCTCTAATTTTATTCTCACGTCTAAAATTTTTTCATTTCAAATAAAAATTTTTCTCAATAGGTACCTACTGAAATTTTATCCTCCAATTTTTTCTCAAATCAAAAAATTTATTTCAGCACTGAAATTTCTCCCTCCAATTTATTTCTCACGTCTAAAATTTTTTTCATTTCGAATAACATTTTTTCTCAATACTGAAATTTTATCCTCCAATTTTTTTCTCCAGTCTAAAATTTTTTATTTCGGATAAAATTTTTCCTCAACACAGAAATTTCACCCTCAAATCTTTTTCTCATATCTAAAATTTTTTTATTTTGGGATAAAAATCTTTCACAACACTGAAATTTACTCAACTTACTCAAATATTAGACCCCTCCCCAAGAAAGCACCTCAAAACGGAAATAAATCAAACACTAATTTTTTATTAGAAATCATACTACAAAATTCTCCTTTTTTTGCACCTCATACTTTGAACTGCATAAATATTGTTTTTTGCGTGACATCGCATTGTTGTTTTTTTGGCAATGTTTGATTGAAGAATCGTACAAGGCACTTGAAAGCTCCAATTGCAGATTTGAATTCATATTCGTACTCAAAAGGTGCGACTAATCCAAAATCGATACCCATATTACTTACCTTATCTTGACTCAAAATCGGGGGGAGGGGTGCCTAAAATGGGGTCAACGAAAATTTTATCTGCATTTGGCGAAAAATGAGAAAATTATGAAAGAAAACACACATTTTGACACCCCTCCTAAAATACTCGAGCTAGGAGTCCAAAATTGGTATCAAAATTATTTACCAAAATAGGTGACCCTTCTGGGGTAGGAATGGTCAAAATTGGTTTCCAAGGTCAAATCACCCTACTTAACCGGCTATACCCTTTTTTCAACGTTATTTCCCATCAATAAAAAATAAAAATTATGAGAAATATTTATTTGCACACCACAAAAATGGATTTTCACGCCCTACATTTGCACGACATAAAAAGTTCGTTAAAGGCCCCAGTAAAGATGATTCATATCATTTCAAGTAGTGTTTCTGACCAAAGGAAAATGAAAAATATTGGAAGGAGGCGTTAAAAAAGTAGCTTTCTGGTTGTGAAGGGGAAAAATCGAATATTTTTGACCCAAATGCAATTTTCTTCATTTTTTCTGATTTAAAGAACAAAATTTTCCAATTTTTGTTGAGTTTTTTATTTTTAGACATCATGCCTATACAAATGAGAGAGGACAAGACGGAGCCTACAAAACAATTTATTGATGGTTTTTTTTTACCTACCTGATAATCAAACTTTTTTTTACCATAATTTTGTTCTCTTTTTTTGTATCCGAACGTATTTTTTTGTAAAATCCTTCAATAATTTTTGTGACGTACCGTGGAGTGGGGTAATTCTGGACGTTTTTTGATGTTTTTTATGTATAACTTTCCCCCAGAGGATGGTATAGGGCTGAAATTTTTTACCAAGGTAGTTCTATACTTCCATAATAAAGTTACATCATTGAATCATTTTTGCCATGCTCATAGTTCGAATGATGTCGGATCAAAAAGTGTCCAGTATTACCTCACCTGGCGGGGTAATTTTGGACACCCCATTTTTTTCAATGAAAATGGGTTATTTTTAAAATAAAAATGAAGAAAAAAAAGTACAAATCACACACAACATATATTAATAGTCAAAAAATAACATTTTAGTTTAAATTCTAATTAAAATGTACATCGCCATTCGCCAACATTAAAAAATTTAAAAACGCCACGTCGCAAACTGCTCAGGTACATTCCTTTCAAAATTTTGATTTTTTTAAACAAAACATACGTCTTCGATATTCGGATACACAAAAAAATTATCTTTAGCCGAAGACTTGTGACGTAAAAACGAAAATTTTAGAATTTTACTTCATCTTTTTGTGATTCGATTAGTTTCCCTACGTAAATTCGTTCACAGTTATCTTCTTTTGTACAAAATTTTATAGAATAAAAATTATCCTTCACAAGTTCCATCTCCTCGCTCTCCATCCTTCCACTCCCTTCACCCCTGCATTCCTCATCACCGCCCACACCATTTTCCTCATCACCGCTTTCCTCATCCCCACTTTCCTCGTTGCTTTCCTCCTCACTCCTTGCCTGATTTTCTTCCACTTCATCCGGCGAATGTTGATCACTCTCACCATTTATCAAAAACACTATCCAAATTTTTATGAATCGTTGACCGAGGTACTTTGAATTTTTATGCCGCCTGACGAACCGAACATCGTTTATTTTTAACCGCCGCAACTGCTTTTTGAAGAGAATCGGCACTATAATACTATCTTCCTTCACATCCAGCTTTTCGTTTGTATGTTTTAACCATGTTTTTTTTTTGGAAAAACCACTGTAAAATCGAAAATTATAGGTCGATCAGTCTGATTTTTTCACCAAAAGTTATGGGAATGTTAGGCGAACAAATGTACATACTTGATTTCTTCCAAAATGTATGAAAAATTTTTGATCCAAATAAAGTAAATTCCGAGTTAGAAAAATTGCAATGAAAATTTATTATCAACAAAATTCCACAGATCTTAAAAGCAAGCTAGAATCATCCATTCTTAGGTCGTACTGTATTCGCGATGCAAAGCATAGTGGCTGACATCTGGTGGATTTCCATGCAACTGATGAAACGGTGCTGCTGGTTGAGTTTAAACCAATAGGAGTAGAGCATTTGGTGGCAGCATTTGGCCACGTTTTAGCATCAGCTGATTCATTTAGATTGGAGGGGTGGTGGTGTATCACTACAGCATCACCTTTTTAGCACCCGATACTAGCGAACCTCGCGAACTTTGCATCGCGAATAGATCTGAACCTCCTCTATCGATTGCGACCATCGCCAAGTTCGTAGAACGAACGGTTGGAGCGCTAATGCACGAAAACGAAAAAAAAACCAGGGTGTCCCGAATTACCCCACCAGTCCAGAATTACCCCACTCCACGGTAATATAATTTTTCTGGCGTTACATTGTTTTTTGAGGCGTTCCTGACGAAGGCGTGTGATTTACTTTTTGTGGTGTGCTAATCAATTTTTATGGCTTGCTTTTAAATGTACCTATGCCAAAAATTATATGTACGTCAGTGAAATGAAGGATTTCAATGCAAAAAAGTTTAAAATTCATCAATGTTTGACATTTTTGTATGGAACCAGAGATGCTAAGCTAAGCCTTATGAACTTCAAGCCGAAAACCATGTATTTTGATAGATTTCAGTTAAAACTGTAAGCTGTAAGATTAGGCCAAATAAATAAGTAGGTGCCTATAAGCATGTACTTGGGTACCTATTCTTAATGTAAGAGTTTTTGTCTGCGACTTTAAAATGACCTTCCTAAATTTTAAACTTGAATTTAAGATATTTTGAAAGTTAAATGGGCGTTATTTTAAAAAAATTTCAACATATGAAGTGTTTTTTTTCGAAGTACAATCAATACTTACCGTAAATAAAGTATGTACTTACCTGACCAAAATATTTTAAATATCCTACATGATCGTATTGATCTTTCTACTTTGGCATAAATTGACATTTGACAGAGACAAGTACTTAAGGCTAATTTTCTTATTCCTTGGAAAAAATGTAATTTTATTTTTTGGGTACCAAAACCGACAACTGTAAATGTCGTTTTTGACATTACGTCGTTATCGTGAATAGATATCTATAGGTACCTACTTATTTTTGCATAATAAAGATGTCGATGTCATCATTACTGACACGACTGTTCACGATACTCATTATAAGTATTTTAATTACTTCGCAAGGCTATTGAAAGTTTTCCACCATCTAAAGCCACAAAATATACTTAAACACCGAGTTTTCAACAAACGAAGATGTTTCTGCACGAAGGTAAATTCTTGAAGCTAATAGTTTCAACAATATTGCACCTAATCGGTGCATTTGAATCACCGCTTTGCAGCATTATTTACAGCACGATTTACATGTCTTGTTTGATGTTCAGTTTATTCGGAAGCACCATCGGACTCTTCAATACACACAGCAAAGTTGGTAAAATCGAATCATTTATTTGCTTTCACGTCAACTTCGAAGTAAACTGTATGTTCCTAGTTTCAATTCTATGCAGACAAAAAATCAAAAAATTATTGCATTCGATGGAAAACAACCCTATTAGCCATCATGATATCATCGAAGATACAGCTAAATTAGTCAACGCTAAAATCATTTGGTTAATGTGTGCACATAATTTGTTAGCTATGACTTTCGTATTTCCATCTTTGCTGCTCCTAGTTTTCCAAGCAACGTTTTCTGATTCAGATAAATCGTCAGAGATCTTACCTTATTGGTTTGCATGCGATGATCTCCGACCAGAGAAAACTTTAAATATGTTTTGTTGGAGATCAGAAACGAAACGAGAGTTCACATTGAAGATAATGTTGGAGCTGATGATCGGCACAATGTCATATTTTGGGTTTTGTTTCTGTTTCATATTATATTGTGTTATAATTGCTGAGTTTTGCGTACATGTGAAAATTTTCAAATCTGAGATTGCCAAGTTGACCAATTATGCCAATTTATTTTCTTACGTATTTGAGCAATTTGAAAATGAAAGGTTGAAGAATCGAATGTTGGTTGAACATGATAAACGAATGGTTTACGAATTGGCCAATATTATTAGACATCTACAATACCTAAGACAGTAAGCATACCTATTTATATTTAATTTATGGATAGGTACTTGTTTAAGGTAGATCGAAAAAAAACATATCCTGGATTTTAACAAAAATTGGTGAGGTAAGTAACTAGTTTATTTTGAGGGAAATATTTTCCAAAAAAAATTCACCTTTTTAGCTCATGAGGAGGCGTGCAGAGCTAGGAGACCTCAAAGTGGGGCTATTTTCGAAAAAAAACGTGGTTTTTCCACTTTTGAATAGTGCTACTTGCTGGAAACGTGACTCCTTAAAATGGCACGATTTGAGTTTCTACACTTTGCTGAACCATTGAACTCGAACTTGGATACCACTTTTATCCTCTACAAGGGAACTGACAAGTTGAAGATCGCGAATTTGATAAATTTTTGTTTTTTACCAAATTCAAACTTCTCGCTCAAATATTTCAAAATCGAGACAAAAAAATTTTGGTCTCTTAGAATAATTTTTATGAAATTTTTCAAAAAATTTTCATTACAGTGCGACCAACAACATTGCAGTTTACGCAATTTTCGTAAAATTTCAGTATAGTCAGCACTTCTGCATATTTTTTTTCAAAAAATTATAATTTATTTTAATGGTTAAAAAGCTTTTGAATCCATTTTCAAGTCACTGATGAAGTTTTTTTAAAATTTCATCAAAAATTATTTCAGAAGACCAAGAAAAATGTTTGGCTTGATTTTGAGGTGTTTGAGTGAGCGTTTTGAATTCGATAAGAATTAAGAATTGTTCAAATTCGCGATCTGCTACTTTTCAACCCTCCTGTAGAGAGCTGAAAGTGGTAAGTATTCAATTTCGTGGCCAATGGTTCAAGAAGATTTAGCAACTGATTTCGCACCCTTTTTTTGGGGGGGGGGATAATCAAGGCTTCCAGCAGTTAGCACTAGGCACTCAAAAATAACGAAAAATCACGGCTTTTCAGACAATGTTGGGTCCCCAGCTTAGTCCTCATTTGGGCCGAGGAGATCAACATTTTTTGAAAAGTTTCCCAGTGAAAGTGAACTATCTTACCAATTCTCGTTAAAATCCGGATATGGTTTTCTTTTATCCATTGTAATACTTACCTATGAGAATGACGATTTTTGTTTGTAGTTGTATTCGAGAACTGAATTCGACTTTCAAATATTACAATGATATACTCATCACTGCATGTTTTTTTGCGACGGTATTCGTAATGTTTATGGGCTTTAACAAGGTAATAAGGTTTGTGTGTTCCACTGTAAAATTTATTTTATGCCTCTATCTTTTATATGTTTGTTGTAGAGTGAGAACAAAATGTTATTCAAATGTGCTGCTGTTTGTTCTCATGGCATGATATCTTATATTTTGCTTTGCTATTTTGCGCAAATAATTTCTGACACGGTAAGAAAGTTGTTCTATGATTATTCACATCTGCAGGGTGTTCCATGGTACATTATATAAGTATCTATACTTTTTCTTTTATTTATTGTTTATGCAACATTGCAACACACACTACTACGTCTATGAGAATGTCAGAATATGTTTGGCAAATGTTTGGACCGAAGGAAAAATAGTATTTTTGTTTGAATTTTTGGAAAGCGAGATCGTAAAGAGAAATTTTTGTTGTGTTCGGTTGTTGATCGTGTAAAGTCAGTTGACCAAATTTCAAATTTCAAAAAAATCCTGTAACAGAGAGCATAATTTAAATTTATTGGAATTTTGTTAATTTTTTTTATCATTTTCATTCATTATCATTATTATTATTAAAAAGAATACTGTCCTCGTAAGTCAAGAAAGAAAAATTTTCTGTCGATCATTTATCTGAAAAAATAGATAAAATTCCAACATATTTACATAGGGAGTATCAACAGGGGTGAAAGTTTTTCACTTTTTCTCGAAAGTTGAAGAGGAGATAGCTAGGAAGTTGTGTCCAAGAATTTTAAACCCATAAAAATCATTGATTTTCCACACTTGTTCCAATTTTTGAAAAAAAAACATAACTTACCTACCAAAGTTACATTTTCCTTCATTTGAAAAAATAGTCGAACGAGGGCTGATAAAGGAACACCACCGCTGATGATTTTTACGGATTTAAGGACCCTTGAAAAATAGGGTAAAAAGAAAAAATTAGTTGCAATTGTATTTCTGAATAAAGACATTCATACCTACTAAAACCATTTTTTAATAAACTCGATTTTCTCCTACCTCTAAGAATTTTTGAACATGGTAAGATTTCAAGTACGATTGGAGAGGGGTAAACGTGGAATCAAGGAATGAAATTTTTACCACGTAATTTTGAAGTTCCAGCACAACTTCCTAGCTACCCTTCTTAAAATTTCGAAAGAAAAGCGGAATGATCACCCCTAATATAGACATGTAAGTATAAAGTGAAATGTTCTAATAAAATTTTTTGTCATATTCACGTTACAGAACGAGACCGTATTAAATGAAATGTCTACCATTCCATGGTATGATCAATGTGCTAAATTTCGTAAAACCTACTTAATGGTATTGGCAGATACGTGCATACCTACCCAAGTCAAGATTTTTGATGCCAGAGTATTAAATTTAAACTTTTTAATATCCTCTTTCAAAACAGCATACTCTATCATGAATATGCTGATGTTAAAAGTAGGCAAAAATGTTTAATCTGCTAAATGTCACAATACCAGGTTCGATACCCAAATACATAAGAAACAATGATTACAAATGATTTAGGTAAAAAAGTAAGTAATTCCAACATGAACAGAAAGATACACAATTTTCAAAATTCAATACTAGTTGAAAAAATTGGTAATTTTATGTGTAATTTTAAATTAGAATGGGCTCAAAAATATATTGTCAAAAGTTGCATCCGGCACCTTGTGAGCCACCCCTATAAACACATAAAATTACCAATTTTTTCAAATTTTTTTCCAAGTTGGAAAAGTTTAACCCCCACTGTAAGTTGAATGTCGCAATTTTGAGAACAACTGAACTGGTCAAGTTTATAGGAAATTTCACGTAGAACATTTTTTATTTCACCACTTTTCCCTCTCCAACCCTTCCTTTCGGCGCTACAGTCAAAAAACGTATATCCGCAGGGGTTATTGACCTCATACGGGGGTGGCTCTCAAGTTGCCGGATGTAACTTTTCACCGCATATTTTTCAGCACATCCTAACTTCAAATTACAAAAAAAATTATCAGTTTTTGAAAAAAAAAATTTCAAGTTGAAAAAGTTTAACCCTCACTGTAAGTCAAAGGAAGTTGAACTGAATTGAATTCAACAACAAAAACGTACAATGAAGCTGATTTTTTTAACTGAAAAATTAGAGCATTTTTTTCATAAACATCGAGTAAATATTCGTCAAAAATAAAAATTGCGAAAATTTCGAATTTTTCACAACCGATTTTTTTCAAAAAAAATAGTATATTATGCAACAAGGGAGATAAAGTGATTTTCGACGAATTTTGAGGTTTATTGCCCGAGCGAAGCTAGGGAAATAACTCAAAATCGTCGAAAATCATTTATCTCCCGAATTGCATACGATATTTTTCATTGTAGAGGGAGTAAAAGTCGAGTTTGAGCACTCGAGCAATTCGCAAGAGGGAGTAAAAGTGGACTTTTACTAGTGGACTTTTACTCCCTCTACAATGAAAAACACGATTTAAGCAGCAATTTTCTACGTTTTAGGCGAATATGAGCATTTCTAAGCTTTTATGGCTAAAAAAAAAACACAACGATCACTAAAAATTTCACGATTGGACTCAGAATGACCTGAATCGTAAAAAAAAATATGTAAGTGTGCCGTTGAGTCATCGAAGATGTGGTAAGGTTATCATTCTAATGATTATTTTGACGAATTTATTTACGGCAAACTGGTTATGCAATTTTATTAACGCCAGTGAAAGAAATCGCTCGGCATATAGCTAGGGGTTAAAAAATTCCGTTGCAGAAATAAAACCAACTTGTGAATGCATTATTTTCATCTTGACAAGCTGGAATAATTATGGAATTTCAGGTTTTGAAATTTCTTTTCTGTAAAAAAAAATGTTTTTGAAATATATAATTAGTTTTGTAAAATTTGTTCCCATTTCTTGATGACGTCAAATCATTCTTAAATAGAACATAGGTACTGTAATAAATAATTAATTGAGTAGAAAATTTTTAGAAATCAATAAGGACTAGGCAATTAGTATATCACATGTGTTTTAAACTTTTTTGTTTCTCCATGCCAAGTTGTTAATACCAAGTGTCAATTTTCGATCAATTCTTCTCAAAATCTATCAAAAGTGACAAGTCCTTACCGGAACAAACTTTTTACATTGTAAATTGCCAGTCTATAATTCAGCTAGGCACTTTTTTACTGTATGTATTGCTGAGATTGCAGGTACCTATTTCAAGTATCAAAAACTTTGCACACGAGAATGCTTTTTAAAAATAAAATCAACAAATGATGACTGTAAAAAAAATTCTCATTTTTTTATGTTTAGCAGCATGAAATTTAACAAGGAATAAGCTGATCTAAAGGCTGATAGTAAAAATCGCAAATTCAACACGCCAAGATTGAATAGCTTCATCTGAATTTGGGTACAACTCTGAGCTAAAGCAATCGAATAGTTTTTTCGGAATTGGATGCTTTGTTTGTACCACGGAATTCTTGAAATTTCCTCGAACAAAGTTCGATTCTGTGAATAAGTTTGAAAATTACTTTAATAGCTTATACTTACGTTGTAAAATGTGAATATTTTTCAATAATAAGGCTTTAAAAAATATCGAACTTACCAAATCCAACATAATTTGTGCATAATAGCAAGCCAAACTAAAAGATATGAGACCATGAATACAACAATCCACTCTTTTGAACACCAATATAAAACTTCCATCCTTTGTTTTAAAAATTGCACATTGTTATCGATCGTAAATATAGGTACATAGATAGTTTTGGACTTTTTTTCAAAATGTATATATTCAGCCAGTTTTGTCAATATCTCAAAATTATACTTATGGTAAAAATTTCCCCTTACTTAACCCAAAAAAATTTTAGAGTAAGAAAAATGTTCAAGCCAAATTTTAGAGTTGTGTAAAATTTCAAGAAAAAATTTCAGAAATTAAAAAAATAAAATATTTCAAAAATTTTATGTCAGAAAAAAATGAGAAAATTTTAAGAGCTGGAAAAACTTGAGGAATAATTTTAGAGTTTGAAATATTTTGGGAAAAAGAAAAACTTTGAGGTTAGAATTTTTTTTTAATTTTAACGTGAATACGTGATAAAAATGTCCAAAAATTGTCAAAAAGGGTACCTAAGTATTAATAAATATGGGTTTTCTCAAAAATTTCATTGGTGCTCACTTTTCGCCTACTCGCCACAGTTACAAAATCACTTGTATCCAAAGTTTTAAAAATGCCCTACAAAAGCAATCGAAAAAAATTATGTTTGAAAAAAATGTTTCTCGAAATGGCTCTTGCTTTTGGATACTTTTACTCAAAAAATTCATCAATGGTATTTTTTTTAAGTTTTCCCTATCATCACCCCCCCCCCCCCCTAATCCCAACAAACCAGGACGACAAAAATTGGATATCCCAATATTTACAGATTTTTGTCAATTTCTGTCATCGCGGTTTGTAGTCGTAGGGCTTATGATATTTTTCAAAAATGAAGAAAAATACACTGTATGTAGGTAGAAGAAGGTTTTTTTTTTTTAAATTGAGGAAATGTAAAAATCGTAAATTATTATTTTTTGAGTAAAACACTTTCCATACCTACTTGACTCATTTTCAAAATTCCTTTTTTTTAAATATAGGTAAGTATTCAAGTTTTTTTTTCATTTTTTACAGGAAAGTTTAAAAACATTGGAAAATTATTTTTTCTACCATCCTTGAAAAATTATGCAATGGTAAGAAATGAGCCCCAATGACATTTTTGAATAGGTAGTAATTTTTTTGGGGAATGAAGGCAGGAACAAAGGCTGACTCAGAGAGGGATAGTGAAAGTTTTATTAGGTTATTTTGAGATGTATTCAGTTGCACAGAACTTTTTTCTTACCACTCTTTTCATTCGACTCAACTTTTGAAAAAAAAACTTTAAAAACGTGCTCTGATACATACCCAAGAAAAATAAGAAAGAGGTGAAAAAAAAACCTATGAAATTTTCAGATGAATAGTATAATTTTTGAAATACCTAGTTTTCAATTCTTTTTTCAAACATTTTTGAATACTTACTGTCAAATTTTAGTAAAAATTGGGCAGAAATGGGTCGAGTACTACTACCTTTTTTTTATGGCCTGGGCACAACTTTTCAAGACTCCCCTCATTTAACATTCGTAGAATCATAAAATAAAAATAAAAATCAAGCAAACCTACCTCGTTAGACGATGCAAAAATTAAAATCACACATGCTACGAAAAATTCACTAATAAAGAAATTGATGAATCCATTCAAAGCTGAGATTATTTCACTAACGCAGCTGTAGATACAATATACAAAAATAGAAAGGAAATTATTCTCATCAATAAATTTCTTTTATGATTATCTAGAAAAATTTATAGGTAGACTTACCGTTTGAGGTATTGTTGATATTGAATAATATCTTGAAGTTGATTTTTCATTTGTTCATCATTTTCCTTTTTCAAAACCATTCTTACAATTCCATCT
Organism: Pseudococcus viburni; assembly: GCA_033439095.1. Taxonomy (NCBI): domain Eukaryota; kingdom Metazoa; phylum Arthropoda; class Insecta; order Hemiptera; family Pseudococcidae; genus Pseudococcus; species Pseudococcus viburni. The sequence goes on from JAVBJF010000254.1 coordinate 237,288, forward strand.
TCTATTTTTTCGTAAGTATTGGAAAAATTTTCGGTGTACTGAACCACTTCTGAAACCTTCGCCTTGAAATTATTTATATGCACGCAAAGCTCAGCCATTATAATACTGTATAGCACAACACAATAACAATACACGAAGTATTCCATCGATGCGAGAACCATCTGCAGGCAATTTTTCATCACCAATTCAATCGTGGTTTCTGTTCTCCAGCAGAATATTTCGAGCACGGGATGAATAGGGTGATCGCCGCAACTAAACCAATACGGTATGATATTGCGATATTTGTCATCCTCTGGGGTGAAACTCGGATAAAACATGTTTATTAAATTTGGCATAGCGAAAGCTGATGCCAAGCTGAGGTAAGTAATCATTAACAGTGTTATTTTAATCTTGACATGAGTGTCGATTTGATCGATAACATTGATGGTAAATTTGTTTTCTGATTTCAACGTGTGCAACATTTGCAGGATACGTTTTCTTTGGAAAATCGTATTCAGGAACATTAAATTAGCAGCGAAGAGTAAAAGGAAAGATGCTAGGGAGTCAATCGTGTCGATGGGTCCTTTTGTATTGAGAAATCCTATGAAGCCTCCGAATGTACAGTATATCATGCAACCCATGTAGATTACCGAATATATTATGCTGGTCCTTTCTGATTCGAAAATGCCCATCAGGTGGAGAAGAACGAATGTGAAATTTTTTAGAATTTTACCGTTACTTAGTTGCATCATTATTTGATGAGTTTTTTTATTTATTCGATAATAAATGAACGTGGTCGTAACGAGAACTTGCTTTCTTGATTTTTTGAAGCGAAATCAATGAATGAGTGTGTCCTAAAAGCAGTTTAGCTGTAAGTTTAGGTCTAGGTACATTTAAATAGTGTAGGTAGGTACTCACTGTTTTTTGATTTAAGATAATTTCTTTTTCTTTTTTAAATAATAGAATAAGTAACCAGGAAATTTCAAATCAGATTTTTCATTCACGTTTCGACAACTTTTATTTCAATAGGTACGTATAGTTGAACAGGTTGAAATTAAATCATAGGCCTAGATGACTTTACTTATAAAATGAGCCTAGTACTTCCCTTTTCGCGTAGTTGATAATTATGGTTATTTTTCTCAAGTTCAGTTTTCCTTTAACAAATTAATGAACAAGAAATTTATGTAAAATCGATAGGTAAATAGGCTACCACATGTGTTGAAAAACGTTTTGTTTTTTCAATGTCAAATTTTCCATATCAATTTCCGATGCCACTTTTTTTAAAAAATCACTCGGAAGGTAGTAATTAAAATTTACGACTAATTTTACCCTGACGCAGCGATCTTTTTGATTTTATGAATCGTAAATATGTAAATTATGAAACAAGGGGAACAAAGGTCACTAATTTTGTTCCTTTTATTGAATAAAAAATAATTTAAAAATCACATAAAAAACAATTTAAGCAAATTCTCGAATACCTATGTGTTTTTTCGCGAACAATTCGACGTTTCAAAATAACGTATCCGAGCGAAGAGTCTTTAATTTATGGACCTCTTAAATGACAGTGTTCATTCTTATTCGATAAGAATGATATGTTTTAGGTTTTTTCAACTTTTCTGCAAATGTGAGCCCCTGGATATAGAAACCACACTTAGGCGTCAAAAATTGGTTTTTGAGTTGAGGTTCTCCATTGATTCTACTTCTTCTGACAAGCCCAAAATCAGTGTCAACTCAAAAATCAATTTTTGACACCTTAAGGTGGTTTCTATATCCAGGCTAACAAATGTATATTTTTTTGCTCAGAGTTAAAAAGCGAAGTCATTGGCAGATCCAGATGACTTGAACAGTTGTCATATTTTGTTCAAAAGCAGAGAGAAGTGTTTCCACCTACTCTCCTCTCCTTAGTAATATTAGATTTCCCTAGCAAAATTTTATTTTATGTACTTACCTACTTAATTCTGTAAATGATCAATTTAATATTTTGAAACTGGGTAATATTTACCAAAACTTGAGTGATTTTCCAAAATTGATCAATTTTCTAAAAATTGTAGGATTTTCTAAAAACTGGAAAATTTCCCTAAAGTTGGTCGATTTTCTGAATGAAAATTAACAAGACGAACTTTCAAATTTCAGTGAATTTTTCAAAAATGTGGATGATTTTTTTGAAAGAATTTATTGTTCTCTAAAATTTAACACATTTTCTAAAAAATTAGATAATTTTTAAAACTCGAACGATTTTTTTAAAATTGGAATATCATTGATAAGTTGGACAATTTTCTCAAAAACTGTGATTTTATAGAATTGGAAAATTTTCCAAAACCTGAATAATTTTTTAAAAATGGGATGATTTCTGAAAATTGGACAATTTTCTGAAAAGTGGAAAGCTTTCGATGATTTTTGAATACATTTTCAAAAATCGTAGAATCCTTCAATCTGGGAAATTCGACAAAACGAGGTTCCTCTTTTTTGAAATGAATAAATTTTCAAATCTGGGATAACTTTTTAAAAATTTGGTAATTTTTTCCAACAATTTGTAAATTTTTCAGAATTTGACCAATTTTTTTTTAAAATTAGATAGTTTTTATAGCTGGAACAATTTTTTTAAAATTGAAAAATTTTTCAAAATTTAGAGGGATTTTCAAAAATTGGAAAATTTTCTAGAAGTTGGACAATCTTTCTCAAAAGTCAAAACATTAAAAATTGGATAACTTTTAAAAAAATGAGAGATTTTCAAGAGCTAGAAATTTTTTCAAAACTTGATTGATTTTCTAAAAAATTGGACGATTTCCAAACATTGGAGGCTTGGAGGAATTGGTAAAAATCGCAGAATTCTTCAAAACTTGTCTGATTCTCTAAAAAATTAAACAAAACGTGTTGTTTTCTAAAAAATGAATCATTTTTAATTTTTTTGGTTTCCAAAATCTTGTCCTTTTCTAAGAAATCTGAAATCTACCACTTTTTAAAAAGTGGACAATTTTTTCAAAAACTGTACGATTGTTAGAACGAACGATTTTCTAAACATGGCCAATTTCCTGTAATTTGAGAAACTTTTCACAAATTCAAATTTTTTCAAAAACTGATTCATTTGTTTAAAAATATTGTACGATTATTTAAAAATTGTAGAATTCTCTGAAAATGGATCGATTCATTAGTTAAATAGATGAAACGTGATCTCTTTTTTAAAAAAATGAAAGGTTCTCTTGGGGGAAATTTTTTTATTTAGTTTGAACAATTTTCTAAAAATTGGGCAGTTTTTAATCTGGACAATTTTCCAATTTGAAAAAAAAAATCCAAAACTTGAACAATATTTCTCAAAACTTCGACGGTTTTTCAAAATTTGAGCGATATTCCAAATTCCAAAAATTGAAAAATACGATTGAAACAAGACATTTCCAAAAACGAAAAAATTTCATCGAATGAATTTAGTTTGAAAATACAAGAATTTTTTCAAAAAACTGAATAATCTTAGAAAATGAACAGTATTTTAAAATTTAAAAATTTGACAATTTTTTTAAATCTTCTGCCTGAAAAAAAATTTATCAGAAAAATTGAAAACCCCAATTTCTAAAAGTTACGAGTATAATGTATAATGTAGGTAACTGCTTCGAAAGAAATATATAAAAAATTTCAAAAAATTATTCATATTTTGTTTAAAGAAGAGTACAAAAAATAACCCCACATTTAAAATAAGGGTTTTTTCAGAATGAATTTTAATCAAACCTTGCGCTAAAATTCGTATTTCTGGAGAAAGCTCATCTCCTCAGAGTTGCAAATGGTGATGAATAGACATTTCAAAATACATCGTTTACCTCCACATCAAAAAACAGGACGCTAACGGTGATAAACTCATTGCTCCATTTCTTAGTTCCGTGTGATTTAGCAAAAAATTCGTCGATTGCGTCAGTTATCAATTTTCTCAATTACATTTTTTTTTATCACGCCATGAAATGAATTTTCGGAATTAAAATTTTTACAACCGAGTGTTTCAACATTATGCCAAAGTATTGGAATTTCAATGGCGTTCCAAGTTAATGAAAACCTTCGCGATTTTATAACTTGACTCGAGAATGATTTTTGCTGTTAATTATCGATATCATCTCACCAATATGTATTTTTTCAAAATATTGTTCGTCGATAGTTCGAATTCTTCGTCGAATTCGAAATTCCAAAGCCGTACAACCGTATTGGTACTAGCTGTATTGAGTGCCGCGTCGTCATTTTTGGTCGCTTTTGGTATTCTCTTGTTTTCGTTGGCGTTCACAGAGTACGATAAACCTGAAGTTTCCAGGAAGATATTCTACCCTCTGCCACAAGATAATTACAATACGGTTTACCCCGAAACGCAGGAATTAATTTTACGTAAATCTGACTTGGAAGTTCATTGTGAGTATCATTCAAACGATACGATTGATTGTGTCATCATCGTATAATATCGTTTTGTCGATAGCCCTAAAAGCTGAGGCAATTAATTCGCTCAATGTGGCTGTGGAGATGAAGAACGCTGGAAAACTGGAAAAAGCGATGAAAATCATAGAACATTGCATATCTCTGGCGCCGTTCGATCCAGATGTTTTGAACAGTTACGGTGAATTTCTAGAAGATATTCAAAACGACGTTGTGGGCGCTGATCAAATGTATTTTAGAGTACGTTGAGTATTATTCGAATGATTTCGTTGTTTGAAATGTATCTAATTGTATGAATTTATCAGGCTTTGGTGAAAAATCCAAGTCACAACCGAGCTATGGTGAACAGACGTCGTACGGTTACCGTTGTCGAAGAAATGGATACTACGTGGCTGCGGAATATTGATGAAAAACGCAACAAAGTGGCTGATATTCCAGATAATAATGTTGCTTTGACCAGAGCTAAGAAAGAAGCTTATTTTCAAGTAAATAAATTTAAAAAATATTCGTGTGGGAATATTTTATTAAATTTTTTGATATTAATCTTGATTTGTCTGTTTTAGCATATTTATCATACTGTTGGTATCGAAGGAAATACGATGTCGCTCTCTCAAACCAGATCAATAGTAGAAACTAGAATGGCCATCGGTGGTAAAAGTATAGCAGAACATAATGAAATTTTAGGCTTAGATGCTGCTTTAAAATATATCAATACTACATTAATTGATAGGTGAGTGACTGAGTGAAGTTTCAGACCTAGAAATCTTTTTGATTTATTTCATATTGTAATTCAATTAAAATATGTTTAGAATTGGACGAATCTCCGTCGAAGATATTTTAGAAATCCATCGTCGAGTGTTGGGGTATGTGGATCCAACAGAAAGTGGTATGTTTCGTCGTACTCAGGTTTTCGTCGGCGCTCATATACCTCCCGGACCACATCACATTCCTTTACTGATGGAAGAATTTTCAAAATGGTTGAATTCCGATATAGCTGCTCGTCTACATCCTATAAAATTAGCCGCTTTAGCTCATTATAAATTAGTCCATATTCATCCTTTTATCGATGGTAATGGACGAACGTCTAGACTTCTGATGAATATGATTTTAATGCAAGCTGGCTTCCCTCCAGTGATTATACCAAAGCAAGAACGTCACCGGTATGAATAATTATTATCTATTTTAATGTTTCTTCGAGTTTGAAAATGTGTTCTAGCAGTTGAAAATGGTGTGCTTATTTTCGGAGATGAAAAAATCAGTTGGATTATCATATGTGTGAAGCCAACAGTCAAAGAAATTACCATTTTGAATTTTTTGAGTGGCATAATGTGAAGCTGAGTTCCAAAATCCTATTTTTTCACATTCGAGGAAAATTTTTTCCCATATTTTGGTAGAAAATGGTCTCTCGAGTCAGAATATGCTTCGTTTTTATTGGGTTCTGGCATTTGGCACAATGTAATTCTGGGGTGATTTGAATGCTGTATATATATTTTTTTATCGATTTAGGTCATTTTTCGCCCAGAAATTTTTCAAGGAACGATATAAAGTTTCGGGGAATGGAAAAATACGTATTTTTGAGTCGATGGGTTTATTGTATTCGAAAATACCAAGATTTTGAAAAACGATTGGCACAATAGCGAGCAGTAAATTTTTCAAGCTGACTCTCGATCTATTATAGTACATCGGTTAAAATTTCATAAGAAATCCGAATATGACAATGATGTGTGTTTTTTTTTTTAGCAGTACCGTCGCTTTTGAGCTAAACATTTTTTGTTCGTGTGAAAATAACAAGAGTATTTTGTAAAATGTGGATTTTCGATTCATCCAATAGGTTAAAATTTCGCAAGAAATCTCAAAACACCTGTAAAATTTATTTTTGAGTAATGCCAGCAATATAAGGCACAACATTTCATTATGACCATGTCCATGAATATTGGTCCCATAAATATGATAAACTGATTTTTTCCTCGAAAAAATTGCAATTGACGAACACTTTTTCAAACTTATTTACAAAGGAACCGCGTGAAGTGTCTTTTTTCCAATTGTAACGGGACTTACATTTCTGGTAAAAGCACATCCTTAATCATGCTTAGCCAAAATTCCAGCTGTCCAAGTTGATATTTCAATTTTTTGGTGAATTTTTGAAAATTTAAGAAATGGAGGTTTTCGGCAAGAAATATTTTTTTTGAAAAAAAAACACAAATATTGACCCCCGAAATCTAGATTTGATCATTTCCAGTCATTCTGGAGCCTTCAGTGCAATTTAAATTTTCTCCGGTATTTTCGAGTTTCTCCAGAAAGTGCTAAAATAATTAGCGAACAGCTAAAAATCACGATATCGAATTTTTTTCTTGTTTAATTTCTAGTCAAAAATACAAATTTGTAGTGTTCAATTGAGATTCGAACCAAAGGTGAATTTTCTTGTTAAACTAGTCGAAAAGAAACGAGAACTCGATTTTTAGCTGTTCAAGTTGATTTAAGCGCATTTGAAGAAATTCTAATATACTGGAGAAAATTGAAATTGAATTGAAGGCTCCGGAATGGCTGAAAATAGTTAAATTTGAGTTTTGAGTTCAAGGTTCAAGAGGTTGATGTTTGTGAGAGATTAACATTTTATGACTGAAATTTTAGCTAAATAGAGGTTTTTGGACTTACTTTTTCCAAAAATCGAAGTTCCGATCCAATTGGATGTGGCCAGCTCAAGGCTCAAGTGGTCCTCTTGTTAGATTGTAGACAAAGTACGATTTACTTATCATTGATTAAATTCCACAGGTACTATCGTGTCTTGGAATTGGCCAACGATGGCGATATCCGACCGTTCATGAGATTAATAGCAGAATGCACGGAGAAAACATTGGATTTATTTTTATGGTCTACTACCGAATATACTACCAACAGCATTCCAGCTTTAGAATTCTACAAAGATGATTAGCCTACCTTTTTTTTCTTCCTTTTTAACGTTATTCATTTTCTCCTTTTTTATGGCTGTGATATTACGAATAAGTTACTACGCTGTTTATTTTGTGATTTCTGTTGTTGGAATGGTTTAATTTATCTTTATTTTGTTTCGTGATTGTAAGTGTGTTAAATTAAGGTAAAGCAAATCTTAATTTTAGATTGATACCGGTTACGTATTGGTCTTTATCGTTTATTCGACAAATTAGTTGCATAATTATCGATTTAGGCCTGAAATAAATTCCACCAGACTGTAGCAGCATAAGGAATATGTTTTTACAAAATGTGAAACATAATACTTGAACATGATGAATATGAGCGTTTGGTTACCTTCAGTGTTGATTTTTTTTATTTCGTAATTAATGTTTAATAGTTCGTTTATCATCTTTGCTTTTTCATAAAATTGTATTTCCATATCGAATTTACTCGCATTTGGTTCGTCAGTTATGATTACGTATACCTAAATATTTAATAATTTTATACTTTCAGATTTTTTTCCTTCTCTTTGCGTTGGTATTTTGAAATATTTTTATTTATTACTGAAATGAAATCAATTCGAACGTTTCATTTTGATTGAAGAAAATAAATGATTCATCATTGATCAAATTATTTATTTCAAACACCCAATTTTTTGGATGGGGCTCTTTCCTCTTTCTACCTAATTTAGCTATTATCATTATTCATTTTGCATTTTAAAAAAAATGAATAAAAAGTAATAATACTGAAATAAAAATTTGAAACTTAACATTAAAATGCGGTGTAATGTAATTAAACTGGAATTTAAATAAAAATAAAAAACTAAAGAAACTACCTACCTAAAACAAATAGGTGATGAAAAGTCACAGATAAAACTTCCACTGGAACTTTCGTACGTCACCTTTCTTAACATTTTGATCTGTGCCGTCGACCGTTTATTTTGTAGTTTACAGATTTCAATTCATTTTCGAACGGTTGTTCTTGTTCTTTGTATCGACAATGTGAAAAGTTATTAAAAGTTCGTGAAATTTTGATTAATTTTTTTCTAATCGACGTGAATTAATGAAAATCTATTCCGTTAATACGTGTTAATTGTTCCCAGTTTTAAATTCGGTTTAAGAATCGGTAATAGTTCGCGTTAATATGATAAGAGCCGCTTTTAATGATTGCCTTGGCCAAATTGTTGAAATTTTAATCTGATAACGTTTAACGGTTTTTTCTTAATTAACCATCGTGAGTTTCGAAGAAAATTTTCAACGTTGTTCGGTCCATCGATATAAACCATGGAAGACGAATTTCAAGCCATCAAATCGGGTATCACCGTCGATATCAAGAGGACAGATGGTACGTTGAATGATTTTTCTGTCATCTGTCGCATATTACTCGAATTGGTCAAGTTAAATGAACCCAGCAGATATTCTGTAACCAAATTAACACTCATTTCATTCAATAACACGTCATTCGATGATATCCCTAAACGTAGAAGTGTTCGGTTATGTAACACATCATTTGTGCCGGTTAATTTGATTGAGAGTTGTATTGAATGAAAAGAGTTCGATTCGTATTCCATTCTAATGTCGTTGACATATCTTACATATTGTTATTCGGTCGAGATGTGTTTATTCATCGTATATTCGAAAAACGCCTTCCTTTGTTTATGTTCCCAAAAGTTGCACACATCTGTGTATCCGACCAACCGTTCAAAACTTTGCCTCATTTAATCAACATTTTTGCTGAATTTTCTAATCCCAAGGAATTCCTCATCCAGTCGGAACGTGATTTAATGAAATTCGGATCACGATAAGCCTGAACTTATTAACAAATGAGCACTAATTGATAAATTCGTAAAAATGTGTTTTCATTGCAAACGTAGCATTTGCCATGCTTCATTAACCGCGAACAGATTGTAACGAGCAGTATCTAACGAAAGGGGAATCGTTCGAGTTTCGCGGAACGCTCTTGATGATTTGTTGTATGTATCATCATAACGCCAACTTATTATGTCAAGTTTGAGTAATTCGTTAAATAAACAATCGGTCTGGTGTATTACACCGATTCGTATTGTAATGTGTGTGAATATTTTTTGCTTTCAAGATATTGTCTCTGAATCGTCATGCGAAATTTTTCCATTCGATCAGCATTTCGGGATTATGTAAGCTGTCAGAAGATTACACGGATTTATTTTGGAGATGTCGAGAAAGTAGTGTTGGAATAATTGAGATGTGTAATTTTGAGTGAATATAAATGTGAAACGAGTCAGGTGGGAAGAAATAGAAAGTGAGGGGTGAAGGGTGTTGAAACAGGTCGATTTTTGGAAATTTTGAATCCAAAGAAAGATTATGATTTAATATTCCTCAGGCATGAGAGGATCAATGAACATGAAATGGTGAAAAGTTTTGTACTTTTTGAAATATACCTAAAGGAATAATTTTGTACTAATAATAGAATATTTATGTATGTGTTAGGTGTTTCTTATTATTAGTCCAGGGTGGAATTTTCTTTCGAAATGTAAACCTACTTCCGACAAGGTACCGTGCTTATTGATCTCTTTTTTCTTGTAGAATTTACACATAGAATAATATGCTAAAAACAATTTTTTTTTAGTGAAAAATAATGTACCTAAAATTTCCAAATTTACTTAAAAATCTGAAAATATGACTCAGTTTTGATTTTTTAGGGATGAACTTCAGACCAGGAAGGTCATTCCGGAAGAGGGTGAAGGGGGTCCTCAAATTTTGTAAAAATGGTCGAAATACATTTGCTGTTTTGAGGGTTTTCATGTATCAAATTAAAAGCATGATGAACTTGGATAACTGTAAATGAATTCGGAGAGGAAGATGGCTCAAGTAAAGGGAGAAGGCTAAAACTTTCAAATTTTGAAAAATTCAATAATTCGTTAATTTTTTCGTGATTTTAGTTTCTAAATTTTAAAACGTGTTCAACTGAATCAATTCAAGGTCTGAAGAGACAAAATTTGAGTAAAAAAGAGCTGGAGTCTTCACATTCTGAAAATACGGCAGTTTGTCAATTTTTTTGGTCATCTCAATATAGAAATTTTGAAAAGTGTGTTGAATTAAATAAATATGGGATGCAAGGAAACAAAAATGAGGGAAACAGAACAAGAGCCTCCAATTTGAAAAATTAGACTATCTTACCGATTTGTAAATTTTCTTCCCGCAATGCCCCTCCTCTCATGGATGTCCCTTCGTGCTCCAAATTTGTTCAGTCTGAGACATTTTTAAATATCGATGTTGAAGTTACGAAAAAATAAGGTACATATAAGTATTGTCAAATTTTCAAAATTTGGAAATTTCAGCCACTTTTCCCCCCAATTTTCGTCCATTCAAATCCTAATTTTATTCAATCCAGCACATTTTAAAATTTCGATATTGAATTTGCAAAAAAAATTGGCAAAAGGTGGTTTGCTTTAAATATGTGATCTCCCAAGTAAAAATTTAGCCCTTTTAGCCTGAAGGAGAACCGAGCTACAAGAAGAGCTCAAAGCAGCATTATTTTCGAAAATATACGGTTTTTATCACTTTGGAGTATTACCACCTGCTGAGAACCTCGTTCACCCCCTCCCCCCAAAAAGGTGCCATTCAAGTTTCTTCTCTCCCTGAAGTCGGAACTATTGATTTCGAAATTGGAAAGGGTTAGAGGGTTAGAAATTCAGATTGTTCGTTCGAATACCTCAAAATCAATCAAAAATTTCCTCAGTCATTCGGAACATTTTTTTGATATTTTTATAAAAAATTCTCAAAGCAATTTAACCAGCTGCATTTTGATTTACACAATTTTCATAAAATTCAAGTCGTTCCTTTGGTAGCTTAAAAAGACAGCTAAACAAATGTTTGGCCGTCGAAATGAATTTTAATTTTTTGGAAATTTTTTGTAACAGTGCTGCCAACTGAAATTTTCTAAAAAAATGAGTAAATCAAATATTACATTTAGCGGCATTTTCGTGGGAATTCTTTGAAAAATTTCATCAAAAATTGTATTCAGAGTGACCAAACAAACTTTTTGGCTCGATTTTGAGGTGTTTAAGTGACCGATTTGTATGTACTTGGTAAAAATAAACAAGCTATCAGCTAATCGCTGATCGTAGAAGGGTTTTTGCATTATTTTTGTTCTATAATAAAGTTGGTAACTTGTTACGCCTTTCCTTTGCTTGTTCTTTATCAGTAATTCTGTATTGCTGAATGAATGATGATTAATTGATTACTCGAAACTCGAAAGTCGAAACCATTTGAGGCGAAATTGGTGCTTGTCTCACTTTGATACCAAGCTCCTCATCTGAAGCATTGAAGCATACTAACCCTATATTGAGTCCAAAATCTGTATTTGAGACTTGAGACAAGGTAATTAGGTGTACTGAACTTTAATACACCTAAATATCTTTTCTCAAATATACCTACGGGTTTTGGATTTTGGACTCAAACGGTTAGTATTTTTTTTGCGTTTCGTTTGTTTCGTCTTTCGTCACACTTATCGACTATCGTTAATAAAATCAGCAAGCTTATTAGCTTTGTAATTATTTTGAAATCAGAAATATCTAAATATTACATTACGAAATTATTATTGAAATTATCAAATATTTAATTTTTCCGTTCATCATTGAAAACAAAACAATTTCTTTTATTTTTTTTTTGAAGATGCTTTGTTTGTCGTTTATCATTTTTTTTCATCAAATAATAATTAAAGCTTGTCATTGAAACTTTATAATTTCAAAGGCAAAAATGCTGGAATATTACATATTAGTACAAAATCATAAAACAGGTTTCAAAATATCAACTCAACACAATCATCAAAATAAAATAAAAAAATTCATTTTGTATGCATTCTCGCATCTAGATCTAGCAAATACGGCTCGCTGATTGGCCGTGTAGAAATACTGGTCGCTGATTGGCTACAAATTGAGAAAAAGAAGTAGAAGAAATAGAAGAAGAAGAAATAGAAGAAAAAACGTTCGCAATAGGGTTTTAGCGCTAAAGCGCAAAAACCCTAAAAAAATCGTTGAATTCGGCATCTTCAACTTTTGAATTCTTTTGTAAAGGACGAAAATTGGTATCCAATTGAGGCCATTGGTTTTTTGCGAAATCTACCATTCAAAATGTACTTCTACACCAATTTTCCTCAAAATCCAGGGTATGTTTTTTTTCAATCCACCATACTCCAGAATCCAGATCCATCTCCTTCCCTCATTTTGGTTCTCTCACACTCCATTCCTAAATAAAAGTAAAAATTGATATTTTCAGATTTTCAAATTATTTTATTGGAAATTTTACATTATTTCACCAATTTTTTTTTTTGGTTTTAAGTACGTTATGCCTATGTCCCATAAGAAAAAATGGACCCATGCATACAGCCCCTAATCAGGGATGAAAAACTGTAAAATGAAACTTCTGCTTTTGGCTTTTAGCTGAAAATTTAAAAAATAGAACTTGGATTTAACTTTTAGCTTTTTGATTCATGCAGCTAGTTTTTGGTTAGCTTTCAGCTTTCTCACGTTTCATCCTTCAGCTATATTTTATACCTAAACTTTTGGCTTGAAACATTTGGTTTTTCACCTTGAAACTTCTGATTTACAGCACATATCTATACTATTTTTTCAGCTTTCGATATTTTTTCTTAGAATGCCAATTTTTTAAACTAATAAATTTCTACCCTCACTAAACTTTTTTCGTCAAATTTTTTTTAGCTCTTGAGATTTTTTTCAATTTTTTCGATTTTTATCTACTTATATTTAGGTATCTCAATTATCAACTGTAAAATCCCATTCTTTGATTTTAAAATTTTTTAAAACTTGACATTCTTTCAAATTTTTTCCACCTTTAACTTTTTGTAAATTTTTTCCAGCTCAAATTTTTTCAAAATTTTTTTATTCTAAAAATTTTAGAGCTGAAAATGATTTGAGAAAAAAATTTGAGCTGCAAAAATTGAACTTCTGAGAAAAAAATTTGGGAAAAGATTTGGAAGTTTGAGAAAAATTTTCTAGAGTTGAAAAATATGTATTTTTGAAAAAAAATGACAAGAATTGAAAAAATTTTAGACCTGAAAAAAATTGCGAGGAAGAAATTTCAGAGTTGGTAAAAATTTACATATGATGAAAAAATTTCAGAGTTGAAAAATATTTTGAGGAAAAATTTTTAAAGTTGAAAAATATTTGAAGAAGAGGAAATTAAGAGTTGAAACTATTCGGAAAATTGAGAAAAAAATTTTTGGTTGAAAAATTGCTGATTTCGCCTCAAATTTCCAAGTCAAAAGCTAAACAATAAATCCGTAAGAAAAAGCTTTCGACTAGCTTTTAGCTTGCTATTTTTAAAACTTTTGAACTTTCGACTTCCGGTTTGTTACCTAAATTTGGTAGACTTTCAGCTTTTCGCTTTAAACTTTTAGCTAGTTTTTCATCCTTGTCCCTAATTGAAGATAGGGGCTCAAATTATGAGAATCTCTTTTCTGGTGGAAAATGAATCACCTTGACGAATAAAACTCCAAAATTCGAGATTTTTATTTCCGACACACCTTAACCTACGTTCACAACAGTCGAGAAGTTCTGTTTACCTACGTTATCGTTGTTTATTCGTCGTAAAAAATTCGAGTTCGTTGACCCGATCGACCAGCGAAGTTGATAATATTCAAATTTACGCAGTCTAATCTATAAAATCGGAGACTACAGACAATGGTTGGCATCTACCAGAAGGGAATAATTCTCGTGGCATGGAACAAATGTAACGTATTGTAGAACACGAAAGATACCTTTCTCCTGGTTTTTTACGAGTTACGGTGCGGTTTCGTGCGACCAAATGATGAATGCGATTAACGATATTAAACTAAATGACCGAGTTGGTAACCACGAATGCATAACACGTCGACGCAGGCTTCTCGCATCTAGCTACAGAAGAGCGTAGGTATCTTGAGGAATAATTGGTGGTCCGGTCTCCGGTGTACACGATTTCGTAGTATTTACTCCGACGTCCACAGAGGAAGAGAAGACAGCACGAATGAAATAATAATACGCCGATCATAGAATCTAATTAGGCTTGGAAAAAAAATATCAAAGAGGAGCACGCGTCGATGTATGATTTTTTTATTGTGGACTTTGGAATAAGGGTGACCATGGAGACAAGGACGGGTAAACATTTTAATACACACGGGTTCATTTTGACGAAGCCAATTTCATTAGGGAAAAAGAAGCCCATAAAATGGTATCGAATATTAAAGGCGATTAGGGCACAGTCTGATCAAATGTCTCGTACATCGAAGACGAAAATAGCGAATGGTTTATTATTTGTCGATACAGATTGATAATTTTGCGTGTAAGGAGGTAGCTGAGGGGTGGAGGGACGTGTCTTTGGAAGCTTTGGGAGTGTTTCCTCGTACCTGGCAGAACAGCGGATAAGGTAATGGATTTTTTTCTAATGTATTCTTTTTTCCGACCGCAACCATGGTGTATGTGTAACGCGGAAGCATCGCTACAATGCTGCCAATTTATTCGCACTTTCTTTCGTAAATCGTAATTATTTATAGAGTAATGTGTTTTCGTATTCGCCGCTGCACCAAGACCAGATCGTGGCTCGACAATGTTCATGCTACGATCAGAGAGCTACGCGAAATTGGATGTGTACGAATGGTTGCGCGTAATAATTCCATCCAAAGATGCAGGTTATGCTTGAATTATGTGCTGGAACTTTCACGCTAATGTGGGTGCTGTGGCGAGAGTGATTCGTGAGGGTGGGTTCCGGGTCCGGGTTTAATGTGGGGTCGCCACTCGTTGGAAATTTTAGCGTATTTTGTGGTCAGCTGCCGAACTGACCACTCGTATTATGGTTGCGAGTAATTCTACCTAAATGGAAAGTGAAGATTGGTTTAGCTGATGTTATAAAATTTTCATTGTGTGCTGAAAAATTACCACGTCACTTCTCCCAAACGCAATTATATTGCTTTCAATTGGTGAATTTTTCATTTTATGAATAAATCAAGGAAATTGCTAAAACGGTAGAATTGCAAGGATGAGTGTGTTTTCAGTCATGTTCGCTGATCTCAACGTAAAAAAACGAACGAGTGGCCAAATAAACTGCATAAAAGTTGAACAATTTTATCGAACTTCTTATCTCACTACGAACTTCACCTTTTTCGATCCCCTTTATGAAAAACTGGGGTTTTTCGCCAAGTATCCACTTTGAAATCATATCTGCACCTGAAATTAGTGAGATTT
The DNA here is from genome assembly GCA_033439095.1 of Pseudococcus viburni. NCBI lineage: Eukaryota > Metazoa > Arthropoda > Insecta > Hemiptera > Pseudococcidae > Pseudococcus > Pseudococcus viburni. The sequence goes on from JAVBJF010000254.1 coordinate 252,817, forward strand.
TAGATATAATACAAAAAAAAAAAAATACAGAAAAAATATGAAAAAGCGTCAAAAATTTATATTTAGGGGTTTCTAACAAGTGTTTGAATTTTTTCGTGAAATTGACGAAAAAATTGACTAATTTGAATACCCATGAACGTAATTTTTTGGCCTTTTTTTAAACACTCAAATTGGATTTTTACGTGACTGAAATCGTTTACAATTTACATTTCTGATGATGCTGATGAAATATAATGTGAATTCGATGGATAAAAAAGACAAATTTATGCAATCAAGGGGAAAAAAATTGATTATGTTTTATTCAAGTTGATGTACTCGTCGTTTCTCATAGGTACCAATTGACTTCAAAAAAAACTGAAATTTTGTTATTTGAATTTGAAAAATTTGAAAATGTATAATTTTTGATGATTTATGAAACGTAAGCTCATTTTTTCTAAAATACTAAAACGAATAAAATTGAATGTAAAATTGTTGGAGAATCGTGTTTTGTGATATTTGGACTTCCACAGGAGCTTAAGAAAAGGTACTGAAAAAATCCCGCATTTTAAATTAAAAATTCATATTTATCAATAATATTTGTGACCCGTGCAGGGACAGGGTACCTAAAGTCGGAAAACATAATTTTGAGTTATAGAGACAAAAATATGAAAAATGGGCAATTTTTTTCAAAATTTTTTTTTTCACTTTTTTAGGTAGTTCAGATCTGTACGCAGCTTTAAACGTGTTTTTTCGATTATTTTTTTTTTGAAAGTCATGATTTTTTCTAATTTTCAAATGTCTCTATCTCACCGAAAAATTGACTTAAGATACTCATCCAGGCCTTAAAATGTTCCGCATAGTCTCCCCTATCATTTAAGCCAAAAAACTCATTTTTGAAAAATCCGACTTTAGGTACCTTTTCCCTGCACGGGTCACATTTGAAATTTTCAATTAATTTGTCAATTTTTTTCATCTCGTTTATTTTTTATATAATTGATAAATTTTTTTGAAAAAATTCGAGCAGGTCTGCAAAACATCAGAATTATTTCAATTTTTTTTTGGAAAGTGAATTGGAGAAGGTGAAAATATCTCGCCAATGGTTTTAAAAAAATTCTGAAACATTCTCGCATTTTGATTGGAAAATTTTGTTAGACTTCATGTTTGGCCATAGAGAAGCGGGCAGATCACAAAAATTCCGATTTGCAACTCTATAATTCCTGAATAAAAAAATTCCATAATGCTACCTAATCTTTTTCGAGTATACTTTGAATAATTCTTCGTTGTTGGCAAATATTACGTAATTTTGACGAATTTTCGAGGACGAATGTTATTTGAGAAACTCTACTCCAGATTTTCAAATTTTTTCTCAAATTATTTCAAATTTTTTTTTTATAAAAATAAATTTTAATTATGAAAAGAAACTAATTCAAATAAAGTAATCAAGTTCAGAGTATTTCGATCCAGTATTTAAAAAGAAGCGAGCAAAAGTGAAGTAAAGGTTAAGGTTCCTTTCATTTCACTAAGAAAATTACATTTTGAATTCAAAAGATGATAAACATTAAATTGATGAATTTGCGAATATTTTTTGACGATTCACATTTTGCATACCTAATTATGTTTCAGTTCAACTGGTTTCGGATTTAATAACGTAACCAAAGGGGGACAAAAAGGGAAGGGCAGGGGCAGATGATCGTTGCTTTCCACCAGAAATGTATTTATGCTCAAAAAATAATGTTCAAGTAAAAACATTCGAAAAAATGATATCTTTTTAATGAAAAATTTGGCAAATAAAAAATAAAAAATTGGAAAAAAATGATGTGAATTTAATTTTTCAATTTTTAGCCTCCCGTCTCAAATTCCTTTTTCTATTTTTCTCTGAAAGTAATCAAAATTTTGGTATTGTATCTTTTTGAAGAATGCTGTCGAAAACTTCCATCCCCTCTCCCACCCCCACCCTCCTCACGCTTCACAAATTCATAATGTCGATAATTTTTCCCCCATTTTTCTTCTAAAAAATGTGTTTCAAATTAGTCAATTAAGTACTTTGATAGTATTATACGTGAAAAAAGAGAGAAAAGAGAAATTCCTAAAGCTTCTGTCTTCCCAGAATTGGTTTCTTATTATAGTGAGGTTTTCAAATCTGAAATAAATTCCATGGAAAAAATTTACAGGGTGTCCAGCTGTCCTCTTCCTGAAAAACTTTAAAAAGTCAGGGAATTTTTAAAATTTCAAAATATCCGGGAATTTTGGAAGTTAAAAAAAAAACAAAGTAGTATAAATCATCTAGAAAAGTGTTTCTTTGCCTATTTTATTGGAAAATTTTCAAAAAATTTCACCCTCGCTCCGCTTGGGTCAAATTATTACCTTTCTTAACTGATAGTTTTATTCATTAATTTTATGTAAACCATATTTAAATGTATGTCTTTTTATCTAAGTTTTTTTTTTTGGAAACGTACTTTTTAATAAGCTGCGATGAGAAGGGAATGCCAAGATGTCTAGACCACGATGTTGAAAAAAATAGAGAGGGAATGGAAGAACATTCGAAATTATTGATCACGTGTTGGAAAACCTTAATGAGGGAAAACGGAAAAGTGATGAATGTTAAACTTTTGAAGGTCTTTTTACGCAAAAAATTTCGCCCTCGTTTTGTTCGAGTTCAACGCAATTGATAAATGTATCTCTAAAATGATATTTTTTATTTGCTGGGGCAAGTCGAAAAAATTGCTAGTGCTTGTGTGTAATTTATAAAGAGGCGCGTATTTTTGTGGAAGGAGGAGAGGGGGAAGAATAGATAAATTGTGAAGCAATTTTTTTCAGCTCTGAAAAATCTGTATTTTTATTCTCATGATTTAGTAGACACGCTGCCATTATTCGTTTCATTTTTGAAAACTTTATGAATTTGCTTTAAAATAATATTTTTTATTTGAACCTTTTCTGTAATAAATTCGAGTTCTCAAGTTTTGTTCGAGGGGGGGGGGGGGGTCAAAAATATTCAAAATTGAATTTGAGTCGTTCTTTGACCGGAAAAAGAAACATTTAAAAATCTCGTATAAAGTAGTGATTTTTGAAGAAAAATTCCTCTGGCACCGTGCATTTAAAGGGGGGGGGGGGGGGTGTTTATGGGGATGAAAAAATCGATTTTAAAAAAATGCTCAGAGTAATTCGCCATGCACAGATGAATATTAAAATCGACAATTATCTCAATTTAAGTCAACCTATCACCAATAAAAATAGGAAATTCCAGAAAATAAATGGTTTCGAATGGGATTTTCGACAAAATAACTTCCGAAAAAAGTTGCGACTGTGATGAAATTGAAGCCTTACTTTTGGCCCACAATTCTACACAACTCTGAGCATTTATTTTTTAATTTTTAGTAACAAATTGGAGATCGCCCAAAAATGAAGTTTCCATGTTTTCTAAATCTATGGATTTGTGATTTGCACACCGTACGAGAAAATATGGTAAAATTTGGAAAAAATTATGAAAAGGTGTTTTTCAGCCTTAAAAAGTTCAACTTTTTTTGGAAATTAAAAATTATTTCCTTTAAAAGCTCTTTTCCGTAAAGTTGGTTTTTCATGTTTTTGTCCCATTTTCTTCAGAACTATCCGACCAATTTTTTTTTTTTTATTGTATTCGGGAGAGATTTTTTTATAATTTACCAGAAAGATTTTTAAAACTGCCAATTTTTTGTATTTTTATGTTGAATTGATTTATTTATGATGAAATTTTTAGGATAAAGTTGAGATTTCCCCAAACCCTTCTGTTAAAACATGGTTGGGATGTTCCTGAATTGAACTTTAAGAGCCTGAACTTCGTAGATCATGTGGTTTCTGAGAAAATGGGATCTAAATTGAGATCTCTGTTTTTCCATGTTTTTTAATTGCTACCCTTTTCTCAATTTCCAAAAACGTGTTTTTTTTACATTGTAAAACGTTGCTAAAAAATGTATGTATGTGTCATATTTTTATCCTTTATGAACTGTGGGCATTTTTCTATCCCAGTATATCAAGTTTCTCACTTTTGAGAAATACAGATGAATTTGAACCAATTTCTCTTTTTTTTCAATTTTCTTTGGATCAAAAATTTTATTGTTTTACCATTTTTCTACTACTTGAAAATAATTCCTCTTCTACGCTGTGCATTCAATTAAAAAATTTTAAACCCCACCCCTTAAAATTATTCTTTTGCACAATTTTGGATTGTAAGTACATCATGCAAAAAAATTATCCCAGGACTCACTCATTTATAAATCAGTGAAAATTGTCGAAAATCACTGGAAAACAGTCGAAATTGCAGCACAGTAATGAATCAATGAAAAAATTTCACTGAAGCAAACAGTGAAAACATTGATGGAAAATCAGTGGAAATTTACTGAAAAATAAGTGAAATTGTGCTGCAATTCTGACTATTTATCAGTGACTTTTCACTGATTCAAAATAAGAGAGCGTGCTTCATGAATACGTTGAAGGTGAAAATTTGGAAAAAATGGTCTGAAAATTCTGGAAAAGTCAGGAAAATTCAATTCTAAAATATTATGGACATCCTGTGTAACGCACCTAAACGATCATAAAAAAAGAGAAAACGAAAGGAGGAAGATCATAGAATACTTAAATTCCTCGTAATTAAATTATTAATTCCACACCATTCTCGACCTACGTAGACCTAAAACGTTCGCAAATTAGAATAATTTTCCATTTTCCAACGTTTACATCTGATTTACATCCACTTGCCAGGACTTATTACCCTTTTAGCTCTACCAAACCGTAATCCTTTCTCTTTCCGATAACACCACTACGGCTAATATTTAATGTAAAGCACCGTGTACTATCATTTTACACGCAGCTCCAGCTAGACGCATATTAGCTCCAACGAATAAGGCGAACTTGCTCCGCAGATATGTTCGTCTCAAGAGGGATGATTTTACTGCATGGTACCACTTTTACGTAATTCCGAAACCGCATTTCACCGGCAAAAGAGCCATATAATACATCCAAGGAGTAAATTTTATACTTACGTTATACGAGAAGAAAATAGGAAGGAGGTAAAAAGTTCCGGTGTCCTCCCCACCCTCCCTTTACAATCGCGTTGAATCATTGAGAGACGAGAATATGGTGTTAGCGAATGAAATAATGTGGTACGAGTATATTACACATGTACGAACGGCTATTTCGCAGTCTGAATGAAAAAAAAGAGTAATAAGGTTTTTTTTATGGTAGTCGTTTGGGAAAATTTATATACTACGTTGAAAATAATTTCTTCGGAGGTTTAATTACATAGGCGAGAGAAAAATCGATAATTGTCGAGATATACGGGGTACAAGACGTATACAATGTAAAATGGTCAAGGTAGAAGTTACGTAATGAAACGGCCACAATCGAGTATTTTAGTTTTTATTTTTAATAACCAACCTGTGGCAAAATCGCGAAAACGTACATAAAATCGAGACATTATGATAATTTTTTTGGTAATTTTTAACCGATGCGCACGCGTTTTGTCGCGAGGAAGGTCGAGAGAGGAGATATGGAGATTGTAGGAGATAGACGAAGATAGACAGATGGGGTAAGAAAAGCTCTCTTTGGAGAGGTGTATTATACATATTGCAACTTGTTATATGAAATATTAAGAAGGTTAATACGACGATGGTCAGGCGGCAGTTGTACGCTTGTTTATAAAAGATTCCTTAAAAGGAGATACTCGCCAGTTGTGGAGGCGAACCCGCTAGTGTACTGGTCCGCCGTGTATTCTACGTGACGTCAATGTCGTTACTTTTACACCTCCCCGTCTCAGATGCCCGGACTCGGCGTACTTACGTATTTTTCAAGGGAGTTTTTTTCAGCATAAAATGTATCAGTGGCATTTAGCAATCGACAATGTACCGAGGATCCCCTTCGACCTACTCGAGGATCTCCAATCGACCAACTGCTTGAAAATCTACGTCGTGGTCGTCCTGACCTAGGAGCGTTGGAGAAGAAAATATGGCAATTCGATGAAAAACACATGACTCAAAGATTTTCGGTGGCTTTGAAGAATTAATTGGCTTATGTGGGATGATTCTCGAAAGCCTCTCGTATACGATACCGGCGTAGATAAGAGAAAAAAAAAACAGTCGACGGATTACCGATGGTGGAGTAAATAACGCCGATATAATTATACCTTCGATGTACCGCTGAGCGCTAATTCATCGTCGTAGAAATTGTCAACAATTAACCAAGATACGTGCGACTGTAAAATCATCGAAGCTCGAACGCGCCAAATCGATAACGCAGCTCGGGTCGCGAGAACCGCTTTCTTATTTCAATTAATCGTTTTAAGCTGGATGCCGCACCCGGAAAATAGGAAGTACCGAATTCAAGGTCGAAACTGCACCTCGATTTGGGTTCGTGAATTGTACAGCGATTACGAATATGTCGCAGTCGTAGCGGATTTTAATTCGTTATGAGGGATTTTCTAGGTGGACTTGGTCGTGGGATCGCTGTTTTGATGGATGAGACACGATGTAATAAATAATGAACCAGATAGTGAACTTTGGTTTCCTATGTAAAGTGGAAAAAAACGGCGAAAACATTTTTTTTATGAAAAAGACGTAAATGGAATAATAAATAAGATGAGAAAAATGCCACAGACGGGGAAAAAAATTATTAAAACACACCCTTACTTACAACCATCAGATCTGTCAGAGTCGAGTTCACAGTTACATCCTACGCACGCTACGATGGCTTTGTAATTTAATTTTGAGAATGAAAATTTATACTAATGGATTTAGATTAATGATTCGCATATCTGCCGACTCAATTTGTTCGAATCGACCTTGTGATGGAGTAACGGTGTCTCTGTTGGCTACCTATATAAGCCTGTAGCCATAGTACTGAACTTGAGCTTGGGGATACGAGTTTGAAATTCGAACGGCCACGAATGGTGGAAAAATTCATAAGCTAATGGTAGTGATTATGCAATGGCCGTGTATATTGTGGGTATATAATCAGATTGAATTATTTAGCTGGAAAACACACAATTTTAGGAAAGAAATCGATAAAAGGCTATGATGTTGCGACGATTGGTGACAATAAGGGTAATATTGTCGAACACGAATATTGTTGGTAGTCTGCGATAGTGTTCGATTTTAAATCGCCGTAGTGTGAGGTTGGCTTTACTTTGTTGTAGTTTTATAGCCTTCCGATGGTTTCCTGTTTGCCAGTGGTTGGAGTTTAATGTTCGTGTGATGGTGAAATTCCAAATTTGGCGAGAAATTTGTACTTTGTTTTAGTTGTGCGGAATACTGCTTTGGTTGTCTTTGCAGATTGGCTATTGGGAGGTTTTGCGTGGTCGTTCGAGTGTTCCGGAAGTAAGACGAATTCTTTTTGGTTTCTTTGAACATAGGTTTTAGATTAGTCTTCGGGTTTGTAAATTTTTCGGTTGGAATGTAGATTTTAGTGGCATAGACGTGGATAAATTTCAACTGCTTCAATTTTGTTTGTCAAGGAAGAAGGAATTATTTGTTTTTTGGTGTTTAGTTTGGGAGGAGGAAGAATGTGGAACCAAAATTTGGAATAGAAACATGATAAAATGTTGTAAAAATAATGTTACAGTAATGTTGAAAAATAAAGGGTTTATATGTTTTCATCTTGTTATGAATTACCTAACATTCTGTGTTCTATAATTGTGACCTGGACTACTAAAAGATACCTATAGTCACCAAAACCGATTTTTCGTTTTTGATCAATATTTATAGAAGGAAGTATGGGCCTTCCAATGACATAAACCGCAGACTCCAGATTTCATTATTTTTGCTGTAAAGTACATTGGTTTTTGCCAAGAAGCTTGATTTTAGACATATTTTCTATAAAAGTAAACTTTGAACTTCCGACTGAAATTCCCCGAAAACATAGCTTTCTAGAAAAAAACTAATTGCACACTACAGAAAAGAAATTTTACGCTCTACAATTTATGTTCTATTCATTTTTTCCGTACAACCCTTCCTTTTCTCAGAAAATTGACTTCAAGTGACAAAAGTTTTAAAAATATGTAAAAAAAAATCAACAAAAAATCGATAACTTTTGACACTTGAAGTCAATTTTCTGAGTAAAGGAAGGGTTCTACCGTTCTACGGAAAAAATGAATAGAACATAAATTGTAGAGCGTAAAATTCCCTCTCTATAAAGTGCAATTCATTTTTTTCTAGAAAGCTATGCTTTCGAGATATTTCAGTCGAAAGTTCAAAGTTCAACTTTCAAAAAGACTTGTTTTTTTGACCGAGTTTTCCTCGATAAGTTGATTTTGGCCTGCGGTCCCTTTTGGTAGTCCAAGCCACAATAGTATTTCGATATCATTTTCGAAACGTTTCCGTAACGTTTCAGTTTCAGTGATGTTTTCGTTACGTTTCTTTAACTTTTCGTAACGTTATCGTAAATGTTTCCATTATTTTTTTTCAACATTTCTGTCTGGTTATCGTAACGTTTCGGTTTCTGTGATATTTTTATAATATATCTATGGCGTTTCCTTAATATTAATTCAATAACGTTTTTGTAACATTTCTATAACTTTTCCTAATTATTCCGTTAGGATTCCATTTCTTTTCGCAACGGTTCTGTAACGTTTTTATAACGTTATCCTAACATTTTTGTAACGTTTCTTCAGGGACTAGGAGTCAGCTAAAAAGTTGACTCCCGACTCCGGCTTGACTCCGGAGTCAAGGGAGAAAGTTGACTCCGGACTCCACTTTGACTCTGGAGTCAAGGGAGAAAGTTGACTCCGGACTCCACTTTGACTCTGGAGTCAATCTATGACCTTGACTCGACTCCGCTTGACTCCGGAGTCAATCTATGACCTTGACTCCTGACTCCGACTTGACGCCGGAGTCGGTGTCTATTTGGAGTCAGTTTGACTCCGATTTTGAACCAGGGAATAGAAATTAGCCGAAAAGTTGACTTCTGACTCCACTTAACTCCGGAGTCACTTTCAGACCTCGACTCCTGACTCTATATATTGACTCTGGAGTCGAACTCACACTCTGACTCCTGACTCCACCTTGACTCCGGAATCCTGACTTCACCTTGACTCCGGAGTCAATTTCAGACCTTGACTCCTGACTCCTGCTTGACTCCGGAGTCATTTTCAGATCTTGACTCCTGACTCCGCTTGACTCCGGAGTCAATCTATGACCTTGACTCTTGACTCCGGAGTCAATCTATGACCTTGACTCTTGACTCCGGAGTCAATCTATGACCTTGATTCCCTGACTCCGGTTCGACTCCGGAGTCAAGCCGGAGTCGGAGTCAATTTGGAGTCGACTCCTATTCCCTGCGTTTCTTTAACGTTATTGTCATGTCCAGGGAATAGGAGTCAGTCAAAAAGTTTACTCCTGACCTTTGACTCTTGGAGTGAAAGGAGAAAGTCGACTCCGGACGTCCGGAGAAACTCTCACCCGACTCCGGAGTCAATTTGCAGTCAGTTTGACTCCGACTCCGGAGCAGGGAACAGAAATCAGCTATTAATTAATAACTTATCAGAGTGCAACCTCTCACAATATTACGAATAGAGGAGGAGAAGGGGGTTGGGGGAACTTAAAATTGAAACGTGGACCCCTGACTCCACCTTGACTCCTGAGTCATTTTCAGACCTTGATTTTGATTCCACTTTGACTCCGGAGTCAACTTCAGACCTTGACTCCTGACTGCACCTTGACTCCGGAGTCAATCTTTGACCTTGACTCTCGGACTCTGGCTGACTCCGGAGTGAAGTCTGAGTCAATTTGGATTCAGTTTGATTCCGATTTCGGAGTCGACTCCTATTCCCTGATCATGTCTCTTTAACATTATTGTAACGTTTCCGTGGTGTTATTGGAATGTTTACATTATGTTTCTATAACGGTTCCGGAATGTTTTTGTAATGTTTCCTATACGTTTTCATAACGTTTCTGCAGGTTGTCTAACAAGTCCTTCCGGTTCTTTCGGTCCCTATATTGCCTGAATGGTCCTTCCAAAGTCCTTATATTGAGTAAAAAGTCCTTCACATTTCAAATTTTGAGACTCACGCGCCAAAAGTTAAAATAAATCACTAATATTTGAAATGTCTCTAGTGGCAACTTTGTGTGAGATGATGAAAGATATATGGGTGCATGAAAAAAGTTCAGCTTTTGAATGCTCTTTTCTTCAAAAAAAAATTGCCCTCGCTTCGCTCGGGCTCAGTAAATTTACGCAATTTTATTTTCAAAATAATGGTATGAAACTTCTTCCTTTCCCAGCCTGGGCAATTAATATTTTCAAGTGAAAAAATTGTCCTTCTCACTTATCAAAGGAGGTAACGATCTCGATTGCAATTTTCAAAAATGTTTTGATTTTTTTGGAAGGAAATCAGGAACGAGTCCATACGTCCATAGATATTGTTTTTTTTGAAAATCTAAACAAAATACGGAAAAAAGCACAAATTTTACCTAATGAAGAAATTTTTAGATTCTGCATGCCCTTTTTTTCAAAAATTCTCGTCTTCGTTTCGCTTAGGCTCAGTGAATTTACTTTTTTTTTGAAATCATGGTAAAAACTCTTCTCTTCTATATTAAACAATGAAATATTTTGAAACAGAAAAAATTTGTCCTCCTAAAATGAGTTTGAATTTTTTTGGTGGTGGGAGGGGGTACAATATTAATTTTGAAAAGGTCATGCTGAAAGTCCTTCCAAGGTCCTTTTAAAGTCCTGCTTTTGGGGTTTGAGATTTTGTTAGACACCCTGTTCTGTAACGTTTTTGTAACGTTCCCATAACATTACCTAAAAGTTTGAATTACATTGTCATAATTTTTTGATGTTTCAATATAATAATAACGTTTCAAAATGAATTTCGTCCCTCTAATGCTGAAAGGTCGTAACTTCAAAATTTGGCATTTTTTGTATTTTTTGCTGAAGTGGCAATTTTGGGACGTTTTCCATTTGAAACAAATCCTTAAAATTGAAAAAAAAATGTTGGTTCAACACCCATATTCTGAAAATTTTGAAACTTTTTGTTCGTAACTCCCATGAAATTATACCATGTATGTACCTCTAATACTAAAATACATTGTGGCACACACACAACGGACCTAAAAATGATCAAATACAACTATTTTTTTCAATAACAAATTCTTTCTTAAAAATAAAAAAAATGTCAAAAATTGCGAAAATTTCCAAAAAAAAACATTCAAAATTCATCTCTTTTTTGAAAAAAGTCATCATTCTTGATTAAAATGTTTTTTTTGAATGTATGACAAAGTTTCATCGAAAATGGCAAACATCTCCTCGAAATCATCGAAGAAAAAATGTTTAAACATTTTTTTTTTTTTTGAGAACTGACCGAATTTTTTTTTTCGTTTTCCCAAAGAATAGCTACCGTTTTTTTTTTCAGTATCGCAAGGCAGGAATTGAGACTCTCAAGGGAGGGGATGTCGTTTATTAATTTTTAACGAGCTATACATCAAATAGAGGTTTTGAGGTCGTACAACAGAAGGCACAATTTTTTATTTTGAAGAGGAAAATAGTACCTAGGCTTCCTACGTAACCTTACATATTTTTGGGTGATAGAATATCATTCATTTTGACCATTATGATTATTTATGACTTCAAATTTTGTACTAAATATTTTTCCTTTTGGAAATGAGGTAAAACCTCGAGAAAGAAACGCCAAAAAATCACTCCTCGTTTATATCAGAAAGCAATTTTGATTCATTTTTATGGTGAAAATCTCACACTATTTTTCTAGTAAATCATAATTTAAAGCGTTAGAAGGGGGAAGAGGACATATTTTCATAAAATCCTGTTTCGGGAGATCAAAACCATCAAAAGGTAACCTGGAAATTTTACAAAGTACCTATACGTTGTAAATATTCCAAAGTGAAATTACAATGCAAAAAATTTTTAATGAGTTCCTTTAAAATTGAATATAATCGAAATTTCGCTGAGTAAAATTATAAAATAATTGCACAAAGTGAAAGTGAAAGTGCGCATTTTGAAAAATATTATGCATTACTGGGACATAGAAATTTCAACAATAACTGGCTCGTACGTACTACTCAATCAAACATTCGAACGTACATCTGAAAAGAGTATTTTTAATAGAAGCGTTGTAACGTTTGTAGCACATCAATCCCCTTCCCCTTAAAGATAGGGTTGGCCAGCAATTACGACCTTTAATCACTTTTTCGATCTTGTGTAGTTTTTGGAATGATTGCTCGAATAAAATTTTGGAGAATCTCCAGGGATGAACCGAAGGTAGTTTTTTGGTAGGACAAAAATTAAAAATGTTCGACTTGAATAGAATTTTTCTGATGTTTTTGGCTCAAAACCTTGAATAATTTTCCTCCACATTTGCCTACTCTAAACGAAAATTTTGCACAGAAAATAAACCGACCCGTTTCAAAACTTTTTCCATTCAAATTCAAACCTAATTTTTCCAGCGAAAAGTTGAACATTGCAATTTGAGGGTAGTAAGCTGCTCCCCCTCGTTCAGTTTGTCTCTTAGCATTCTGAATCAGTGAAAATCACTGAAGCACAGTCAGATTTACAGCATAGGAAGAAATGGGAAAAAAATTTCACTGAAAAGAAATCAGTGAAAAAATCCCTTAAAAATGGGTAAGAATTTAAAAATTTACTGAAAAATTAATGAGATTTATCGAAAAATGGATGAAATTTGCGAAAAAATTAACGAAAATTCACTAAAAATCAGTTGGGTAATGTCGTTTATTTTTCCAGTTCTGGAACTTTGACTGCTTATAAATGATTTTTCACTGATCAGAATGAGAGAGTGAAGAGATGAGGATCACTAGAAGCTGTCATTTTGAATACATAAACATAATCGATAACCGAAACCGTAACGTCGATTAGCTTGTATTGAATTTGGATTCTTTATGGATTACGTGTATTTTTTCAAATGAAACCTATGATCATATTTTTTTCCCAATTTTAACCCAATTTTTACGTTTTTTTTGCACAGGTCGAGTACACGCTGCGTTGATCTCTGGCATTTGTCGTGAATCTAGAAGCGTTACTGTCGAATGGTTCGAAGGAACCGAAACCAAAGGCAAAGAAGTACGTATTTTTAATCTACTATAATTATTATTATTACGTGTGTTACGACAACGAATTTTCGGCATCGGATCTTGGTCCGTTATTCGTACGAAAATTTAAATATTACTCGGAATTCCATTTCCATTTCGAGCAAACCTTCGCCGCTTCGGTTATGGCGACTTGGTCGCGATCCCATCCGGGAATTAATTCACGAAGATTTTCAAGGCTGTGTACGGCGGCGTAAGTGTTCTAAAATGGTCAAAACTAAAGACCACAGGGAAATCTAGATTGGACGTACACCGAGATAGTTTTTTTCTTATATTGTCGTAATCGCAGCTGGCGAATTTGTATGGTTGAAATGGAAAGATGGATTGATTCGCGTTTCTCGAAGTCGATTTGATTGACTGATGGTCGTGATGAGCGAGTATACGTGTATGTGTATTTATAGTACGTCTGTATGATACAATATAGGTGGAGGTACGTCTATGTACACCCGACGACGACAGTAACAGGTTCTACGGTACATGAGCTATAGGTATACAGAGTCTGTAGGTAAAGGTATAAGGTATACAGCTGTACACTTACATGTACATAGACATTCGCGGTCGGTTTAAATGAGTCATGGTATGAACGAGAAGCGTCGGTCGAATGTTGCTGGTGAACCGGCGGCGCATACAGATAAAAAGATATTCGACGCGATGACGATGGGACAACAGTAGAAGCGGTAAAGGGCGTGAGACGAAGTCGACTGTAGTTTGTATTGAAGGATATGACACGACACTCGAAACATGTGTGAAGTTTCCTGATTCGCAGATTCAGAGAAATTATTGCAGTGTGCTGCTCTCGAAGTCAGAATCAGTCAAATTTGGTGAAGTTTTGCCCTTCTAAAGCAGTGAAATTCATTTTTTTATGATCAGTGATTTTTCTCAGATTTTATAGTCAGGTTGAAAATCACTGATTTCTCTGTCAATTCCCAAATCGTTCTGTAAAAAATCACCGATTCAAGGAGCAGAATTTCATCGAGAGCATTTCTTGGTAAGATGGTGATGAGATAGGCCCTTGAAGTGATCGGGACAAAAATCAGCAAAAATGTTGGCATTGAAATTGATATAAAAACTTCTATTCCCGACTACCCACCCCCTCATCCTCACCGAAGTTACCGAGCCATACATATATATATGCTCAAGATTCAATATTTTCTCTCTCTAAAGGGGGTGGTCCAAAAAATTTGAAATTTTTACAGATTATAGATAGCATATAAACGTATATCTAAGAATTTTGACATGAATATGTCTTAGATCGGGGGAGGGGGTTGAAATCCTATAACGTTTTCGTGTAACGTAACGTAACCTAACGTTTTCAAGGTCAACTGAAATGATGACATTTTGTTAGGCTTGAAAAAATTTGCAAAAAGGTGAATGATCCTGACATGACATTTCAATATTTTGTTAGACTTGAAAAAAACAGTAAAATTTTGACATAGGTATCTGTGAAATTTATTCAAAAAAATGTATGTTTTGAAAAAAATGAAAATGAAAAAAATAATAAGGGAAAAATTAGAAAAAGTATTTTAAAAAATTGAACAAAAGAAAAAAACAGAAAAAATTAAATGCCTTGACATTTTAATAAAATGAAGTTTGCAGCACTGCTTGATTAAATTAGAATTTAATATAAAAATGTTGAAGTTATAATTTTTTAAAAGTGCTCTGTTATTTTAATAAAATGTTATAATGTTTAATTTGAAAAAAAGTGATTTAAATTCGTAATATTGGCAACACTGCGTTTATAAATTGTGTAAATTGTAACCTAATGTAAAAATGCTTAGGATACATTTTCTTCAAAAAAAACAAAAAAATGATAATAATGATAAAATTAGGGTGTATGGTTTAAATTTTGAATTATTATTGGCAGCACTACTTTTCCTAATTGTAATATACTTGATGTAAAAATGTCTAACAAGGGAGGTATCCCAACTCAAAGTAAAATTTTGAGCCCAAACAAAAAAAAAATCGAAAGTACATCATAACAGGACCCCGTATCCAAAATTTCTGGTGCTGAAGTTCATTTCTCGATTTTTGGCGAATTTTTGAAATTTCAAAATTACCTCCGCCCTGCGAAATATGAAAATGTTATCTAATCAACGAAAAAAGCTGAAATTTGGTATATACCCAATTTTCGACCTCCCGAATAGATCGGAAACTGTTTCGAGACGTTTTGGAGCCACCAGAAAATTTTGGAATTTTCCAACGCTGGAGAAAAAAGCCAATAAAAGTGGCCCATATGCACTTCAGCACCTACAATCGCCGATTATCCATATTGGTGACCTATTTGATCAATTAAAACACAATTTTCCAATATTCGTAACTTTGAGTTCAAAATT
Source organism: Pseudococcus viburni (assembly GCA_033439095.1). NCBI lineage: Eukaryota > Metazoa > Arthropoda > Insecta > Hemiptera > Pseudococcidae > Pseudococcus > Pseudococcus viburni. Next base: position 268,205 of record JAVBJF010000254.1, read on the forward strand.
CGAATTTTTGGGCAAAAAATTTTCATGGAAAAAATTTAAAAATTCGCCTAATGCGTATACATCGAGGTGAAATGTTGAAATTTGGTAGATTCCCTATTTTCGACGGCCCGAATCGAATGGAAGTGGTTTCAAGACGTTTCGGAGCAATCAAAAAATTTTGAAATTTTCCAGCGCTGGAGAAAATACCATAAAAATAGTCCATATGCACTTCAGCACCTATAATCGCGGATTATCCATATTGGTGATCGATTAAAGCACAATTTACGGAAATTCGCAACTTTGAGTACAAATTACCTCGAAGTATGCACATTAGGCGAATTTTAAAATTTTTTCTAGGAAAATTTCTCGCCCAAAAATTCGAATTTTGAACTCAAAGTTACGAATTTTGGAAAATTGTGTTTTAATCGATCAAATAGGTCACCAATATGGATAATCGGCGATTATAGGTGCTGAAGTGCATATGGGGCATTTTTATGGGCTTTTCTCCAGCGCAGCGTTGGAAAATTCCAAAATTTTCTGGTGGCTCCAAAACGTCTCGAAACCGTTTTCGATATATTCGGGAGGTCAAAAATTGGGTATTTACGAAATTTCAGCTCTTTTCGTTGATTAGATAAAGATAACATTTTCATATTTCGCAGGGCGGAGGTAATTTTGAAATTTCAAAAATTCGCCAAAAATCGAGAAATGAACTTCAACACCTGAAATTTTGGATACGGGGTCCTGTTATGGTGTACTTTCGATTTTTTTTTGTTTGGCTCAAAATTTTACTTTGAGTTGGGTTACCTCCCTTGGACGATATATTATTCATTCAAAAAAATTAGGGTGTCTTAAAAAAATATATAAAAAGAAAAAATTGTAAAACGAATTTTGAAATGTTGATTTTTTTTTTTAAATTCATTTGCATTGACATTTTAATAAAAGTTATGAAATTTTGTCTCTTTACACGCAAATAAGAAACATTTACCCCACTCCCATGTGAGTATATTGAACAATATTCATGACCTAACGTTTTCACCCTAAAGAAAAAAGTACGTTAATTTTTTCAAAAAAATTTCCTCAATTTATCGAGTTTTTCACAGTTTGAAAATTAATTTTTGTAATCATACCGCTCCCATTTTTTGACCCCCCCCCCCATCAAAAAATAAATTCATGTTGTATGTACCTTGGGGCGGAACGAAATTTTAGAGAAAAAGATTTCATGGTCCTTTCTCCCCCCCCCCCCCTTTTTAGTGAATTTTTGAAATTTTTAAACTGAAAACTTGGGAAAATAACGAAAATACGTATTGTTATTTTTATAATCTGTGAAAATTTCAAAATTTTCAGACTCAGGGATAGAATGTATTGAATTTCGAGCATATATGGCCCCGTTACTCGGGTGGAGTGGAGGGTTGAAAATTTTTTGGGGTGGTCCTTCATCAATATAATTTGGGTGATTTTTATCCCGATCGATTCAAGAACCGATTTCAGCATCTTACCAGAAAATGTTCTTTGACCGATTCAGATTTAGAGAGTACCTCGATGATTTTCACATGCTCGAATTATGATTTCGATTTCGGTGAACTTTATAATTACGAAATAAATTGTGAACTAATTCCGAAAAAAAGACTTTTGTATAGGGACTTGGTTGTATAACTGTATACGTGTGTAATGCACTCTATATATCGATAATATGTAGTGTACACGACGTCGAGCCGAACACGCAATCTGACGTTTTTTGACGTGCAGGGTAACAGTAAAGAGGGAAAGGAAATATTTTAAAATGCGAAAGTTCGATTCAAACAGCCAATTTGTCCGTTTCACCGGTTGACTCACTTTTTCACCCTCGCTTGCGGAAATTCGGCTCGAGTCACGTGAAAATCTACTCACAACGTGTTGATGAAAATATTATGGAGTAATTTCTCAATTTTACCAATTCCGGAGGAAATTTTCAAAATTTACAAATTTTTCCACATCTTGTAAGCAGGTAGATTTTGACCTATGTTGAAGAAGATCGAGTTTTGATAATCGAATAGTACACTACCAACGCAACGTTAGATTGTTTCAATTTCTATTCACGTTCTAGTGTTTCTTCCGGTTCGCGTTATCTGACTTTGTGCTGTGCGGAGATTTTTTTCATAACGGTGATCACGTAATAGGACCCTGTATTCGTTTCATTGGTTTAATGAACAATTCAATTGGCGACCGTTGTCGGTATAAATTGAAAGATTCATGTAGAGCGTGTAGAGAATCCGTTGTATGGGTTTTGGGGTTTATAGTCTCAAATGTGTGTGTCGATAAGTGAAATAATTCTAAGGATGGGTTGGAGGAGAGGGGCTGCAAAAAAGATACATGCGAATGTGAAAATTTTTAACGTATGAAAATACTCGTGATGTGGATATGGAATAGTAGTAAATTTTTTTCTTAACAGTATGAATTGTTGTTTGAATGACGGATTTGTCCGCTACTGTAATAAAATTAATTGGGGTTAGGCTGTTCATTAAAGTGAAATAAATGTAAAAAATTGCACGTTTCCAAGAAAACTTGTTCGAGTCGTGAATTTTATTCAGCGTTGGAATTTCTTCGAGTCTGTTTCCGCTTTCGTTTCTGCTCATTATGAGTTTATTATGATGTTGGGTTTGTATGAATGTAACGTTCTCATAGATATTTCAGCTGTGAAAATGCAATTTGTTCAATTTTTAAATAATTTTTTACAGTAATTTTTAATATTTGATTTTTACATTTCTTTAATTGAATTTTTTCCACTCGATGAGCGATTCCTAGATTTTTTCAATTTTAAATAATTTTTGAAAAATTGATCGCCGTGACTTTTGCTTTTCTCGAATCCAATTATTTTTTTATTCTGTGAAAATGAGTTTTGACTGTACGATTTTTTGGGGGAATTTTAATTTTTTTGTTGAAGAATTAGAACAAATTCTGCTATTTTCAATACAGTATTTTACCTGTGTGAAGGGGGAGGGGGAGTAAAGAGAATGTTCTAGCCTTTTGGCTGTCCCAAAACTTTGACCAAAGGCTGTGGCAGGATAGGATAGTCGATTTAGTGCAATAAAAATAATTTTTGACCCCTTAATGGCATCCCCATACCCGCTGCAGAAAAACGTGACCTCGAAGAATGTGATTTTTATACTTTTCGCCTTATCTTAGGTATTTTTCATTCAACTTAAACGAAATTTGGGAGTAGTAGGAGATAATTAATATGAATTATTCTCAGATTTTTCAGATTTTTTTGACCTCAAAATTAATCTTGAAACAGGTTTTTAAATTTTCAAAGGCCTATAAAAATGACATGTAAGAGATTGAAAGTTAAAAAATTTCACACGTGTTCTTAGATTAATTCTGCACCCCCTTGATTTTTTTGGCTCGGTGGCCTTCTCAAAAACGCTAAAAAAATTTATTGCGATTTCTATCAAAATTTAAGAGAAGAAACGATCTAATGGAAAAACCAATTCCAGATTCGTTTTCAGCAGGTCAAATAACCTCTTTATACATGATTTGAACAACCATTTTGCTAAAAGTTTAAAATTCACGTTTTTTCATTGATTTCTCCATGATCGCAATTGAGAAAAAAAGGACCGAAAAGTAAATTTTGAGAATTTAATCAAAATGATCTGGAAAAGAGCGTTTTTGGGTTACTTTGACGCACTGAACTCGAATTCGGTATCAGTTTTTTCATTCGCACATTTTTTGACATTATGAAACGCTCAAAAATTGAAAAATTCCGACATTGAGTAAAATGATCCCCAAAATAGCCAATAAAGGGATAATTTGACTTGCTCAAAATGAATTTAGAATTGATTTTTGCCTAGTGTGATTTACTAAGAGATAATCATCAAATGTTTAATTAAAGTTCATTGGGTAATTGTAATAGAAGTTTCCTTGCTGATCGCAAAAAAAATAATTAAAAAATCCTATTTTGCTAGGTTTTTTAAGAAAAAATTGTTTTTGGGCAGACTAAGGGTCATTCGAAGAAAATGAGTCGAAACGAAAATTTATCGAACATAAAATTCTCATCCTGTGGATTATGGAAGGATTCTTTTTTTTTACATTTAGCTGTATTGAAATTTCGAAAACTGAACTTTGATTTTTCACGAATAAACCAGAATTGGCATGTAGAGCTAGGGTTTTTGAGAGAGAATTGTTTTTGGGCAGACTAATGGTGATTCGAAGAAAATGAGTCGAAACGAAAATTTATCTAACATGAAATTCTCATCCTGTGGATTATGGAATGATTCTTTTTTTTTTTTTTGAGATTTAGCTTTAGAGATAATTGTATTGAAATTTCGATAACTGAACTTTTATTTTTCACGAATAACCCAGAATTGGCATGTTTAAGGGAACAGAATTTAAAAAAAATTTTCAAGAAAAGGATTATTTTTTGAACATTGTGAACTACTGAAAATCGAAGTTTCCTAAAACTATCTATTTTACAGATGGGAAATTTGCCCGGGTTCGCTGAAAAATTCAATTTTTGGTATCGTAAAATTATCATCAGAAAAAATGAACTTTTTTGAATAAAAAAAAGTGTTTTTTGGATTTGAAAAAAGTAGGTACCTAACCTAAACCTAAAACCTATGACTTTATTGAACTTTCGATCCAACATTAAAAAATTTCCAAATAGGTATTGGCCTGCATTATCTCACGTTTTTCCTATTTTTTTACACGCAGCTGTTCTGAACCATAAAACTAATGATAAATCCATTGGAACTTTCTTTTAGCAGAATAGAAATTATCTCAAACTTATGTAAGTTCTTCAAACGGGGTAATTTACGGTAATTGTTTATGACTAAAAAATATCTTCATTCATGTTTTTCAAAAAGGAAACCCGATACGCTATAAATTTAGACTCTAAACGCGGATACAATTTATTACGTACTTTGTAATTTACCGTAAATTACCTCGTTGAATAATCACCTCGATCGTGGTATAAATTTATCCTCGGCAGACTTATGGGCCATTCGGTTTCACGTTCGACAACGTAATGAAATCCATCATCGTTACGTCTGCGTCTACTGTTGAAAAATAAACAGATGAGACGAAATGATTAGGCAATTTTTCGAGAGGGAATACCTACTGTTCCGGTATTCCTCGGGATGAAATTTTTCTCAATGAAAAAAATTTTGCTAGAGGCTTGGCGCCACTGATACGATTTACAGAGAGAGAAAGAAAATACTGACAACGAGAGTAAAAGAGGGAAGGGAGAAAAGGCGTTAAATTAACGATAATTTAACGCTTTGCAAGAGAGTAATTTCGTCTCGAAGCTGTGGCGTTATGCTTTACAGTATTAAAATGTATCGTATGCGAAGGACGAAGGAGGAAAAGAGAATTCGTGAAGTATACACGGGACACAGACACCAGACGATGACGTTCACATGGTTTCACTTATTTCCATACAGCGGGATGTTATTTTTACTTGGGATATATATTGCATACACTTTCATAATGCAGGGTTATTTGTGAAATAATATGTACTTGGAGTTGATGTTTTCTCGTGAAATTCATATATTTATGTAAATTTATGTTACAGATCGATTTGGATAGTATATTAGCGTTAAATAGTCATCTGTTGCCAGCACATACTCAAAATAATGAAAGCATTCCTATCAGTTCGATCCCTATTAGCAACAAATTAGCGAGGGTAAGTGTTCATCTATTTATAGGTAGTTTAGACAGCAAGAAGAAATTATGTCTGGGTACTTCTTTTTATTTTCCTGTCTGTACGATCGCAATGTTTGTGTAAAAAATTGAAAGTGCATGATCTGTAGAATTGGCTGAGGTAAAAAAATCGAACGTGTCTGAATTTGATGATTTTTTTCACGTATGAATTTCAGAGTGCCCATGTAGATGATAGAAAATGAATAGTCATGAAAAAATCATGCTTACAGGAGAGTGACATGAAATCAATTCAAATCGAAGTACGACTAAATATTTATAAAATTATTTTTTCAAAAACAAATAATTTTTTGAGTAATCAAGTTTCAACTCATTATTTTAATTTTCTCGAATAATTGAAAAAATTGATTTTTTGGAAGCAAGAGCTCCGTTACTTAAATGCTAAAACACAGAAAATTCCGCACCTGCACCAGGCAAGTTAAAAATCTGTCATGTCGAATTTTAGCCTCCTTTGACCACCGGAAGAGAAGACGAGTGCCCGAAATAGGGTTATTTAAAAAAAAAGCACGCAGATTTTTGTATTTTTTACTTATAATGTAGTCTCTAGTGTTTATGGCAAGAAACCCTAGAATAATCAGAAAATAGTAAGAATTTGACCTTAGTAGCAAGAAAACCAGAAAATAGCAAATTTTTTAATAATTTTACTATGAAATGAATGATTTTTTTAACAATTTCCTTTAAAATTTTTTAATCGAAGGATTGCCTTTAAATGCTTTTTCTACTTTAATTTTTCATTAAAATTTCCGTCCTCGATTTGCTCCGACAGAACATTCGTATTATTTTTCTTTGGAAAATCATTATTCAACTTTTTCAGTTAAAATCTTAAGATTAGATTTTTCTGTTTGGAATTACCGCTGAAGTTGTCTTCATATTCATCTCCCTTCTTTAGAAAATCCCTGACAATGCCATTGTCTGCAGAGTTCACATGTGAATACAGGGTGTCTAACAAGTCATGCTGTCCTGATAAGTCGAGATTTTTTCAAACAGGTCATGCCGGTCTTGAAAAGTCAAGCTTTTTCATCAATTTACCCTGATTTACTCAAAAGGTCAAACTTTAGCTATTAAAAATTACGTTCGTTTTTTTGAATTTAATGTGTTTGTTAAAATTTTAATTTTCCATAAATAGCTACAAGCACACAAATGTATAGATTTGGAGAGGGGAGTAGGTACTGGGGTACAGACTCATAACGGGGGGGGGGGGGGGTGCTCGGAAATGTCATGCAAAAAGTCATTCCAAAAGATCAAGCTAAATCAAGCTTTTTGCCCAACAAATTTTGTTGAGACACCCTCATGATTGGGCGAGGCCAAATTCTTCAACTTTGTTAATAAAAATTGATCAATTTTGTGTTTGCCTGAAACTTTTTCAGATTATTTTCGGGTAATAAAAATTATCGATGATCAGTTTTTTGTGTACATCTGATATTTCGATTTTCAAATATGTTTGCCTTCGCTTCACTCGGAGCGAATTATTAATTTTTTCTGACATTTAGAATTTTGATAAATTTATATCGATAAAAATGTCATGGAATTTATTCAGAATGTCTATATTAGTATTATTTAAAATTTCTATTTTTTTAAAAATTTCATCCTGTCTTCATTCGTGTTGAATAATTTTTTCCCGTAAAATTTAATGATTTTTAAATTTTAATTTTTTTTCCTTAAATATTAGTAAAAAAATCCATAAAATTCGTTTCAAGAGTATTTTTTTGGCATTTGAAATTTTTATTTTCTAAAAATTTTGTCCTGGTTTCGTTGTAGCCAACCAAATTCATAAACGAATTGAAATACTACCTTTTGAGGAGGAGAGAAGGAGAAGGAGAAGGAGATGAAGACAATTAGAAAAATAATTGAAATTTATCAGTTGAAAAAATATTGGAGAGGAGGGAAGAGGATATGATAGGTTTTTCCAAAGCTCAGGGGAAAAGTTCTGCAAAATTCGTTTGAAAGTCCCTGCTAAAACCCTGCCTCTGTTGATTTCGAAAATTGTTTGCTCGTCAATTTTAATTCGTAATGTACGTAATACTTATCTAATCAGAATGAATTGTCAAAAATAGTGTTTGAAATTCCCTATAAAACGAGTATACCTACGTAAGGGAAGGGAAATTTTTTTTTGGTAAATTTAAAAAAAGAAAAATGATACAAAAATGGCAAAAAATCCAGAGAATAACGAGAATTTTCATTTTTCAGATTCAGTAAACACCATATTGAGATTGAAAATATATTTTTAGGTTTTAGAAAATTTGTAATTTTCAATTTTTTTTTACTCAAATTGAAGGAAAAACAAATGTAATATCAGATTCTAGAAGCAAATTTTCTCCTCAACAACATAGATTATTAGAAATTTTTCGTAGAAGATCAAAACTACTTCAAACCGCTGAAAAACTTGATCTGTAAACTTTTGAGCAGTCGCTGAAGAGGTAATTCATATTTGGAATTGAAAAACCAAAAAGACAATGAGACGCAATATCTCAATAAAATAATTTCTTAGTCAAACTGAGTCCGATTCGGGGGAGGGGGGTGAAAAACATGAAAAAGTGAATTTTTCATAATAGTCCAAGAGACGAACCTGCCGAAACTGGACTGAAACAATTGAAAGCTGGGACCTGTCCCAAAAGTTAGTATATGACCCCCTATTTTGAAAGCTACCAGTCTGCCGATCCGCAGCTGCTGCTTTTAAGCACAGTGAAAGCTCGAAAGTTCACAATTTTCATGAACTTTCGACTGAAAACATTGATGGTCGAAATTGGTGTCAAATTGCAGGATTTTTTGCGCTGAATCCGAATATGTAGGTCTGCCGACTCCTAAGTGCTGCCTAAGCCCCGGCAGACTGGGTAAAAGGGGGAGAAAATGTGAAAAATTCACAGATTTTTGGTAAAATTCTCATAAAAGTCGCAAAATTGAGTTGAAAGAGGTTTATAAAGGATTTTAAGTAGTACTCAATAATAGGGATGACTTTAACTTCAAAATTTCACAAAATTTTCATATTCAGGGGGTGGGGCCGTAGGGGAGCATCAACAAACTCATATGTATGGGCATGCGATATGTCAAAATACACATTTTCTGGCTCGTAGAACTCGATTATGCCAATATTTTTTTCATTTGGAGTCGGGTGGGTTGAAACATTCTCATTTCCATTTTAACATGATTTTTTAAAATTTTGTTTCATTTTTTTTGCCATGCTAATGTCGCGAAATTCTCATTCCACTGTTTTTTCCAATTTCAATTTATTTTACATAATTTTTTTACTTTTTACTTTTTTCCTTTTTGTGTTTTATTATTGTTGTCAAATTCTCTGTTCCAAGTTTTTTTTTCAAGTGTAATTTCTTTTGCATATTTTTTTCCTAATTTTGTTTATTTTCCATTTTTTTATTTCAATAATGTGGCTACATTATATTTTCCATTTCTTCGTTTTATTTTTGTTTGTTTTTCATTTCATTTATGTCGTCATCACATTTTCTTTTCCAGGTTTTTTTCAATTTTAATTTCGCAATTTTTTTCAGTTTCATTATACTAGACGTGTGTAATTACCATGATTAATTATTGTGCCTCTATCTGTTGCATAAAATTATGTAATTCATGAGATTTTGATTTCTTAAATGAAAATTTGTGATTTTATCTATGATTCATAAAAACAGCCCCCCCCCCGACTCCAAATGAAAAAAATATTGGCATAATCGAGTTCTACGAGCCAGAAAACGTGTATTTTGACATATCGCATGCCCATACATATGAGTTTGTTGATGCTCCCCTACGGCCCCACCCCACTGAATATGAAAATTTTGTGAAATTTTGAAGTTAAAAAGTCATCCCTATTATTGAGTGCTACTTGAAATCCTTTATAAACCTCCTTTCAACTTAATTTTGCGACTTTTATGAGAATTTTACCAAAAATCTGTGAATTTTTCATATTTTCTCCCCCTTTTACCCAGTCTTCCGGGGCTTAGGCAGCACTTAGGAGTCGGCAGACCTACATATTCGGATTCAGCGCAAAAAATCCTGTAATTTGACACCAATTTCGACCATCAATGTTTTCAGTCGAAAGTTCATGAAAATTGTGAACTTTCGAGCTTTCACTGTTCTTAAAAGCAGCAGCTGCGGATCGGCAGACTGGTAGCTTTCAAAATAGGGGGTCATATACTAACTTTTGGGACAGGTCCCAGCTTTCAATTGTTTCAGTCCGGTTTCGGCAGGTTCGTCTCTTGGACTATAAGTGACCCTGCTTTGAAAATCCATTACTCTGTTTTCAAAAATCAATTGAAGCTAAACAATTTTTATGGTTGAGTTTTGAATGATATATGACACCACATGCTTGAAAAAAATTAGCAAATCCGGAAATTTTTATTTTTTCCTCTCTGCTCGGAGTAGAATTCCAATGACGATACGTAATGTACCAAATTTTATATTTTTGCGTAAATTTCAACCAACAATGAATAAGTTTGTTATCGAATGAAATACAATACATGCTACATGCCTTACAGTGTTATGTTTACTACTCACAACACACGTGTTATCGATTACCGGTACTTTTGTATTACGGTGTGTCGCGTTGACTGCTGTGAATTTTAAACAGAAATATTCTCCATTTCTCCGGTATTAAGGCCAGTTTAGGTTGGGAAATGTTTCGATCTGGCGTGTTTTCGCGAGAAATTTTAGCTCAGAGATGAGAAGAGGCAACGAATCAATGAACCGCGGTGAGAGATTCTTGGTCGCGACGTCTCGTCGCGTTTTTTTTACCTTTTTATAATCGGAAATTATACTGTTTGTCACGGCTTCCAAGTTTCAATACTGGGAATACGTAATATAAACGTAATGAAAAGCGATAGTATGTTATGTCATTTGTCATCGGATGCCGATACCTTGCCGGTGTTAATCGTTGAAACGAAATTATCATTAATGTTGACTGATGATGACGCTGACGCCGATTTGTACTCTGTGCTGAAAGAGATGGCTTGATTGTGATTGGATGATTGCCAAAAGTTTATTTGGGAAGGTAAAGAGGGAATATGTATGTGAAACGGATAATTAGGTAAAATTGGGGTTGAAGATTTTTGAAAAAAAAAATATAGATGAGTTATTCATAATTTTAATTATAGTGTGTGAAGTTTCTGCCTGTTTACCTAAAAATGCTGAGTAAGAATGAGATCTGGCACTTTCGGATCGTTATATGGACATATTCAAGTTATAATGAAGTGGAGGGGGTTAAGGCTGGCTCGAAATTGCTAAAAAGTAGCATATACCGGACAGATAAGGTCAATTCTTCTTAAATTTCTGTATATTTGGTTTATGTCTACTATTTGTAGCTAGAAAAACCATAAATTAGAAAGAATTTTAATACTTTTATTGAGAAAAACAAGAATTTTTACCATTTTGCTATTTCTTGAATTCGAAGGATAAAAAGGTGGATTTTTTTTGGTGAAATTTGAAACGAGAAAAATGGTATGAAAATGGCCAAAAATCCCAGAAAATATCAAGAATTTTCATTTTTCAGATCCAATAGACACATAGGCGCACCTACAAATTGTGTAAGGGAGGGCCTCAGATTTTGAGAAAAATGGGGGGGAGGGGTCAAAATTCAATGAAAAAGTTAGTGACCTGTTATTTCAGTGGGGCTCGAGTAGTTGGGGTATTTTTAGTAGGCAAATAATATTTACCTACAGATTTGAGCAAAAAAAAATTGAAAAATGGCGAGATTTAATGATTTTTTTTAGTCAAAATTACGATTTTTTCCGATAAGTGGTACATTGACTGAGAAATTAGTAATTTTTGACCGAAAAATCAGTGAAAAATCACTAATTTTCAATGAAAATGATTTTACTTAAGAATTTTTGCAAATTCAACTGATTAAATTTTCAAGATGTGGTATGTTTATTTAAGAAATAGTTGATAAAATACTGCCCGACTGAACCGAGGGTGAAAATTTTTTTTAAATCATACTCTTCTTTGATATTTTTATGATAAAAAAATCTCCCTGCCGAGCTTAAGGGAGGGGCTCGAGCCCCCTGAGCGCCCCTGAATAGACATCTTGTACATAGGACAGGAAGTGTTTGGAATGCAATTTCCAGCCAATTCGTGAATATTTGTCGTACAATCCATGCAATTTTTTTTAGTTTTGATCAAAATTGAAAACTTGAGGGATAATTCCATGTTGTTTCGACCTTTTTTTGATCTTTGGTTTTCAAATTTTTGTCATAAATTTTTCACGAGGTCCTCCCATTTCAACGGTACCTAAGAAACTACCGATATTTTAATTCCTACTCTTTGGGTGGTCGGGGAGGGGCACCTCCCCCTCATTTCCTCCTCACTATATTTGAATTATTTATTCTTGAAGATATTTGGCATGTCGTTTATTACATTCTTTAATCAACATTTTGAATTAGTAAGAACTGAGAAGTCACTGATGAATAGTCAACATTCTAGTGAAGGGAAAAGCAGTAGAATTCTTTGATCTTTAGCAGATTTTCGCTGATTTATCGGCGAATTTCAGAGATTTTACTGACTTTCCAGTGAATTTTCACTGATTTTCACACAATTTTTTTCGCTTTCAATGAAATTTTTTCACAGATTTATTACTGCGCTGTAATTTTGACTGTTTTACGGTGATTTTCGATGATTTTCACTGATTATAAATGAGAGAGCGAGTTTGAATAAGGACTCATTTTTTTGATATGTCTCCACTAAGGCCCCTTCCCCCTTTAACCGAAACTTCAAAAGAAAAATGCAAAACAATTATAAAAGAGAGCGGATAATAATATAGATATTTTCGTCTGAATTAATTTTGTGCAGTTAGATATGCATATTTTTTAAAATCAAATTCTCGATTTCCTTAAAAATTTTCATCCTTGTTTCATCCGGGTCAGATTCAAAGAAACAATTGTCTTTTTTACTGCTGTTGTCTTCAAAATAGGACCAAGAAAGAAGGTTGCATGTCCTTCTCCAGCTACTTTTTTAAAACTTTCATAAAAATGCGCATTTTGCAAAAAAAAGTTTTAAAGTTTGTATTTCAGTTTCTTCAAACAACATAATCTTATTAATTAAAAAATATCGTCAAGAAATTGAACTTTTCTGAACCATGGAAATTACATAGGTTGGCTAAAAACAACTGCAAAATATGATAAAATGATATTTCGAATATATATATATTTTTTTTAAACAAAATCGCTGGGTCAAACGGTTAAGGAATGGCAAGACCAGCCTCAATTGCTTTTGACCACTTTAGTTCGTATTTCATCCATTTCGCTATGAAAGGCTTTAACTATCTGCTCTTTCAATTATAAATCAGTGAAAATTATCGAAAATCACTGAGAAACAGTCAGAATTGCAGCACAGGAGAAAATCAGTGAATTTTTTTTACCGAAAACAAGTCAGTGAAAAAAAGCACTGAAAAATCAGTGAACATTCACTGAAAAGTCGGTAAAATTTATGGAATTTGCTGAAAAATTGGTGAAAATTTTGAAAAATCAGCATATATTCGCTGAAAATCAGTGAATTTTGCTGATTTTTCCTGTGCTGCAATTCTAACTATTTATCAGTGACTTTTCACTGATTCAAAATGAGAGAATGTTGATTTTTCGACATAATCATTTTTCAGTTTTGAACTTTTTTAAAGCCTTGTACTTTTTCAGCTTGTATTTTATGAACAATGGGCTCCAGATCTCGCGTTACTTTCGTTGAATAAACACATTCCAAGTCTGATTGATTTCTAAGTACGTACTCCACCCTTTCCACCTTCCCAAAATTTAATCCAACTACCTCTTCAGCCACACATCTATTCTTGAATCTTTCGTTGATAATTTTCAACTGTTGAACTTGATTATTCAGCTTCTGTGTGCCATACTGCCGCACGCATCTATGAAACTTTTCCAAAAAATGGTTATATAACAGAGCATCGATATAATTAAGTTCGAATAAAGTGATTTCGTCTTGTGGTGTTAAAGAATCCGAATCAGATGACGGAAGTCTGGCGTTTATTGTTATAAAAGCAACGTATTCCAATGGCCATCCCATTAGATTCGCTAATAAAATCAATGATTCTTCCATGTGTTCCATTATTATTACAAAATCGAATTCTCGATCAATTTTCGCAATGAATTCTTCGATCGCGATCTTATTCTTGTTCTTTCGAATATCGAAACCTAAATCAACACTCATGTGATTGTATCCGCTATATGCGACTCCAATATTATGACCCCATATCAATTCTGTTTTTTTGGGGGCGTTCAAAAATTCTTGGAAACTCATACCAGTCGTTCGATTCATTCCAAAAAAGTTGTATGCTGATCGAAACGTCGTGGCAGGGTTTCTCAATATCGTTATCATTGACGTATCCGGATACTGATACGATTTCAAGATGGAATCATACCGCGTATGACTTGCCATGACGTGATATTTTCTATTTGGTGTCTTTGCATCGGGATATATTGAAAAATCAGAAAACGGCCAGTAGTAGGTTTTGTAAATTATGGTCATTACATCGAGTGAGTTGAGGAGGGCGAATCGCATTAACACGCTTTGAACCGTCGAGCCTCCTGTTTTGTGAGTTTTCAAGAAATATACATTGGTTCTAATTGAGTTATTCAGCTGGGTGCAGCATTTATAAGCCAATGGTTCATTTGCCATTCTATTTTCATAGTATTCATCTCTGAAATAAACATTTCAAGAAATATAATTGATTGTTGATGCAATAAGTACGATTTTTATATCAAAGGTATCTATGCTGGATGCAAAAGTCCAAATATCCGAAAAACGTACAAATTTTTAATAAAATTGTAGAAAAGAGTTCAAAATTTTTTCACATTAGTTTTCTTAATTTCTCAGTAAATTTATTTTTCAGTTTTTGATTGTCTTTTTCCTCATAAATTTTCGCTCCCACTTTACTTGGAGTCAATGTCTTTCTCAATCTTGAGTGGCAAAATTAATACCTATGTTTCAAAACTTTATAAGCCTTTTTTCGCAAATCTCTCCTCCTGTTCTCATTTGATAATTTATCGATTTGAAACACTTTTTTCAAAGGAAAGGGGTAATTAAAAAATGGTCAAAAAAAATTTATTTTCATTCCCAAAAAAGTCCAAAAAGTCTGAAATTAATACGAATTCTCATTCTTTTGATAAAGTGGTCACCTTTTATACATAATTTGAGAAAATAAAAACAGTACTTACGGCGAATCGAGTTGTGCCAAATCAGTGCTTGAAGTATTCCAATTTGCGGTGTTTAATTGAAGTAGGAGTAGGACGAATAATGAGATGCAAAGCGTCAATAATATAATTCTACGTTTTGAAATGAAAAAGCTCATTTTTTAAGATGAGGATTTCTTTCTTTTCGAAAAACGTATGAGATACACATTTCGTTATTTTGCTGTGTGTCGTGAAACTAACGAAAAATGTCCGTCTTTCACCTTACGTATTTTTCAATTTTTTAAAAAAATTACCACGTCCTCGATGTGAAGTAATGTGATGGATAAGCATTATCGCGAGTATACCTCGTAATATGCTTCGTTTAAAAATTCGACAATTTGTTTGTTCGAAGGACTTTTCCAATTGTGCGTATGAAAAAGGAAACGAAGCAGAGTGTCCAACAGGAAATTAAAGTAATGAAAAAGTTGTAATTTTTTTTGCAAAATTTTGAACCTAAAAGTGGAAAATTGAAGGAAATTTCAGATTTTGAAGGTCATTTACTGTAAAAAAATTCATCCTCGTTTTGCTAGGGTTCAATAATGATTTTCTAAACTAATGTTATGCAAAAGAACATCTTTATCAATTCTCTGTTTAGTTTGGCAAGTTGGAAAATTTGCAGAGACTTGCTTGAAATTTATCTTAGTTTAAAATACCTGGTGTTTTTAAAGGTCGTAAAGCAATAAATTGTTGAAAAAATTCAAAATTTCCAGTTAAAAATTCCTATTTTTTTCTCCATTCTCGTTAGTTCGTAGACACCTTTACAATACATAATTTGTTTATTTTTCCAAATTTCTAAAAATAATTTTTCTTTAAAATAGAATGTAACTTTAATTTAATTTTTTTTCAATAATAAATTCAGATTCTTAAGTGTTTGTGCTGAGGAAAAGAAGACTGAAAATTTTTGGAGAACCACTATTCGTAGTTTGCAATAGGTCGTGAAAGTGAGCAAAAAAGTGGCAAATTTTGTTAAAATGTGAAAAATGAAAAAAAATTGAAAAATTTTTTACTTTGCCTATTTTTGTGGGAAAGTAAAGATTTCGATGGGAAAATTTTTAAAAAAGTAAGAAGTTCGGTATTTTTGGAGTTGGCAGGCACGGGTTAGTTTTTCAGTGTGTTTGTCACTTTTTTCGGCTTCAGTCACGTTTGGTTACTTTTCACGTCTAAAAGGCCACATTGGTTTCTTTTTTACCCTCAAAAGTCACGTTTTCTTCGCACTTCCAGACAAAAATTCAGATTTTCTCGTAAGAAATTGGTATTTTTCAAAATTCCTTAAGAAAAAAAATCGGTTTTTACTAGTTTGTTTGTTGTTTTGATGAAAATTGCCCCCCTCCCCCTCCAGAAAACTGTAAAAAAGATTTGCCCTAAAAAAAATTGAATTTTTGGGTACTTTTGGTTACTTTTTAGTCATTTTTTGGTTACTTTTTGCTCAAAAAAATTTACTGAAAGTTGCTTTTTTCTTCAAAAATTTCGCTTGATGCCTGAGTGGTGTTTTTTGTAGCCCTAACAATAACGCAAAAGGTTCGCTGAAAGTCTTCAAATTCTGTTGAAATCTCTTCGGTCAGATCAGACTTCATGAAAATAGGAGACTAAGAAAAAAGTAAAATGAGCAATACTTGAATTTATTTCAGACAAACTTTGCTAAAATGTTAACTACGTTTTGTCTTAGTTGTATACTAATGCGCCAGATCCTTCAATTGTGTTATTAGGAATCGAATTAAAAAATTCCAAATATGATTCATTCTTAGGTATGTAATCGAGTAACTCACCTACGGTATGTTAAAGACAACTGTCATCAGCATACACATTATTCTTGAAAATTTACTAATATTAACTGTTGAATTATCATCATCTTATTTGCCATATTGTTGCACATTTGCGAAATTTTCAAAAATTGGGAATAAACAGTCGTCAATATGATTGAGTTGTATAACATGATTTGTCATGATGAAGTTAGGAAATTGAAATCGGATTCGAAAATTGTGGTTAATTTAAAAGAAGTTCCAAATGGCATCCATAGATTAGTATAAAATCAGCGATTTTCCAATGGCTTGGTTGACATGACTGATCAAATTCTCGTCGTTTTTCGAAAATAAGTCATCGACGTTGTCATTATTGCGTAGATCGAAAACTGAAATCGAACGTCATTGATTGTACATCGAAGCTCTTGCGAAATCAGAGCCCATAGATATTTCGGTTTCGAAGAAGCGTCAGAAATTGCATGGAAATAGTGCATTTTGTCGATCCGTCCAATGTTAGATAAGTGTATATTGATTTAAATAACGGTTGGGTTTCTAATTATACTCACCATGAATTATTCTGAGATACTGGTAACGCTTCAATTGGATGAAGTTAGATGGAGCATTATATTAAGGGTTAGACAGTAACATTTTTAAATTAAGACATAATGACATTATGTTAGACTCAAAGAAGTTAGATGGAGCGTAAGATGGAATGTTGGATGGAAAGTTAGACAGAATGTCAGACAGAAAGTTGGGAAAGATTCCGGAAAATGATTGTCTGAGAGATAGTAGTTGGGGAGATTAAAATCATTTTTTTTCAATTTATCCGTTTTTTTTTGTTTTTTCAAGTCCAACATAAAAGACGGGGAAAGTCTAGAAAAGTCAAGAATGGTCTAGAAACGAAGTCTGGAAAAGATTAGGAACAAAGAGAAAATACTTGAAAAGATGAGAAAAGACAAGAAAAGATGAGAAAGGTCTAGAAAAGATGAGATTTTGTTATACTTGGAAAAACACTTTGGAGGTGTAAGAAATTACTGGCTGGTGTTTAGTTTATGATTGAATAACATTATATGTATTGGACTTGGGAAAATATGATAGAGGTGTTACACAACATTTTTAGGTGAAGACATCATGTTAATATGTTAAACATTGACAAACATCCTGGTGCTATACATAGAAGTAGAGGACCTGGATATAGGGACATGATTATTTATGGTGGCTGAGGTTTTGTGAATTTTATTTTGCTTAGTAAAAGAGGTAGTGATGCAAGTAATGTAATATTAAAATCAAAATGTGAATTAGAGATGTGAAAGATTTGGTATTTGGCAACACTGTATATTTTTACTAAGCAAAAGTGAAATTATAAGGTGGTGGTAGAGGTAGCTGAGGAAAAAAATTATTCTTATATCTGATTTCGAGGTCTTATAATCTGAGTTTTATTGCTTATAAATTTATATTTGTGTTGGTGTTGTTATTACACACATAAAACTATATGAAAAACTTATTAGTTGTTTTTAAACACATAAAAATTTTGTGAAAAAAACAGTTGGTCGTGTTCAAACACGTAAAACTTGTGAAAAAATTGTTGGTCGTGTTTGAACACGTAAAACTTGTGAAAAAATTGTTGTTTCAACAGTTGAAAACTAATTTTTATAACAACAATCTGTCTAGTTAAAGACATATGAGGGGCTTAGTTCCAAAACTCACTTTTGCCAAAAAAAATCGATGTCGTTTTTTTTGCAGATTTCGATTCAGTATGAAAAACTGAACCAGAATCCGCAAAAAAAACGACATAGATTTTTTTTGGCAAAAGTGAGTTTTGGAACTAAGCCCCTCATATCCATGTTCTAAGATTTTTGCTTTAAAGCAAAAAACACTTTAATTTTTCTTCAAAAATTTCGCTATGATGCCTGAGTTGGTGTTTTTGTAGCCCCCTCATCACAATAAGACGACAAACAGTTGCGAAAGTTTCAATTTTTGAAATCCTTCGTGAGCTCAGTTCTGAAAAATAGGCAAGCAAGAAAAAAGAAAATGAGTCAATACTTGAACTTATTCAGACAAACGGAAAAATGTTCAACTTTTTCTTAGCTTGTATACTATGCGCCATATCCTTCAATTTCGGTGGTATTAGGATCGAATAAAAACATTCCAAATCTGATTCATTCTTAGGTACGTAGTCGAGCAACTCCACCTTACCAGCATTTAAAGCTACAACCTCATCAGCTACACATCTATTCTTGAATCTTTCGTTAATTATTTTCAACTGTTGAACTTTATCATTCATCTTATCTTTGCCATATTGTTGCACGCATTTGCGAAATTTTCTCAAAAAATGGTGATATAACACAGCGTCAATATGATTGAGTTCGTATAACATGATTTTGTCATGTGAAGTTAAGGAATATGAATCGGATTCCGAAACTCTGGCGTTTAATTTTATAAAAGCAACGTATTCCAATGGCCATCCCATTAGATTAGCTAATAAAATCAGCGATTCTTCCATATGCTCTGTTATCATGACTAGATCAAATTCTCGATCGATTTTTTCGATAAATACGTCGATCGCGGTTGTATTTTTACTCTGCCTGAGATCGAAACCTAAATCGACGCTCATTTGATTGTACCCTCTGTACACCTTTGCGAAATCAGCAGCCCATAGATATTTCGGTTTTTCGGAAGCGTTCAAAAATTGCTGAAAAGTCATTTTTGTCGATCCGTCCAATCTATAATAAGTGTATATTGACTGAAATAACCTGGCTGGGTTTCTCATTAACGTCACCATGGATGTATCCGGATACTGGTACGTCTTCAATTTGGAATCATATCGCATATGATGTGCCAGGACGTGATATTTTCTATTCGGGGTCCAAGTATCGAAATATATTGAAAAATCGGTAAACGGCTTGTAGTAAGAATCGTATATCACGTGCATTATGTCGAGCGAGTTGAGAAGAGCGAATCGCAGTAATACGCTTTGAACTGTCGTACCGCCAGTTTTGTGAGTTTTCAAGAAATATACATTGGTGCGAATCGAATTATTCGTCTGGGTGCAACATTCATAAACGAGCGGTTCATTTGATTCTCTATCAACATAATAATTACTAATTATTGTTAAATTAAGTAGGATTATAGTATGCCCGAAAATGGAAAATAATTCAGTGCTGCTTACGGAATTATGACTGGTGCTGAATCAGTTTCTGAAATCTGCCTGCTTGGATATATTTGAAGAAGTAGTAAAACAGATGATAAGATGCAAAGCGTTAAAAATATTATTTTACGTTTCGGAATGAAAAATCTCAAACTTGAGATACATATTTTCTTAATTTCAAACAAATACATTTTCAATTTTCTGCTCAAGTGTTCCATTGCTATTGTAATACTAACGAATAATCCGCTTTAAAAAATTTTTTTCAAAGAACTTTATCCACTGATAACCACAAAATAATACTTTTTACCAAGTTCAAACCTTGTTTGAAATTATCGGTTCGACAATAAGCATTATCTTGAATATTTTCAGAACTAGATGAGTATTTCACAACGTAAATGTATTACTGACGTTAATACTTGGTTGGTGGATTCTTCCAGTGACTTGGCGGATGCTGAAAAAATATTGCAATCAAGTTTTCAGTTCTAAAATTATAATGAAATGACACAAATTTTGAAGTCCAAAAAACCTGAAGAAACTATCGCAATTGCGTGTACGGAATTAGTTTATCTTATCTGGTCAAAAGTAACGTACTTGAAATTTACGAGCTCTTGACCTAAAGAGGGGCGGATCTTGAGGGTCTCAAAGTGGGGTCATTTTTGAAAAACCGCAGTTTTCGCCACTTTTGAGTAGAGCCATGCTACCTGCTGGGAACCTCGGTCAATCCCCCTCACCCCTAAAACTGTGATTTGAGTTTCTACTTACTACTCCTTCCTCAATCATTGAACTCGAAACAAGAAAATTGAAAAAAGTTGCAATTCGCGAATTTGTCGAATTTTTATCAAATTCAATCGCTTCCCTCAAATACCTCAAACTCGAGTTGATAAAAAATTTTGATCGTCTTGAATAATTTTTGAGAAATTTTTCAAAAAATTTCATGCCAGTGTTGTCAACTGCATTTTGATTTACACAATTTTCATTATATTTCATTGGTTTTTGGTAGTACTAGTACTGCTACAAACATTTTTCAAAAAATTAATTGAAAATAATTTTAATAACAAAAAATTTTTTGGCTTACCTATTTTCCAGATCAATGAATAAACAACCTGATTTCGTGAAATTTGCGCAAATAAAAATGCAATTGGCAACGCTACCACTCTAGAAAACCAAAAAAATTTCAACTCGATTTTGAGATAATTTGAATTTGGTAAAAATCGAAACTTCGTCAAATTCGCGATTTGCTACTTTTCAATATCCTTGTATAGAGGTTAAAAAATGCATCCAATTTCCGAATTTCGAGATCGGTATGGTTCAGACAGATGTAGAAACTCGAATCGCAACTTTTTAGGTGATCAAGGTTCCCAACAAGTGGCACTGTCCAAAAATGGCAAAATACTGCTTTTTTTTGGAAATGACAACACTTTGAAGCCCTCGCAGCTCCATTCTCTTTGGGATGAATATAAATTTTTGGGAAGTCTCCCGCTCTCAGTAAATTTCACCAATTTTCGTCGAACAAATCTTAAATATTGTTTTTTTCGATCCTTGGTTCGTTTGAAACGCTCCGAATTTCTGAAAAAGTATATGAAAATTGTAACTTTCGTTTTCTTTATTTAAAAAAAAATTATGTGAATGTTTTTGAATTTTGTATCGATAATTTGAGAGACAGGTGTACCAAAACTACTAACACTGTTGTAATTTTATTTATAAATTTTCAATTTTAATAATGTTGAAGGTATAGAAAAAATTAATTTTTCTCATGACCATGTTACTTTTATTGTCGAGTGTTTCAGAAAAAATTTTCAATTTGAAGTAAAATTCTTGCAGGAAGTTGAAAATTGGTCTAGAGATGTGGTAGATGTCGAAAATTGCGAATTTATTGAGTTTTCAATTCTAATTAAAACTACGATAAAATTTTGCCAAATGTTTCACTGCGATTTTACTTAAACAGCTGATTTTCTGTCGAATTTTTATTCAAAATGAAAGAGTCTTCTTATATTTTTTTTCTTTTTCTTTTTTTTGAAAAAAATTGTGTTTCAACTCGTGAGGGAATTTTTTTTAATTCCACAAAATTCAAATCTTGAGGTTGCGTTTAAAAGAAAGTCATTGCTTTTCATCGTGACACTTTTTTTGATATCTCCAATTTTTTGAAACCGGTAGTTTCTTTGGATGATTTTTTTCCCAGTCGATAACCGGTTATTGAAAAGTGGAGATGTCGAAAGAAGTTTGAAACAAGAGTTGTTGAGAACAGGCATCATAGCGTGGTTACTTTTTTCGAGACAAGTTACTTTTGGTTACTATTTCCACTTCAAAAGTTACTTTGGTTACTTTTTACCTCTAAAAGTTACTTTTTCCAAAATTTCTCAAAAAATTTACCTTTTTTTCACAATTTTTCTCTAAAAATTGATTTTTTCAAGCGTAAAGTGTCTGTTAGTTTCGGTTTAGTCGAGTTTTGGAGACTTTTTTGTTTCAAAAAATTTCGCCCTCGCTCCGCTCGGGCAGTACATTAATACCTTTGTTTCTTGAATACACTATCATTCCCTAAATTTGAATCAGTCAAAATTGGTGTATTTTCATTCTCTTGGTTAAGTACAGTGAAATAATTTTCATCAAAAACTAGAGATTTTCACCCATATTTCAGTCAAAACTTCAATCAATTTCCAATTTGTCAAATAAAAATCAGTAATTCTGATTATTATTTTAATGAAAAATCACAGATTTTCATATAAATTTACAGGGTAGGTAGGCTAGATACTCACTTTTTTTTACTGAATTTTGACACACCCTCATTTTTTTCAAATTCTTCCCCGCCCTTGCATAATGTCTGATTAAGTCCCGGAGTCGAGCAGATTCAATCCAAGCTCAATAATAAAATGAAATACCTCAAAAGAGTTCAGAGAAGTGCATTTTATTACTCTTCAAAAATAATTTTTCTTATTTCTTAGATTAGAATATAACTTTCTAAATCTACATCAATCAAGTTTTATAAAAACTCTGCCTTTTTGAACCAATAAAATAATTTTCATTGATATTGCAGTCAAAAGTCGTTGATTTCTTAGTCGATTTTCAATTAACCAGAAAAAAATCAGTAATTTTGACTAAACGATCAATGCGAATCACTGATTTTCATTCATATTCATCTCACTGATTCAGATTTAGAGAATTCTTGCAATTTTTCAGTTTTTCTTCGCTTTTATCTGTATTACATTTTTTCATCTGTCCACTGAAATTAACCTGACTTTACGAGCACTACTGCAAAAATAGATTTTGAAGTTTGTTACGAATTTTTACCCCCCCCCCCACCCCATTTTTCTCCAATTCTCAGCCCCTCCCTTACATAATTTCTGGGAGCGCTTATAAATTATAATAATTGCATTAAGTAAGTACATACATGTATTTTTTTTTTTTTTTTACAAATTTTACCATTGAAAATTGAGTTTTTGGTTACTTTTTGGTAATACATTGGTTACTTTTTTTCCCAAATTGGGTTACTAAAGTTACTTTTTTCCCACCAAATTTCACTATGATGCCTGTGAGAATTAAAGACTGAAAATTTTACGTTCTGTAATTTTTTCTTCATTTTGAAATGGAAAAAAGTTATGGTATAATGGACTCAAGGATAATTTTTTCTTTTAGTCATAACTCTTCCTCATTGCTGCATGAAAAAACAATTACAGAACGTAAAATTTTCAGTCTTTAATTCTCTACAACTCTTGGTTCAAACTCCTTTCGATATCTCCACTTTTCAATAACCGGTTATCGACTTGGAAAAAAATCATCCAAAGAAACTACCGGTTTCAAAAAATTGGAGATATCAAAAAAAGTGTGAAGTAAATTTAGTTGTAGAGAATTAAAAACAGAATATTTTACGTTCTGTAATTTTTTTTATTTAAAAGAATGATTGCAAAGTTTACAATTTGAAATTGCTTAAAATTCGTGAATTTCTCAATAGTTGGTGAAAATAAAGGCATTCTGAAGTTATTTTTTAAAAGTAAGGAATAAAAATAACCAAAAAACAGGGCATTTATAAGTCATTATAGCACAATTTAAATTTTGAAATTTTTTAATGAAATTTCAGGTGAAAAATTGGGTAAATGGTTAACTTTAGAAGCTTTTAGCTCCAACCCATATGTAAATAGAGGACTGAAGTTTTAATATTTTCGACTCGCATATCAACTCTGTGAATATAGTAAAAATCTTTGATGTTTTATTTTTTCACGTTACTTTGCTGTGCCCAACCAAAATGTCTGTTTCTGTTATAGCTATCTAACACCATCAATACGATCAATTTGAACCCAAACGCCGTTTTTCAGCTTGCATGCGACGAAGCATGGGCGAAAATTTCGTCGACACTTGTAACGAATAAACGCATTCCAAGTCTGATTGATTCTTAGGCTTGTACTCCAGTCTTTCCACTTTTTGTGCATTTAATCCAACAACTTCTTCGCCTACACATCTGTCGTAAAATACTTTGTTGATCATTTTCAACTGCTGAACTTGATCATCCAGCTTAGTTTTGCCATACTGTCGCACACATTTGCGAAATTTTTCCAAAAAATGCTCGTATAATAAAGCATCGACTTGATTAAGTTCGAGTATTGTGATTTCGTCCTGCGGTGTTAACGAATACGAATCGGATGACGGAAGTCTGGCGTTTATTGTTATAAAAGCAACGTATTCCAATGGCCATCCCATTAGATTAGCCAATAAAACCATCGATTCTTCCATATGCTCCGTTATCATCATGAAATCGAATTCTCGATCGATTTTCGCAATGAATTCGTCGATCGCGGTTGCATTTTTAATCTGTTGAAGATCGAAACCTAAATCCACGCTCAATTGATTGTATCCAATGTATGGTTTTCTAATATCATAATCCTGTATGCGTTCTGGTTTCGTCGGAGCGTTTAAAAATTCTTGGAAATTCATACCAGTCATTTGATCCATTCGAAAAAATTCATATGACGATTGAAACAATGTGACCGGGTTTCTCAATATTGTCACCATTGATGTTTCAGGATATTGATATGTTTTTAATTTGGAGTCGTATCGCATGTGACTTGACATAACGTGATATTTTCTATTCGGCGTCCTAAAATCGGAAATTATTGACATATCCGAAAACGGCAGATTGTAAGTTCTATAGTCTACTTTCAATATATCGAGCGAGTTCATGAGTGCGAATCGCATTACCACACTCTGGACAGTATTACTGCCAGTTTTATGAGTTTTTAAGAAAAACACATTGGTACGAACTGAATTATTCATCTGACTGCAGCATTTGTAAGCCAATGGTTCACTTGATGTATCATCCACGTAAAGTGCGTTTCTAAAATAAATATTTTTGGTACTTGATGATAGTTGAAGTTTGTAAGATATTTATATGGTAAAGAAAAGCTTTGATACTTACAACGTTATGAATGGTGATAAATCGAATTTTGAAATTATCTTGTTCGTGTTTAACCGAAGTAACAATAAAACAATTAGCCAAATGCAGAGCGTTAAAATTACGATTCTGCGTTTTGAAATGAAAAATTTCATTTTCGGAATGGGAATAAACTTTTTTCACGAAACACCTGGCTAGTTATTCACCATTGTATTCTATTTACATTGTAAAACTAAAAAAACGAAAGTTGACTTTATCAAGAATTACTGGTTGGCAATAATTAGACGACTTGGAACCTTGGACGGAATTATCGGTTCGATAGGTATTATCTTTCTCAAAATTATAGTTGAAAAACCAATGTTCCGGGTTTGCAAGTAGGGTGGAGCGTCTTTTGCTCTTTTTTTTGAAAAATTGGAGGGGTATTGCAAAGAAGTTATGTGAAGTCAGAAATTACGCCAAAAAAGTGATGAAAATTTTAGGTCTCTTGAACTCTAATCACCCGGATTGGGTTCAAAATTCTAAAATTTAAAAAAAAACGTAAAACAATTTTCGATTTTTTTTTTGTTATTTTTTGGTAGATACAAATAGTTGTATATGTACTTATTATTACGTACTGTGAAAGAATGAAAAAAGAATTTCAGTTTTTTCGGGTGGGATGGGGCGAGGGATGTTTACATGATTTTTGTAGGTATGCACATGTAGCCAAACTTATTTTAGGAGATATTTTAAAAATGAACAAAAACAATGATGAGAAATGACATCTCGACAATTTAAGAATCCCTGAAAAACGAAAAAAGGGCCATGCGGGTGTGATTAATACGCGTCTGGACTGAAAATATAACACTTTTTACCGATAAATCTATTTCTTATCATTCTTTCGTGTGTGAAAAATGTCTTACTCCTAAATAATTTTTTCCAATTCGAAACAGTAAGTTTTTCGACTTCAACCTGATTTTTTCCATTAGAAATGCATTTCTGCGATAATTCAGAAGTAAAACGTTCCCTCTGTTTCTTAGATGGGTTGTCCGACCTTTGATATCCTATCTTATAACGCCAAAAATTAAAATATGTACTTACTGGTAAATGGAAAGTACAAGTACTTATGTTCGACCCAAGGATGCCATTGAATGATAATTTCAGTTTGACGTGGTGAAAAAGAAAAAACATTTCACATGTATTTTGAATTTTTGACGAAGTTACTTTAAAATTGTAGCGGGAAGGTTGATGAAGTTTCATTACTAACAAGGAAGGTATCCCAACTCAATGTAAAATTTTGAGCCCAAGCAAAAAAATCGAAAGTACATCATAATAGGACCCCCACATTCAAAATTTCAGGTGCTGAAGTTCATTTCTCGAATTTTGGCGAATTTTTGAAATTTCAAAATTACCTCATCGCCCTGCAAAATATGAAAATCTGATCTAATCAACGAAAAAAAGCGGAAATTTAGTATAGGTATACCCTATTTTCGACCGGCCGAATCGATTGAAAGCGGTTTCCAGACGTTCTGGAGCCACCAGAAAATTTTGGAATTTTCCAGCGCTGAAGGAGAGCCCATAAAAATGGTCCATATGTACTTCAGGATCTGTAATCGCGGATTATCCATATTGGTGACCTATTTGACCGATTAAAGCACAATTTTCCGAAATTCGTAACTTGGAGTTAAAATTTGCATTTTTGACCAGGAAATTTTTCTGGAAAAAATTCAAAAATACGCCCACTGCACACTTATCGGGGAAAAAAGCTGAAACTTTGTAGATACGCTATTTTCGACCTGCCGAATCGAAAGGGAAGTGGTTTCAAGACGTTTAGGAGCCACCAGAAAATTTTGAAATTTTCCAGCGTTGGAGAAAAGCGAAAAGCCCATGAAAAGGATAATCAATATTGGTGACCTACTTAATCGATTAAAGCAGAAGCAGAATTTTCCAAAATTTGCAACTTGTGAGTTCAAATCCAAATTTTTGGCAGAAAATTCAACTTTTTCCAGAAAAATTTCCTGGTCAAAAATGCAAATTTCAACTCCAAGTTACGAATTTCGGAAAATTGTGCTTTAATCGGTCAAATAGGTCACCAATATGGATAATCCGCGATTACAGATCCTGAAGTACATATGGACCATTTTTATGGGCTCTCCTTCAGCGCTGGAAAATTCCAAAATTTTCTGGTGGCTCCAGAACGTCTGGAAACCGCTTTCAATCGATTCGGCCGGTCGAAAATAGGGTATACCTATACTAAATTTCAGCTGTTTTTCGTTGATTCGATTAAATTTTCATAAGTGTTTTGCAGGGCGATGAGGTAATTTTGAAATTTCAAAAATTCGCCAAAATTCAAGAATGAACTTCAGCCCCTGAAATTTTGGATATGGGGCCCTATTATGATGTACTTTCAATTTTTTTTGTTGGGCTCATAATTGAGTTGGGATACCTCCCTTTTGTAAGTCATTTCGAGGAAAATTTTTTCAATTTTTTATTGAAAATTTAAGAAAGAATTCCATGAGAAACTGATGCTCATTGACACCTAACATGGAAAACTTCACAACATATTGAATTATTGTAGAGTATGCCTCCCAGCCTCGTCGTGGAACTAAATTCTGAGTTTCAAAGTTAATTTTCCAATTTTTTTGCGAATTTTAAAAATGGCTGAAATGGCTTTTTGATATTATGTTGATTTTTATAGAAATAGTTAATCATGAGGTGAAAATCTAAAAATTAGATTTTATACTAAAATTAATCCTTCGAATCGATTTCAATCATTTTTGAGTCGATTTGGAGCCTCCAGCAGAACTTGAATTTTCTCTAGCCCACTTAAATTGCTTCAGTAGGCGTTTTTATCAAATTGGGCACCTGAAAATTTGGTCATATCGTAAGTTCGACCTCCTAAATTGAATAGTGTAGGCATAGGCGGAGATGGACTGTAACTTTTTTTTGGGGGGGGGCTTGAGTTCCAGTTTAAAAAAGTTAATTTTCAACCCTCTCAAAAAATTTTCTACCCTTATCATTATGAGATTTTTAATCAACCTTTTTTAAATATGAAGAATCAATGGTATGAAAGTGCGTTCATATCATCATTTTGAGGATGAATTGTGTAAAATTAAAGTTTTTAACCCTATTGAAGCGAAGGCGAAAATTTTTGAATAAAAATAAATCCAAAAGCTAAATTTATTCATTTCTTTACTTAAATCAAATTTTAATATTAAAATGGAGGCGAAATCTTCAACCTTAAATATAGTTGTATTGTTATATGCCCCAACGAAGCGATGGCTAAAATTTGAAAAATTAAATGATTTTCTGAGAGAAAATAATTCGTTTTTTAATAGTTTGTTGTTTAAAAAAAAATTCCATTTCTTGGTGTAGAAATTTTGTGATTTTTGAAGTTTTTTTTTACGAAATTTCGTATTTTTTCGCTTCATGGTAAAACAAGATTTACAAAATTTTTGAAAAAATTTCTGTTTCAACAATCGATAATTGTGCATTGTTTTTGATTGATTACTAGTAAGCACCTAATTGTTTTCTTCATCAAAAAGACCATTTTGGTATTTTTGGTAGGTAACTTGGAAAAGAAGAAAATTCGTCACATATTGATAATTTATCCCTTGAAAATTAGGTATTAGCAATTTTTTCAGTGAAACATAATATATACGAAAATGATTGGGAGGGGGAGGGAGGTAATTCAACATTTGGGAGCCCCTCCCTCCCTGTGAGTGTCAGTGAATCTCGAATCGAGAAAGCAGGAAAGTTGGATATATCTCACGTGTTGAAAAAATTCTAAAATCGCACATTTTCGCTGCAACAAGCTCGAAATTTTGCTCACGATCTAAAATTGACTCCTCAAATCAATTACGACCATTTTCAAGTCTGAAAATAACCTCCATCGAAAGTTTACTTTTTTCCATTGAACTGAAATTGCTTTAAAAGGTGCTATAGTTCATTCAGGGAGCTCAAAATTTGGTTTTGAGGTGTCGGTGACATACATTTTTAGTGAGCCAAATTTCGGCTCAATCAGAGAAGACAAATTATGAAGGTTCCCTTGTAAGCATTTCTCATACTTTTTGGATTTTGGAATAAGAATTCTGAAAAATGTGTAAAGGTGAAAAATAATTCCAGTGTATTATAATTTCTTTTTTTTTTTTCGCACGTTCAGCTTTGACGCTTACTCGACTCGAGGCAGCTCCTAATGTGAGAGTTTGGTTTTTAGAAAATTACCAAACCGTTCTCTCAGGTCATTTTGTATAAATAGGTTCAATTATTGTATGCGAATACGATGAGATACGTGTAGAGATGCAGAATGTGTATAATTTTATCGAATTCTCGTTACCATAAAAAACGGCAATCTGGTCGAAAACACTTGAAAGACGCCCCCACACTACGATTTTGGCGTTGTCCCTCGATTAGTACGATTCCTTTCAACGAATCACGAACAAAGTATGATGTAGTACCGATATACAATACACGAAGTCTACTACGTTATTGTAAATTGTCGTCGTTTTCATCTTCGCCATAATACCGAAGGAAAGAGCGCGAGGAAGAGATCACAGACACAGACAACCGACACTGGATTCAAGTATTCGCCGAGTATAATCTAATATGGATATGACGTGGAGAATTTAATTACAATGGTGAAGGTTACGAGCCAAACCTCACGGCTGCGTATGGAATGATCTTGTAGATCAGTGAACCATCTTGCATGTGTGTTGTATCGTGAACGTAGAATACAAAATTGCAATTCCAAATCTGCCATAAGGTTTTAATATGCCGAAAAGCGTTAAACGTTGGTTCATAGATGGATTGGGATGTGCACTCTCCACTCTTCATCTCGCTCAGCGAGTTTCTCCGTCTCGCGAATGATCAGCTGTGCGACATTATTGGCGGAATTTTATGATTTACTGGTTGCCATCTCGCGATGTATAGTCGTGCCAGAGCGCGTTGACTGTTAAGCCGGAATGAAGAGAGAAGAGAGAGTTCGTGTTGATTTTTTGTACGGTGATGTGTCGCGAGATTGGTGTAATTTACGAGTATGGATGAAATATTGGCATCGTGGAATTTAGGGAGTGATTTAGTGTATTTTTTGGAGAAAAAATTGTCAATTTTTAACGTCGATTGGGTGTATTGGTTTTTGGAATCCGAGATGACGGCTGTTTTAATGGAATTGGGTGTGGTCTGCGTCCAACATTTTGATAATATTGTTCTTGAATCGATTAGTAATGAAATTGGTAAATTATAAGTTATCTCGATTGAATGTGCTTATAAAATAAAATATTTAAAAATCGATAGAAATTAAATATTTTCGAGTAAATTTGTTTTTATCAGGTACTTTTGATGACATAATGATTTCTGAGGAGGAGGGGGTTAGCAAGTGAAAGTCTGAAATAATTTCTTTTCAAGTTTTTTTTGGTTCTGTTTCAATTTTTTTCGGCCATTCATTAGATAGAGAAATGGAGAAGGCAAAGATAGGAACAGCTTGACTTCTTCAAAAATGACCAAATTACACATATGCCTGAAAAAATAATTTCAGATTAAAACATTTGCGAAAGTAAATGCGATTTTTTTGAAAAAAAATTTGAAAAATTTTCTATTTTTATTGGTTGGAAAATCAGTGAAAAATTGTTTATTTTCATCCCCACTCCCCTCACCCTCCCCAATGTTATTTATTCTGTTTATTTCCAGCTAATGATGAAAGCGAGGCGTGATGAGTTGCTTCATTGAAAAAAAACCACTATGCGTTGAAATCGATTAGTTCTTTTGTTTTAGATTCAGTTTTGGTTTTCTCATTTCGGTTAGTTCAGTTTTATTTTCAGTTTCAATTTATGCGGCATTTCTACCAAAATACCATTTGTTTCAGATTTTGGCCATGAATCCTTTGCTTGTGGGAATTTTTTCCCCAAACCTCGATTTTTTCGAATTTTTCAGGGGTCCCGTTTGTGGATCAAACCATTTGCAAAGGACTATAATTTTTCCAAAAAAAAACCTATGGAAAGTCACTTCCCTGTACATCAATATTACGGATTTCATAAAAAAAATAATTACGAGTGACGGTGAATTTTTTCTAGAACATCCATTTTTCGAGTCAAAAATCTTTGAAATCATTAAATTTTTTTCTGCTTTGTAATGAAAAAAAAAAACAGAAATTAAAGATATGTAATGGGTAATCTGGTGGTTCATCTTCATACACACGCCTATTTTTTTTTTTTTTTTTTTCTTACTCAACTTCTTGTTATGTGGCTTGATCCACAACCGGGCTCTGATCCACATTTGGTATTTCGCTATAATTACTGAAAAATTTCGAAAATTTACGTTCCTGAAATCGTATTTTATCAATCCAAAAACTTCTGAAGGTGCCTAAGCCTCCTCCTCACGATTCTGATCTCGAAATTTCTAATTTTTATGCATATTGATTTTCAACTATAGTTGCAAAAAATTTAAATATCTTTAAAACAGTTCCAGTGATTTTTAAGCTGCTGTCATAAGTCCTAAAAAAATAACCAAACGAAAAGAAGTTTCAAATAAAAGCTGTAGAAGATCAAAAATTAATCATTTTTTGCTCGATAATTTTTTCTCGATTATTGATGGAAACGATCTTCTGTTATTTCGTCAATTTCTAGTATTATTTCATCTTATCTACACGGTGTCCAAAAAATCATGAAATGTTATCCCGTTTTCGAACCCACTTTTAAATTTTAATCAAAATCCTATATGTACCTACATATTTTTTCACATTTTTTTCATCAAACTTTGAAATTTTTCATTCGAGGTTTCCTTACCACTCGAAAACCGATTTTCATGTTTTTTTAATTCTGTAAAACGCAAAAATTTTCTAAATTTTTTTTGAAAAATGAAATTTTTCAATTTTTCAAGAATAAAAATGTTTAAGGTTGTGTCAAAAATCAAAAATATAAGTTTAATTTTTTTTCAGAACCAATTTTTAAAAGCGTAAAATTTTATGAAAAGAAAGCGATTTTTTTCAAATTTTATTTGATCGGAAATGAAAATTTTTTGTAATCCAATTTAAAGATTGTTAAAATTTTATTGAGATTCAAGTAGAGCAAATTTTTTGCAAAAAAGTTTTTTAGTTTTGCAAAAAGTAGAATTTTTTAGTAGTTAAAATTTTAAGAAAGATTTTTGGAGATGAAATTTTCAAATTTCATGAGAAAACATAATTTTTCTGTGTTGAAAAACAAAATCGTCCAAATTTCAAAAGTTTCTTTTTTCCATTTTTTTTTAAAATTTCGTTGAAAAAATTTCTTCACTCTTCTCGAAATTTTTTTAAACGTTTGAAACCCATCCTACTGAAGTCCTGCGTTTTCATCGAAAAAATTTTGTTGGACTTCTAATTTACATGTATAATTAATTGTATTCAAATTATTGGTATAGAACACTTCGAAATCAAATTTGAATATTTTTGAAGCGGATTCGGTGATTCTCAAAGAGTTGTTAGTGGCTTCCTAGAATTATAAAGAAACGAAAAAAAGTTGTAAACAAAAGCTGTAGGTGAAGATTTTTTGTTTTTCACTTTGATGCTTGCCTCGTATTGCTCAAATAACTCATTGAAATCGATTTTCCCCGCGAATTAAATTTTTCTCGAGTTTGCCAAATGTACCTACAGTGCGGATGGAAAAAAAAACATGTAATTTTTTGACCGCTGGACCAACAAGTATATTATCATCGGTACAAATAAACCGTATAAAATTTCACGCCGCGGAGCGAAGTTGGCGATAACGCCAAGTAACGGGATGCACACCAAAATAACAATAACACCGATCGATAGAGATGGTCGAGACGTGTTCGTATAACCTTGAACTTATTTGATTCGATGGTGCATTTTTCGATGACAAATTTTCTCGCACAGAGGCAAGTTTTACCCTGATAAAGGGTGAATTTAACCTGAAGATTTGATCGTGAATGAGATAAAGACAGAATAAAAATATTGAAAAAAAAAACAGGAAATGTTCAAATTTGGACGTCAGTTGTCAGCTGCAGAAATGGCCTTTTAAGTTTTTACGTAATCGGTACAATTTTTGATAAGAGAGCTATTCAACAGGAAGATCTTTCAATAGTGATATCTGTATGTTTTTCCTTCTTTATAACGGACGTTACTTTCAGTAGAGTTCAAGGGTAAAGTTGAAGATAATCTGAAATATGAATATGACACAGTTCTTCTTCACTGGACGATTAAAACGTTGAAAAGAAAAAGTAATCTCGCGTATTAGAAGAACATACTTATATGAACACGAGTTCAAAGGTGTTTCCTATTTTTTTTTTTTTTTTTTTACCATCTCGAAAGTTCAACGAAACATATCGCGTGCTAAATACCTCGCGTACGTGTTTTGAGAATTGCAAAAAAAAAACAACGTAAAGCTGTTCGTTTTTCTCTCATTTTAGTCGATGCTGAAATGAAATGATGATAAATGGGCCACTCATACATAGTCTATATTCTATACCCGAAAAAGTGCTCTAGAAAATGAATTTTTTTCAAACTTATGGGGACTGAAAAGTTTCACTACTAAAAAATACTCACAGACCCCCTCGTTCAAAAAATGCAATGTTCCCAACCCTAAGTCACTGGGCTCACCCCCTGGGGGGCTCTTGAAAATCAAATTTTTAGCGCTGTGAGTACTTTTCGGGGACTATGGGAACATTATATTTTTGGAAAGGGCTTTTATCCCTGATTAAGAAAAAAAAATGTTCCCACCCCTCGGACCATGGGCTGAGGTACCACCCCCCCTCGAGGTGGTGTGAAACACCCCCTTATTGTGTATATTTTCGTAATTTTGGTATGGAGCACGTATTGTCGTATTATTGTAGTTCAATAATGATAATCACCTCCCCTCCCCCAACCCCTGAAGAGGGTCCACCCCCTTTGAAACTTGAAATGTCTGCATTTCATGATGTAATGCAGTTATTTGAATGGAATTTTTTTTAAAACGTGTTAATTTATTCCTGTGATTTAAAAAAAATTTTCTTCACTCCCCTTCACCTCATGCTTACGTCCCACCCCCCATCCAGATTTTTTAAATCACATAACTTGAGCTGTAATGCAGTTATTTTCGCGTGGTTTTCACTACTAACCTAAAAATTATGTCTAAAATTTAAAAAATAATTTACTTGCCCACTCTTCTCATTTCTAACTCACCCTCCCCTCACCATTACTGCAAAATTACCCATTTTGAGCTGTAATAAGGTGGTTTTTACACAGTTTTTTATAGGATACATCGTAGTTTTGTCATTCTGAAGTTATGGTAATTATTTCATATACATAGAATTTTTATTTGAATCACCCCTCAATCCACTCCCCCAGCTCCTCCCCCTTAACACATACAGGGTGGCTCAGTTAAGGTGTGAAATATTAAAACCACGTATTCTACTTATCATTTGGAGTAAAAAATGTTATATACATGATGGGTCATAAACGCTTCATTACTGAGTTATTCGCCTTTAAAGGGGGCCCAGATTTCCCCCAAAATTGGCAATTTTTGCTCTAGCAGTGAAAATTTTTGGGGGGTAGGTGGTGGAAAAAGTGAAAGGAGGTCCATAGAAACGTATACCATTTTTTTTTTTTTTTGGTTCATAAGTAAGTGTTTTAAAGTAAAAAATGTGTTTCTGTACCAGAAAAATGGTCGAACAAGAACAAAAAATCATTTTTTTGAAATTTTATTCACTTTTAGGGGTAGTACTACTTATTTAACACCTATTAACCCAAGTTTCTGTTTTTTTTATTTATTGGATGCTGAGTAATCAATTTATCAAATTTCGACCATCCCACAAAATTACAATAAAAATAGAATTTAATGATTTCTCATGATTCCTCATTATTATAAAAAAAATTTCGCCTAAATTTTTTTTCTAAAAAATCAAAAAAATGGAGGGTATCTCAGCATAATTTATTTTGTGGCAACGCTGTAATTAACTTCCGCGTAAGTAACCCCGACGCTCGTCTCGTTAAACGCAACATTTTATGGGCGTCGCGATGCGCAACGTTGCCGAATTTCCAATTCTTTACTCGGCAATATCTCAGAAAGAAAGCGTTTTGGGCCCATGTTGAATATGACATTTTTTGTTCGTATTGATAAGTAGAATATGAGGTTTCAATATTTCACACCTTAACCGAGCCACCCTGTATGTATGAAGTACATCACTAAAGTAGATACCTACACTTCATATTAAAAATTTAAAATTGCTCCAACAAGAAGTGCATATATGCATTAAAGTTTTTCCCCTAATTTTTGATACCCTTACCCTTTCCTGGAGTGGTTCATTTTCTTTTGAAAACAGGGGCCAGTTACTGAGCTCTCTCTTTCTTATTGGATCGAATATATGTAGGTAGGTCATGTATTCTAAAAATGAACTTTAAACGAAATCATCTTGGGAGGGGAGAGTTTGGAGAAACCTCAGGCAGTACATTTTAGGTATTTTCACATATTTTCAGATTTCTTGAAATCTCTGAATAGTTTTTAGTGATTCATAGTTCATGTTTTAAATCAAAACTTGAGTTGAATTCTTAGATTTTTAAAAGGTGTTCAGAAATTTTGCATTATTTTCCCCAAGAATAATCTTAAGTGGATCTTGAAAATATAAGAAGTCCCTGCACTTAGCCCATATATGATGCAGGGAAGGTGGAATTTTAGAAATCTCGTGCTTTGAAGAAAATAAACTAATTTGAGTGGTGAAACCTCTGAAAGTTGAAAATTGTATTCATAATCACCCTACTAGGTACGTATGTACTTAAGTAGCAAGAGTTGAATTACATATAAAATATTTAATAGCAAACTTAGTCGTTTTTTTAAGAGAATTTCATTTTTCTGATGACTTCAATCACGGCTGGGCCAAACTTAAAATTTTTTTAATTGAAGAAAATAAATTTTAGAAAGTTTAACAACGGCAGAATTGTATTTTTTATAAAAGCTGTTTCAACTATAGCTCACAAATTCACTTAACTCTGTGCATTTATTTTATATTTCAAGTAATGATGAAAAATGTTTGATCTTCCTCTGTCTTGTATTATGCACTGAGCACAGAACAAATTTCCTGAAAAATTTTAATTATCTTCCCATACTTGTTGCTTGCAATTTTGCACAACTCTAAATATTTATTTTTGAATTTTTGGTAATGGAGGAAAAGTTTGAGCATTGACTGTACTAAGTAACTTTGATCAGATAAAATAAATTCTAGAAAACAGACAACTGTGGCTGATTAATTCGTTTATCTAAGCTGCTTTGGCTTGAGCTCACAATGTCACGATTTTGTACAACTGAGCATTTTTGGATTTTTTTGAGTGATAAAATTTAAACATTGACTTTACTATCTTTTCAATCGGAGAAGAAAAATTCAAGAGAAGTTTAATTGTGGCTCAATTGGATTTTTATTATATTTGCAATGGGTTTCTTTCAAAATTATATACAACTCTGAGCATTTATTTTTGAATTTTTGGTAATATGGAAAAAGTTTAACCTTATTCTGTTTCATATACTTAATGCAAAAATGAAATCTCCTGAAAATTCCATTGCAATGAAATTGCAGTTTTTTTTAGGGGAATTCTGCCATTTGTTTCACTCACAATTCTTAACAACTATGAACATTTACTTTTTAATTATGGGCTATAGAGGAACCAGTTTGAACATGGACTTTGATGAATAAGTATATTCTCATAGTGTAAGCTTGTTGAGTATTTATAGGAAAAGGAATGAAAAGTAGGTATCTACTTTAGTGATGTACTTCATACATATTATGTGTTAAGGGGGAGGAGCTGGGGGAGTGGATTGAGGGGTGATTCAAATTCTATGTATATGAAATAATTACCATAACTTCAGAATGACAAAACTACGATGTATCCTATAAAAAACTGTGTAAAAACCACCTTATTACAGCTCAAAATGGGTAATTTTGCAGTAATGGTGAGGGGAGGGTGAGTTAGAAATGAGAAGAGTGGGCAAGTAAATTATTTTTTAAATTTTAGACATAATTTTTAGGTTAGTAGTGAAAACCACGCGAAAATAACTGCATTACAGCTCAAGTTATGTGATTTAAAAAATCTGGATGGGGGGGTGGGACGTAAGCATGAGGTGAAGGAGAGTGAAGAAAATTTTTTTTAAATCACAGGAATAAATTAACACGTTTTAAAAAAAATTCCATTCAAATAACTGCATTACATCATGAAATGCAGACATTTCAAGTTTCAAAGGGGGTGGACCCTCTTCAGGGGTTGGGGGAGGGGAGGTGATTATCATTATTGAACTACAATAATACGACAATACGTGTTCCATACCAAAATTACGAAAATATACACAATAAGGGGGTGTTTCACACCACCTTGAGGGGGGTGGTACCTCAGCCCATGGTCCGAGGGGTGGGAACATTTTTTTTTCTTAATCAGGGATAAAAGCCCTTTCCAAAAATATAATGTTCCCATAGTCCCCGAAAAGTACTCACAGCGCTAAAAATTTGATTTTCAAGAGCCCCCCAGGGGGTGAGCCCAGTGACTTAGGGTTGGGAACATTGCATTTTTTGAACGAGGGGGTCTGTGAGTATTTTTTACAAACTGAATTTTTCAGTCCCCGAACAAAAAATTTTTTTTGAACGATAATCGGGCATAGAATATAGACTAACACGTGATATCTCGCGTTTTATCGATATTTTGTCTCATTAGTGATAATCCTCGTTGTATTAGAAATCATCGTAATGTTTGATGCGATGGTGAGAGGAAGGGGTCTGAAAATTGAAGTGAGAGAGTTTCCACCAAAGTAAGAACTAAATTTGATTTTTTTTTTCCAAAAGTTTACGAATGGACTTACGTTTTCTAAATACAATTTAAGGTTTTTTCTTCATTTTATGTATAAGTATTCTCATATAGTACAAAATTAGTGTAAAATTACGCGAAATGATTCATATGGGAAAAAAGTTATGCATTATAATGAGTTTAAACGAATAAAATGATAAATGGTGACTCGAATGCGAAATTTTATGCATACCCGAGAGTAATTAATTTCAATTAATCGTACTCGTATAACGATTTCGTTTCGTTGAATTTAACGTTTTACTGTGGAAATGAAAATTGTACCCAGGAACCCCACCAAAGGATTCATTTGGTTGGAAGAATTCAAACTAACGATTTTTTTCTAATTTAGGAATTTGTAGGCTTACAAAATGTTAGTCTTGGTACTATTTTTTTAGTGGCATGATTCGTAGAATAGTTTTGCTAAAGTTTGATTTATTGGGAAGTTTGAGTGGTGGTGGCATGGCGGTGAATTAGGGGGTAGAATATTTCCTCAGTAAGCCCCCAAGGGGGGGATATATTTAAAATTTCTCAAAATATTGATCCAATTATGAAATTGCGTTGGGAAAATTAATTTTTTTTAAAATATCCAAAATAGCACAATTTTAGGTTTTGAAAATTAGGTATTCATTTTTATTTTTTTTACGAATTCTGAGTATTTTTAAACAAATTTGAAATTTTATCATTCAATTTTGAATAGTATAAAAAATATGTATAGCAGGATGAATTTTCCAGAATTTGTATGAAAAACACACAATTGGAGTAATTTTGATTTTCTGATTCATTTTTGAAGGAAGAGAAGGGAGTAAATCGTTAATAAGTCATTTTAACTTTTTAAAATAATTTTCTTGACCTTTTATATTTGCCTGAAACACAAAAAAAACACAATTGAAAAAAAAATTGAAAAGTCAATATTTTTTTTAAACTTCAAAAGTTGGAAAGTATATATTTTGAAAAAAGGAAAAATATTTTAAAAATTGAAAAGTATTATTTTACAAATACTGAAAAAAAATTGAAAAATTATTCGGAAAGAATTTTGGTATGTTTTGAATGAAAGCAAAATAAAATGAAAAATGTTGATAATAAACAAAAACATTGGATAAAAAATATAAAATTTTCGTGCTTTTTTCTTCTTTTTAAATTTTTAAAATTGCTGAAAAACGAAGTACTTATGTACTTACCTATGACAAAATATTGAAAAGTTGTGAAAATGTGAGATTTTGTTGTTAATTCTAAAGAGCATGACATGTCAGCGATCATCCAAATTTTTTCCAAGTTTTTGCAAGTCCAACAAAAGTTAAGTGGTGAATAAAATTTGACCACAAAAACGTAACATTTTTCAGAAATTGACCTCTAGGCTTGAGACATATTCATGTCAAAAATTATTTTCATCTTTGAAAAAATTTGTCGAAGTGGAGAAATTTTTGATAAAAATTTTACACCGTTGTCAAAAATGAGAATTTATTTATCATTTCGTAGAATAATCAATTAATTATAATGTAGAAGATTTTCATCTAAAATTACTGGTGAAAATTGGAAATAAAATTTATTTTTTAAATATTTGGTAATAATTTATATGAATGACACTTTTTGAGTGTTTTTTTATTCCAAATTTTCCAAGTTTTTCGCCATTGTTTTTACATTTTTAAAATTTCATTATCGCTTAGTCTCGATCTCTCGATTTCAAAATTTACAAGTTTCTCTGTGATTTTTTCCTAATTTTTTTTTATCATTACAAATTTTTCATTCGAAAAAAATTTCCTAAAAAAAATTGCGAAGTGTTTGTAAGTGCACGCTGAAAAAAATCTACATTCAAGGAAGGTGTATTGAAATTGTGAAATGGCTTCATTTTCCATCTTGTAAACTGAAAAGAATAGAAGAAATTGGATATATTCATTTTTTTTCTTTAGATTATATTGTTTTCAGAATTTGAGAAGAAAACAATGTAATTTCTTGTCTGGAGAGGGGGGGGCTTTAAAAACATTTCGTAGAAGACTCAAAAATTCTGAAAAAAATTGCATTTCGGTTTGGAAATCTTGATAGAACATCTTGAAAAGTAAATTTTCACGTTATTTTTTCATTTTGAAGTTTTTCAGAATAATTTATTGAATGTTTCTTTTACTAAATTTTTTCAGTGTGGAAACAAGGTTAATTTTTTTTAATGTTCCAATTTTTGAATTTACATGAAATTTTCAAATTTTTTGAGTAAACTTAATTCGGCTTAATTTTTTCAATGAAATCGAAACCTCCTAATGATATTTTTACTTTTTCTAAAAGCTTTTGTTTTGTCAAGTTCGTTGTTTCTGAATAGTTTGTTGAAATGACGGGTGTCTGGCATGGCATATCTTTTCAAAGAATGTAGAACATATTTTCGTAGAGCTTCTAAATTGTGAAAAATTTTTTCCATACCAGTAATACTTTGAATCTCTTTTGATCAGCAGGTCAACGGTAAATCGCATACACCAAAGCATTCTCGAAACGGTCGAAATAATCGTACAGTAAGTTTTGCGTCGATGCCAATTTTTACCTTTTTTTTTCGCATTTCTTTTTTTTTTGTAGTGTATTCAAAGAACACTTATGGGTCTTAACCATACGCGCGTGTGTGCTACTTATTTCTTACTTAGTATGTAATGTATCAATCATTAAACCCTTGTGTAGTAGGAGGATGGAGTGAAATAGACGAGACGCGAAGGTAATAAAGTTATTTTTAACGACGTGATATTTGGCTACTGGAACGAGCAGTTTTGATTTGCTTGATTAATATAGGAGATTTTTTTATGGAGAGTGAGTCGACGAGAGACTGTGTCGAGCGTACATATTTGCATTTACATGCAAAATGCACATGCTGCCAATATTTTTGGATTTATTTTTATAGTGTATTATCGAAGCGGTGTATCGAATATCGACGAATAAACCGAGCACCGAGCGGTTTTTAGATCGTATCCGGTAATGTTGAAAAAAAATAAAAGCTTTTTTGATACGTTCGATTGTCATCGCAACGTGTCCTTCATTTGGTCGTTTTCCCTCCTCTGGTGAGTTTAATCGCGTGTTCTCAATTATTCAATCGTACAGACAGGGCGTGCGGGAAATAGGAGGATAAATTAGGTATTTGCTATTTCGAAGTATTAATGTGTTTTTTTTCTCTTTCTGTGTTGCAGAATTCAACAAAAGCCTCGATTCCGGTCGTTGCAAATAAAGGTAAGCATTTGTTAGGGTGGATTTTAGCTGGTTGCATGCGTATTATTGGCTTCAACGTAATATACCTATCTGGTATGGCTGGTCAAAGTGGTGACTGGTGACTTTCGCTTTAATTTTACCAAAGGCGGAGGCGAATTAATAATTTCAAATTAACAAGCGAGTTTTGATGTTTCGAGGTATTTGTTATATTTTTCAGAGATTTGAGTAATGTCGAATTGTCACGCTCAATTGAGTTGATCGTGTGCTTAAAAAATTTAAAATTGAGTGAATTTTTTGCAATGAGAGCATTGGCGATTTGACTACGTAGAACGTAGGGTAATATGGTTCTGAGAAGTTGGGAGATATCCAATCGATTGAACTTATCTTGATGAGGTTCTATAGAAATACTGATGAAATTCTAGGAAAATATCGCAAGTGATTAGTAATCGTGGAAGTAAAACATTGATTGATAATTTTTATTTGTTGAAAATCTCAAATTCATCGAAAAAGCACTGTAATGTTTCATCATTTATAAAGTTGTTGTAGGATATTGTTGTTCATTCATTATCCCCCCTTTTTTGATAATCTTAACTGCAATTTTTAAAGAATTTTTTCAAAATATTGGAATACTTATTTTGATTTTTTTTTTAATGTGAGAAAGGGCATTTATGATGAAATTTAAAATTTGGACTATTTTACCACGTTCTTTAGACGTCATGATTTTTTTTTACCCCTGCCTCCTTTTGTTTTTGAGGAATCATTAAATCTGAAGTTTTTTAAAGATTTTCGAAGTAGAAGGGAAAGGATTTTCAAATCATTGAAACTAGTGAGATGGGTTTTATATTTTTGAGTTTCAAAAATTTCAAAAATCATTCATTGTTATATCCTGAAAAAAAAGAGGGAAAATGAAAAATGGCTACAGATAATGCCCTAAAGCGAAATCGTCTTAAATGAGTATGCTTGACTGACTATAGTTGATTTTCTCAAAAGAAATTCTCTTTCATTTCGGGAGATAGAAAATTTCTAAAAAAAATTGAAATAAGGGGAAAAATTGAATAAAATTAGTGTCGTATTACTCCAATTCAAGTTTGAAAAATTTTCTTCATTTTTTCAAAGTTTTTCAACAAGTCTTGCAAATTACGAAAGTGTTATTAAAGTTTTGTCTGAACTTAACAAAGTACCCAATGCTGAAAATGAAAAAAGTGCAGTGAGAGTTCTTCGTTTTTCATCAATAATTTTCTTCTGTGATTTTTTTAAAATTAGGTATTAATTGAAATTTAAATTTTTTAATGTTTTATTCATTTTTTATTGTATCGATGGAATTTGAAGAAAAAATTGAGCAGATCTGAAAAACATCGAAGTTATTTCAATTTTACGTCAGAATGAATTTTTGAGATGGCAGATAGAATTATCTCATCGAAAGTTCTGCAAAAATTCTGAAGAAAGTCCGGCAAAGAGTCTGCATTTCAATTCGAAAATGTTTCGGACACTTTGATTGTAACATTTATTTTTTTAGGGCTGGGAATTTGTTCTAAAAATCTCAGCTCAAGAAAAAGCTCGAAAAAAGTTTAAAGTTGGTTCAGAAATTGATGGGATATCCAAATTCTAAATGATATAATACTTAACATTTTGACATTTCATCGAACATAAAAAAAGGCTTGGAAAATTGTTATTTTCATATCAATTATGACCTTATACGTACATGTCCGATGTAAAAAACATGGAATTTTTTATAAATAAGTAATGACCCATTTTGTTGCACATAAAAAACTTGAAAATTTTTGGTTTTCTTCAAATTTTTGCAATTTTTCAACTTTTATAGTATGTACAATTATCTTTCTAAAAAAATCTATCAATTATCCAATCAATCTTTCCTGTTTAAAATGATAATTTTTCAACTAAAAAAATGTTATCTGTTTCGGGGGGAGGGGAGGCGTTTTCTCCAGCCTTAAACTCATATGATATGAAGAATTTCATCAGAAATGGATATTTATTTATTTATGTAAGTAGGTAATAGGTATCTAAAAATTAATGGAAGTCACACATTTTCAATTTTTCAAGAATCGAATCGAATAATCAAATTTTTTGTTGCTAATCAAGATTTTCTTTTCAAAAAATGTTTAATGTACTTACCTAGATTCGTTTTGTGGAAGAAATTTTTGAAAATTTTTTGATTATACAGACATTACACAGAGTCACCTTTTTTAGTCACTTGTCCCCTATTTTCAAGGTGGGTCACTAAAAGTGACTTTTTTTGTCAGAAGATCACTATTGGTCACTTTTTTCAAAAATCCAAAAGAAGGTACCTATCCAGAAAAGTGTTTTTTTTGCTTCTTTTATCATAAATTTTTCAAATAATTTCGCCCTCGCTTCGCTCGGGTCAAATA
Source organism: Pseudococcus viburni (assembly GCA_033439095.1). NCBI lineage: Eukaryota > Metazoa > Arthropoda > Insecta > Hemiptera > Pseudococcidae > Pseudococcus > Pseudococcus viburni. The sequence goes on from JAVBJF010000254.1 coordinate 311,633, forward strand.
ATTATTATAATATCTTACAAATTTTTATATTGATCATTTTTTTCTGATCGTAATGTACAGAAAAAATGATATTTGAATGCTTGTCTTTATTCATTAAAAAATTATACATTTTTCTGAAAAATTTCCGCGTTGAACTCAAATCCTTTTTTTTGATACCGTACTTTTCAATAAGAGAAAGGAAAACTGTGATGTCTTTGACCACCATTTTGAAAATAAGAAAAAAGGAATAGAACAGAATCTGAAATTATTGCTCACATTTTGGAAAATGTCAATGAGGGAAAAGTGTTCAATTTCAATTTCTTAAATGGTTTTTTTCGTTAAAATTTTCGCCACATTGATTAATATATATTATCTTAACGAAATAATTTATATTTTACTCTCTCGTGGATTTTTTATTTACAGGATCAAGCTGAGAATTGCAATGGCTTATACGAAATTTTCAAACTTTTAGCCCAGAAAAATCCGGGTTTTCATCCGTATGATTTAGTCAACAACCTGTCATAATTTGTTTTTAAAAAAATCGTTAGGTTAGACACCATGCATTTCAAAAAATTCCTCTGCATGATTTCGGGTTGTAAGTACATAACTCGAAAATGCTTTATTAATATCATTACGTAAAAGGTCTATGAATTGCCGAAAAATTGGTCAAAAAAGAATAATTCTTTATTCCAGAACTCTTAATTTCAAGTGAAGATTTATTAATGAAAAATATATATTTTTTTAGAACCATCGTAGAGAGATATTCAGTTATGAAAAAATAATGGGGTAGGGAGGGGGTATGGTTGAAAAAAATTGAGAACTTGGTCACTTTTTTCAAAAAATTGGTCACTTTTTGTCTGATAAAAAGCCACTAAAAGTCACTATTTTTTTCCAAAATTTCTGTTTGATGCCTGATTCTATTGATTGAAATAGTAACACTTTTCTTGAATTCTAATATGATGTAACAATGTTCAAGATATTTTATTCAGAAAAAAATTGAGGTAGATTTGTTTTTAAAAAAATAAAAATATTTTTAAAAATAATGAAAAAATGAAAAACGTATTTTAAACTATTGAAATAAAAGATTAAAAATTGAGAAAAAGGAAAAAATTGAAACAATTTAAGTGCATTGACATTTTATTGAAAAGTGATCAAGTTTTGTTTCTTTATACGCAAATAAGAAACATTGCCTCATCTCTAAAGTATATTTGAACATACCCATGATCTAAGGTTTTCAACCGAAAGAGAAAAGAGCTTTAATTTTTCTATATCCATTACCCACTTACCTACAGAAAATACATTATAGTACGTACAACGAAAGAATGTACATTTCCCCTACTCGACTCCTAACGCGGAAACCAACAACACGCGTTGATTTCAAATTTCGTCCAATCACACCTCAACGTTTTTAAATTTTGTGTTGGGAGAATGTAGGGGAAAACTAAATTCTTTCGTTGTACCAACTATAAGTGCAAGAATTCGAAGCTTGATGGCATTTACCCCTTGAATAATACATAATTGTTTTCCTGTTTCGTTTGCGAATAGTTGTTCTAAAGCCTAAAAATATATAATGAAAACGAAATGATGCACCAGTAAAATGCTCCATTTACTAGATACCTCGTCTGATAATGAAATATTCTTTAGGTAATCGAAATTGAAAGGGGAATCAAAGGCAAAGGTTGAATGTGGTATCAAAATTAAGGTAGGTACCTAATATAGTCTTGACGAAATTGAAATGCCGGACGTTGACATTTTAAATTATCGACGGTCTTGCACCTGAAAGGTCAAACAAAATCAACTCGTGTGTTAGAATCCAAAAAAATTATATTTTTTTGGTAATTTCGTCTAAGTCAATTCATCTAATCAAATCTAATCACTGTTTACCTGCAAAAAATCAAAAATAAGTAAATATGTGGTTACGTACGTTCGCCATCGTGCACGTCTCACAAGTACACTCAACAACGATACCACACTGACATGCAATGCACCACTAATAAACTCAGTAGAAAATACTAAGTAGTTAATTAGAAAGAACAATTGGTTGGAAAGACGAGTTACGTAGAATCAAAGCGTAAAATATTAGCAGAGCAGCGCGCGAATCACTTCGCTGATGCCAATGTAGGTGTGCAAGTGTAAGAGTATGCGATTTTTATTATCCTTTCGATTACGTAAGCTGTGGTAATTATTGAGGTGGCGATAGTATTGTTGTTTGGTGTGGATGGATTTTGATGCGTTCTACGTGTACAGGTGTGCATTCGCTTTTTCTTTATAACGGTGGTATTAAAAGGACCAATGGGTAAAGTACGGAGGAGTGAATCGTATCTCGGACGTGGTAAGATGTCGATCAATTAGTACGATTTTTTTCAGTTTTAATGATAGTTCGGTTGTGTATAAATGTGTGCGAAATTGAACCCAACTTGCGAATAAGAAGGGTAAATGTTGAACGTAATACGTAGGTAAGGTAACCTAGGTTTAGGTATTTTATTTTCATACCCATACCCTGGCCCATCGAAGTAATGAGCGACGTGTAAAATACGTTGCTACGTAATCTACCTAGTTATATCGATATATTAATTTTTAGCCTGAGGTGATTACCCCGTCAGGTCATCGCCGGATTGAACTTTTATTGCACATGTAACTCTAAATTAATGAGCTCAACTATTTTTCATTTGTCTGTGTCTGCGTCTGTGGAGTACGAGTATTGTAGTCTAGAAATGTCTGAATATGTCCTTAGGGTAGGAAAAAATTAATATGAAAGTTGATTCCGGCTTGAATTAGATATAGTGCAATGACTGAGGACTCCCGAAAGTTTCAAATTCATTTCGATGTGAAATTTTTCTATTTACAATTTTTTTTTTAAAGTGATAGTTTGGTTTATTCTGAAAAAAAATAATAATAAATGAGATGAAATTATCATGTCTATTGTGCTGTATTTTTTGTTCATCTTTCACTTTGGATCTATCAAAAAAAATCGTTAGATTTATTGTGTTTAAATTTATTTTTAAAAAAAATGTATACAAAATGAGGTTTAATTTTTCTAGGAAAGGAAATTTTTAATCCAAAATTTCAATTGAAAATTTTTTCAATTTTGAAAAATATTTCGTTTAATTTGAAAATGTTAATAAATGAAAACGTTAAAAAATATCTCGAAACATGATATTTTAATGAATAGTCTTAAAATATTGGCGATTATATCGCACTTTGACATTTTAATAACTATTCGAGTTCAGTTGGTGAAATTTTCAACTTACATCATAATTCCAGGGTGTGGTTACTGGTCTTAAAAAAATGAAAACTCGTGAAAAATTCATGATTTTGGAACAATAGTCGCAGAAACCATAAGAAGCCACCAAATCAGCTGAGAATTGACTTCCAAAAATAAAATCTTTCCATAAATCCATAAAATTTAAAATTATTCAAAAAATGAAGGGGTTTTCAGTGTGAAAAATAAGTGTGATAGTTGATTTTGAAACTCTTGTCAACTTACAGCAGTTCGAGTCAACTTATTTTAATCATTGAAAAATCATTTTGGAGGGGGAGAAAGTATCATTCATTTGGCAAAGACTGTGAAAACTTCTCAAAAAAATCAGAAATTTTGCTTCAGAAATTTTTTTGAGCATTCTTAAATCGACATCTTGATACAAAGTTTGTTACAAAATTGCAATACATGTGAGGAATGTTAAGACACGATGTCTATTGGCAAGAAAAACAAAAAAAAAACAGAAAATAGCAAGAATTTCACCTAAGTACATAGGTAGAAAACCGAAAAATAATGTAAGTTTTCCTCTTTTCTTTAATTTTTTAATGAAAGGATAAAAATGGGGTTCTTTTTTGGACAAATTCAAAGCCAAAAAAATTCCAGGAAATAGCAAAAATTTTAATTTTTCAGGTCCAGTAAACACCAGTTGAAAATATCTGAAAATTCAATACAAGAATCAATTTTCGTTTGGAAATTTGACAATATTGACAAAATTTCGTAATAATTGCAGGCATCATAACTGGTTACTTTTTTCCGATTTTGGTTACTAAATGTTACTTTCTCTTTCACAAGTTACTATTAGCCCTGCTGTACCAAATCTGCGTACAACAGTGCCATAAATGTGTCGCTATATATGTCACAGAAAATGGGGTATAAATTTCCGCCTTGTATGTATCACTTCTGTCACTTTCTATTTCCAATTTTATGTGCCTTATGTAAAGGCACATTTTAGTTATTTAATAAAGTGACATAAATGTGCCTTATAGGGAGGAAATTTATACCCAATTTTATGTGCCATACATTAAGGTACTTTTCAATAATTCAAAAAAGTGCCATAAAAGTGCCTTATTGGGAGGAAATTTATACCCAATTTATGTGCCATACATTAAGGCACTTTTTTGTAACCCAAAAAAGTGAAATGAATGTGCCTCACAAGGCGGAAATTTATACCCAATTTTATGTGCTTCTTCCTAAGTGCTGTAAAGGTGCCTTATTTATGTTACATATATGTCACATTTGATCTAGGTTTATTTTTTACTAATTAAGTAGCTTATGTAATTAATAATTACTTTATATATTAATGACACATAATACACACATATACAACCTTACCTCTATGGCACTTGGAAACTGGTAGGGGTGGTATTCAAACTCTGGATATCTGGATTTTACATTATGCTCATCTTGGTTTAGTGGAGCACGCCACCATGTCAGGTTGTAATTTAGGTAGTAAAAGAAATACTTAAACATGAAATAAGTGAAATTTTTTTTCTTCAATTTTGATCAAATTGGGATTTTTTTTTGTTTTTTTGGTTGATTATAATAAAACAAAATTTTAGGGCACAATAAGCAAATTTTTGTTTCTCTCCTTTGGTAGGGCACAATAAGCAAATTTTTGTTTCTCTCCTTTGGGGGCTGGAGCCTCAAAATCTATAATTTAGGAGAAAAAGGGGAATAAAAGCCTATATAAACTTGAATTTTGCTACTTTTTTGAGTGATGGGTCAAAACCTAAGCTATTTATTGATGTAGAATACAAATTTGACAATTTTTTTCTCTGGGGAATGTAGGGTTAGGTAGAGGTAAGGCTTAAAATTTTTAAAAATACTTTGGAATTTTTCTAGGTGCCATTTATGTTACATATCAATGGCACATAAATATAATATAAATAATGTAAGATTTACTTGACATGAATCAGCTACCTGGATATACCATTTATGGCACTTGGTGACAGTGACCAAATCTGTGTGTGTAGGTATGTCACATAAAAGTGGGTATAAATTTCCGCTTTGTAACAGTCATTTCTGTCATATTTTTATACCCAATTTTATGTGCCATACATAATGACACTTGTCAATGGCACATGGTCATGATCATCTGAGTGCAAGTACCCAACTACCATTTTCACTTTTTTACTGTCACATTTTTATACCCAATTTTATGTGCCATACAAAATGGCACTTGGCAATGACACATGTCATGATCATGTGATGGCAGTACTACGTTTCATAGTTTTTTCTGCACTTTTAGCTGACATATGGATGGGCCATAAATGGTGCCTTTTTCATGAAACATAAATGTCCCATCAATAAGGGTATGTTATGTGACATAAAGGAACAGGTCTAATGACACACCGATGCATCATAAAACCTGTACCTTTATGTCACATAAAATACCCTTATTGATGGGACATTTATGATTTATGTTTCATGAAAAAGGCACCATTTATGGCCCATCCACATGCCAGCTAAAAGTGCAGAAAAAACGATGAACCGTAGTACTGCCATCACATGATCATGACATATGTCATTGACAAGTGCCATTTTGTATGGCGGATAAAATGGGGTACAAAAATGTGACAGAAATGACACTTATAAGGCGGAAATTTATACCCACTTTTATGTGACATATCATACACAGATTTGGTACAGCAGGGTGCTATGGTTCATCGTTTTTTCTGCACTTTTTGCTGACATATGGATGGGCCATAAATGGTGCCTTTTTCATGAAACATAAATGTCCCATAAATAAGGGTATGTTATGTGGCATAAAGGTACAAGTTTTTTGATGCATCGGTGCGTCATAAAACCATGTGCCATAAATGATCACTTTTTCAAGGCACATGAATGTTTCACCAAGAAGTGCATGTCATGTGACATAAAAGTACAGGTTTTACGTAGTGCCATAATTTATAGTGACATTAATGCACAATAAATATGTGAGGGTTACGGTCCCTATACTAAAGTTGCTTTCATGTTACATTTCAATGACACATAAATTCAGCATTAATTATGTCACATGTATGTTACATGAATATGTCCACTAAATGTTAATATATCAACGTATCATTTTTCAGCACTATGTAATGTGCAAATCACAGGTCCATAAAACTACCCAATAATGTGACGGGAAGAAAGCACTGAATTATGGCACATGTCCTAATCATAAACGTGCAAGTGGTATAGTTCATCGTTTTTTGTTCACTTTTAGGTGACATCATGATGTGCCATAAATGGTATGTTTTTTATGAAACATTCATGTTTCATGAATAAAGGCATGTTATGTGACATAAAGGTACAGGTTTTATGGTGCACCATTATTGGCACAACTTTCACGGCACGTTTATGTCACCTAGTGCCATAAAAAAGTGAAAATGGTACAGCCGGGAGGTTACTATTTTCACAATTTTTTATCAGAAAAAAATAAAATTTAGGTATTTTTGGAAAAATAGTGGTACAATTTTTAAAAAATGCATACAATGGCATTTCTTCATGTTGGAAATATTTTTTTTGAAGAATAAAAATGGAGGTGACATTTTTTTCTCCTTTTTTTTAGCAAAATATCATCATTTGTAGCAGTGTCTAGGAAAAACCAATTTGTTGGTTCGGCCAAAACCCACTTCTTTGCATAATGGTAATCTGCAATCCCTATCGAGTAAAATGAGACCCCACATTAAAATCGACAAAGTGATTTTTGCTAGACACTGCCACATATAATTAAAAACACCTAAAAATCAACGATTTTGAGGTTACTTTTTGGTTACTATTTTCGTCAAAAATGGTTAGGTACTAATACTAAAGTTACTTTTTTTATTCAAAATTCTGTTACAATGCATGAATAGTCGCCAGATTTTTGTATTTTTTGAAAAAAAAAAATGAAATTCAGTATCATTAGGAATTTTATGATTTACCCCCTCCCCCTCCCCTCCCTCTTGAAAAAGTTGCTTAAATCGTCTCTGTAAGTATGATATTGAAGAGAGTTTCATATTTGGACATTTTGATAAGGAAAAAAAAATTATATCCACCTTTTGTTTGATTCAGATTCATTAATTAAAATTTCAACTCATTTCTCAATCTTAATTTTTCTACAAGCATACATTTTTGAAATGTCAAATTTTATCACTTCGTTTTTAAATTATGCGAGGGCACGAGAGAAGGTCAACTTTTCGATAATCTTTTTCAAGAATTATATGTAGCATCTTACAAAAAGTTTTTAGGTAGATGTGAAATTGGATTTTTTCTTGTTTTTACGAAATATGATTGAGTTTAAATGAGAGCAGAGCACTGGTGTAGTCTACTCTCAAAATTTCAGGAGCTACCTAAGATTTTTCAAAGATTGAAAATTGTAAATTTTTATTAAATTTTTTTGATAAATTTTTAGAGAGCAGCAAAGATCATAAAGCTTGATGTTGGATCAGGATGCTGACCTTCAATTTCTTGATCAGTATGTGAGATGGCCAAAAAAAATTTTAAAAATTGAAAATAAGTTACGACTTGAAGCATTTGAAGTAATTATGAAGATTTTTGTTGTTCCGTCGAGTTTTAGCAATCAATTGAAAAACTGGGACAATTTGTATATGGACTCTTGATTTTAAAACGTAGGGAAAATGATGACTGATGTACATACAGTGGTGTGCGAATTATTAGACTACCGCAATATTCACTATCTAAATTTTCACAAAATTGTCGTTTTATCGCGAAAAAGGTACATTTTGATGAAACAAACTAATCGTAGGCATTCTAAACACTGTTGTCGATAACATCCAGGTGATTGTTTTTGGTTTTGTATTAATCATTTGAAAAAATTAATTTTTTTTTGTAATTTTGCCTATTGGAAAATCACCACTTTTTTAAATGTAAAATTGGTAAAATATCAAAATTGTGGAATGATCCGATGCGGAATTCTGTTGAACGGGCATCATAAGACTCCAATAGACACCGAATAACCGTTGAATTTGAAAATACATCACTTTTTTTGGAATGCGCCAAGTTACAGTGCCTTTCATAAGTATAGCACATAGGTAAAAAAAACACGTTTTTTTGACCTATACCTCGTATTTTTGACCAAAATTCAAATGTAATGCACCTAGGAGGTGGGAAACCTTTCATAAGTATAGCACATAGGTAAAAAAAACACGTTTTTTTGACCTATACCTCGTATTTTTGACCAAAATTCAAATGTAATGCACCTAGGAGGTGGGAAATTTTGCTGCGGATCTCCTCGTTTTGGTCTCGTTTCGCTATCTCTCTTTGTTTTTTTTTCTATTTACAAAAATGTATCAAAAAATGTAGTAGGGAAAAATGGCAAAAATCGCATGTTTTTCAGTATAAATCAATTTATACATGGAAATAACTCACTCGAATCGAAAAACTGAATAGCTGGTTGGATTCCTCGTAAAATTTCGCTCCAGAATTCGGGGTTTAAAAAAATCCCAAAAATTTTCTCTCTAAACTATGGCAGAATTTAATTTTTCAATTTGCAACAAATCACATTTTATGGCAATTTTCATACAAACGCGATTTGTTGCAAATTGAAAAATTAAATTCTGCCATAGTTTAAAGAGAAAATTTTTGGGATTTTTTTAAACCCCGAATTCTGGAGCGAAATTTTACGAGGAATCCAACCAGCTATTCAGTTTTTTGATTCGAGTGAGTTATTTCCATGTATAAATTGATTTATACTGAAAAACATGCGATTTTTGCCATTTTTCCCTACTACATTTTTTGATACATTTTTGTAAATAGAAAAAAAACAAAGAGAGATAGCGAAACGAGACCAAAACGAGGAAATCCGCAGCAAAATTTCCCACCTCCTAAGTGCATTACATTTGAATTTTGGTCAAAAATACGAGGTATAGGTCGAAAAAACGTCTTTTTTTTTACCCATGTGTTAACCTATGACAGGCACTGTAACTTGGCGCATTCAAAAAAAAGTGATGTATTTTCAAATTCAACGGTTATTCGGTGTCTATTGGAGTCTTATGATGCCCGTTCAACAGAATTCCGAATCGGATCATTCCACAATTTTGATATTTTATCAATTTTACATTTAAAAAAGTGGTGATTTTCCAATATGCAAAATTTCAAAAAAAAAATTAATTTTTTCAAATGATTGATACAAAACCAAAAAAAATCACCTGGATGTTATCGACAACAGTGTTTAGAATGCCTACGATTAGTTTGTTTCATCAAAATGTACCTTTTTCGCGATAAAACGACAATTTTGTGAAAATTTAGATAGTGAATATGGCGGTAGTCTAATAATTCGCACACCACTGTACATAGATAGAGAGTTAGAGACATCATAGTTTAAAAATATTGAGGGAAAACTGAGCTAGAATTACGAATTAAGTCATTTCGTTTGAAAAAATCTCATATTTTTCTATTTCTTACTGAACATATTAAAAACACGAGAAAAAAGATTTTTCAGGCCCTCTCGAAAAATGGGAGTATCTGTGGTATTTTCGAAGTAAAAATGTTTTATTGAAGCTATTTTCGATAAAATTTTTAATCAATTTTTCAAAAAAATTGGAAATTAGCCATGAGTCAGAACCGTGAACTTTTACGAGTTCATTTTGAGGTCCACACAAAATTTCTCCCTTATCCAATTTTTGAAAAAAAAAGTGCAAAGTTATCAAATCTCTCCTTGAAACATTATTATTTGCTATTATTCCAGTTTAAATGATTATTACCTAAATATATTGAACTAAGATAATAAAGTAATAAATCTTCAGCAAGTAAAAAGTTAATTTGCGTCCGTCTTTCGTGTACTTGAATTAGAATTCTCTGAAAATATTAATTCAGAGCTAAAGATGTATGTACAGTAATTTGATTTTTTTTTTCATTTGTCTGTTCGCAGGATCTTACAGATCCAGAGTGCAAAGTAGGCCTACGAATATTATGCCACCACCGTTAAATAATCATGTAGAGACCGCATCCACCGTTCCAGTTACCCCTTCGACTCCAGTCGCATTGAATCCGCCTAGAATTACACAGTCTTTTGCCCATCAGACTGTCGTGAAACCTATTCAAGAAATGAATTCGCAACCTGTTAACGTTACGACGAATAATAATCAAAGTAAGGGTGCTTTGCCTAACCGTGTATTTTACACTCAAGGGCAGATTTTTTCATAGTTTTATGCTACACTATCAATGATTAACGCTCAAAGGATAGGTAATTATACGTATAATATACACTTATTGTTTATATATTGTGTAGTAGGTATATGCAGGTACTGGTTGGAGGTAGCATAAAGCCTGTTTATTGCAGATCGATCAATAAATAAGCCAATACTAATAAATTATGCTAAACTAACGTTTTAATTTGGTATTAATCGCGCCGTATAACGAGTAACGTTTTACATTGAGATTAGTCACGGTGACGAATTATTAAAAAGTAAATGACGCGCGAGTTTACGCGTTTACGAGCTGTTGGGATAATAAAAATCATACCTACCGGTCACTCGGTCAACTCGCGATGGGGACAGTTCAATGATATTTCACGTATGTGGATATACGTTCGTATTTTCAAGTTTTCTTCACAATTTTGTTGCCGTTTCGGTTAAGTTGAGCATGAAATGAATTGCATTTGATGGGAAGGGAAGGAAAAGAGGTCAGAATTACGGTCATATTTTTTAATGAATTTTTTACTCGTAAAGTTATGATTGATTAAATTGACAATGGCTGGAAAAATCGTATTGGATGAAATCGGTACTTTTTTTTGACAAATTTTATAAATTTTTTAGACGTATTTCTTTGTGATTTTTGTGATTTATGTAAGTAAGTAGGATTTTTCAGACGTATCTGATGAGATGATGATTTGTCACGTTTTTTTTCCTTTTTTTAAACCTTGAATTATCGAAGGAAAAATTACGTAACGTTGATGTTGTTTTTAATGTACTCGTAGAAAACAAACTAAATTTATTTTTTGCAAGTACGTCAATTCAAATAGGTAGAATGCATTTCTTAGGTAAAAAATCGATACATCGAATGTCATAGAAATCGGTAAAGTAGCCCTCCCTCTCTGTAGGGAACGAAGATGCGAATATTAAAAGTTGGATCGTAATGCCCATTTCGAAAAAAAAATTGTTCAATAATTTTCGTTCAATAATACTAATTATAACACAACTAAAAACTCACAAATTATTGTAAAATTAGTAATTTTATTGATTTCGATGTTCGATTGTCAATTTAGAAAGAAATCTTTCTGTTCGTCAATAATAATAATTGATGAGTGAAAAATGGATCTAAAAAATTGAAATGTTCTCGTTGTGTTATCAGAATTTGGGTACCAAAATCGAATAAAATAATATTGAAAAATCGAAAATCGTTCTCGAAAAATCACTTTTTTTTGAAAATCAGATATGGTAATCGAATGATGGTCTAAAAATCAATAATTGATTTCAAAAAGTCGAGATTGATTTTCGACTGTACGAAAACCCAAGAGTTTAAAATCGATCTAGGTACACTGAAGTTTGATTATCGAGGGTGAAAAATCGAATAAAATAATATTGAGAAATTGAAAATGGTTCTCGAAAAGTCGAAATTTGCTTTTTGAAAATCGGATAATTCAATGATTGTCTAAAAATCAATAATCGATTTCAAAAAGTCGAGATTGATTTTCGACTGTACGAATACCCAAGAGTTGAAAATCGATCTCGGTACATCGAAGTTCGACTATCCCAATTTGGGTACAAAATCAAATAATGAGAAATAGAAAATCGTTCTGAAAAAGTCGAAATTTGCTTTTTGAAAATTGTATAATCGAATGATTGTCTAAAAATCAATAATCGATTTCTAAAAGTCGAGATTGACTTTCGACAGTAGGAATACCCAAGAGTTGAAGATCGATCTAGGTACATCGAAGTTTGATTATCTAAATTTGAAAACAAAATCGAATAAAAATGGAAAAAAATGGAAAATCGATATCGAAGATTCGTAGATCGATTATTAGAGTTGGGTTCAAATTCGAAACGTGTTGAAAAAATCAGAAATTGAAGTTCGCATATTATCGAAAAATTGAAAATAGATTACAGGCAATCGAAATTTGAATTCGGACCTTGAACTTGACCTTTGATTATTCAAAATTAACAATGAAAAATCGAAAATCTATCTCAAAAACTCGAAAATTGATTTCACAGAGTCGAAATTGTACATTGGATCTTATCTTATAATTAATCGATATTCGAAAAGTCGAAGTTTTGATTATTAAAATTTGGAATCGAAATCGATTAAATGTTGAAAAATTGAAAACCAAAAAAATTCAATTTTCAAAAATTACCTACATAATCGAAAAATTGAACTTGAATAATTATCAAAAATAACATAAAATTTAATAAAAATGTGGAAAATCTATTTCAAAGAGTTAAGATTCAATTTTCGATTGTTCGAATGTTATGAGTTGAAAATCGATCTAGGATCATCAAAATTCGACTATCGAGACACGTGATCGAAAAAATATCGAATTTTTTGAAAATCGATTTTTACATTTTGATATTCAATCTTTGATTATCAAAATCGAAAATATAATCGATTATTGACGTCAAATGTCGAAATCTTCGAAATAGATCCAAAATCGATTTAAATCTCTTATCAAATCGAGTGTTGTTTTTCACATTTCACATTAGTTTCGTCCGCCGTCGTCTATAAACATTGTTTTCTGAAAGTCGAAATCTGTCATTCAAAATTATGAAATCGTGTTAATGCTGTCGAATCAAAAATTGATTTCACTAATATAAAATTCAGTTTACCTCGAGTCGAAAATCGATCTCGAAAAGTCGATGTTCGATCATCGAAAATTTTTTGATTCACTTTCAATTGCATTATTTTTTCAAAGATGTACCTTTACCTACCTATTCTATTTTTAATTTTAGGAACGATTTTTTTCTGATTGATTGGACTGAAAATTAACCAGTTTTATTTTATAATTGAAATTAGAATAGATCAAAATCAAGAATTCTTGTCAAGTGTTAATGATCGAAAATTTTTCAATATCTTTCAGTTTCTCTGAACAATAAAGGAAACAGAAGAAGTAACGTCGTCAAAGAAGTAGAGAAATTGAAAAAGAATCGCGAAGAAAGACGACAAAGGCAAGCCGAACTAAAAGAAGAAAAGGAAGCCTTGATGAATTTGGATCCTGGAAATCCGAATTGGGAGTTCCTTGCCATGATAAGGTATAAATGAAATAAATTAGAAAATAGTTTTTTTACCCATAGAACCAAAAAAATTCAAAACTTATTCCTTTTTTTTTCTGCAGAGAATACCAGTCAAATATAGACTTTAAACCATTAACTGATCATGACGTCGTAGAAGATCACCAAATTACCGTTTGCGTTAGAAAAAGGCCGCTGAACAAGAAAGGTACCCAGCTTCAAAGAAATTCTCTACTCGTTTTTTGTTATTTTATGTACCCGTTTTATTAACATCAATTGGTTTTTGTGAATTCGTAGAATTGACGAGGAAAGAAGTTGATGTGATATCGGTACCGAGTAAAGATCAAATCGTCGTACACGAACCGAAAAATAAAGTTGACTTGACTAAATACTTAGATAATCAGCATTTTAGATTCGATTACGCGTTCAACGAACAATGCTCTAATGAAATAGTATATAAGTGAGTATACGTCTTTCTATCGTCGAAAAAAATGGAATACGTAAAACCTCAATTCTCTTATTTTCCTTGGTAACATGTGTAAAAAAAAAACGCGAGAATACCACCGAATTTTCACTAGCGTGGCGTTTTGAACGGCGTAGCTCAGCAGACATCTTTATGTCGTGTCGATTTACTTTATTACACAAGTGTCGAATGCGAGCGTGATGTAATAAAATATTCGACTTTTGAAACGTGCGCTAAATACAAATACACACGATTTTTTACCACTTTTCTTCGACGACGACGTTTGATTTTATTTCCTATTGGAAAAATTTTCCATCGGTGGAGAATATGCTCGATACTAATGCCGCGTGTGAATTTCCACAGGTATTCGGCTAAACCTTTAGTACAGACGATTTTCGAAGGCGGTATGGCTACCTGTTTCGCATACGGTCAAACCGGTAGTGGTAAAACGCACACTATGGGTGGTGATTTCCACGGTAAAACGCAAGATTGCAAGAAAGGCATATACGCGATGGCCGCCAAAGACGTCTTTAAGTTGCTAAGGTCGCCTAAATACAAATCGTTGAATTTGGCCGTGTCGGCGAGTTTCTTTGAGATATACAGTGGTAAGGTGAGTACAGACGATGAGATTGGCTGAAACTGTTACGATTGCGTAGGATGAGAAGTTAGGGTAAGAAGTATTTCGATGGATTAATTTGAGATTGGATTGGTTAACTTTTTCATCGTTAGGTTGAATTTTAGTGTCTAGGCATTTTATTCGATTTTTGGTAGGAAGAGGGGAGAAAAATGTTCAAGAGGAGTGGGCTAGAACATTTCCCCCGAAAATTGAGAAAATTTTTAATATCCGGTATTCTCCATTCCATATACCTAAGAAGACGAAATTGTGAAAAATTCTCAATTTGAATGAATTTTAGTGAATTAAATTTCTGTAATTGATGAGAAAAATCAGCTTTTATCGAGTGTAAGATTTCAAATTTGGAGAGTTGATTTCAATTAAAATAAATTTTAGATAGAAAAGAAAAGATCAAAATGTGGTAGGATGATGGAAAAATCGATTTTGAAATCGTTAAATAGGGGAAAATGAATTTTAGGAAATCGAGAGCAGGTAAAAATTGTCAATTTCAGAATTGAAAAAATTAAAAGTTTAATACCTAATCAATGAAAACAAAAAAATATATGTATACTATCAAAATTGAAAATTGGTGATTGATCTCAAACAGGGGGGCTCAGGGGCCTCGAGCCCTTCCTTAAGCTCCGCCAGGAGATTTTTTATCATAAAAATGTCAAAGAGTATGATTTTTTGAAAAAATTTCGCCCTCGCTTCGCTCATGCAGTATTTTGATAACTAATTCTTAAATAAACATACCATTCTTTAAATTTGGATCAGTTGAATTTGCAAAAATCCTGTCTATTTTTATCAGTGAAATAATTTTCATTAAAAATTACTGATTTTCACTGATTTTTCAGTCAAAAATTACTGATTTCTCAGTTAATGTCTCATTTATTAGAAAAAATCAGTAATTTTGACTAAAAAAACATTAAATCTCGTAATTTTTTCAATTTTTCTTCGCTCAAATCTGTAGGTATATATTATTTGCTTACTGAAAATATCCCAACTACTCCAGCCCCACTGAAACGACAAGTTACTTCATTTTTTCATTGAATTTTGACTCTCCCCTCTCCAAATTTTTTCATAAAATCTGAACCCTTCCCTTACACAATTCTGGGGGCGCCTATGATCTCAAAAAATCAAAAAATTGATTTCGAAAAAATCAAGAATTCAGATATTATCAATTGTAAAGATGAAAAAAATTGATCGAGTACCTATTAAAAATTAAAAACACAATCAATTTCAAAAAATCCAAAAATGGATTTTAGGAAAACAAAAAATCAAAATTTTTGAAAAATAATGGAAAAATTGATTTTAAAATTGAATTATTGAAAAGAAAACGCGATTTTGGAAAATTGTGAAATTGAAAGTTGATTTTTTTAAAATAGCTGCTACCAAAATTAAAAATCAGCAACTAGGTACTAAATAAGTAATTGATTCTAAAAAATGAAAGCTTCATCTTAGAAAATGAGTAAAAAAGAATCAAAAGTCAAAGTTGGATTTTATTCCTAAAATTAATTTCACAATTTCCAAAATTGAAAATCAAAAAATGAATTTAAGAAAATCATTTTAGGGAAATCAAAAGTCAAAATTTGTAAAATTAATAGAAAGACTTGTCTTGAAATTGATTATATCAACAAGATAAATCAATCCCAAAGCATTAAGAGATTAAAGTTTTAATTTTCAAAGAAATACTATTAATAATAAAAAAAATGAATTGCTAATTTCAAGAAGTGAAAGTTGAAAAATCAGAGAATAAATATTAAGAAACCCGGAATAAAAAATACATTCTTGAAGAAATCAATTTTAGATTGTCGAAATCAAACATCAGCTTGAATTGAAAACAAATCTAGAAAAAATCGGAAAAATGTTATATTTTATGAAAATTTCCTAAAAATAGAGTAGCTGGTGAACTGTATTTAGTAAAACATGTAAAAAATTTTACCTAGAGGGAAAGAAAAACGTCCTAAGGGAACAAATCAATTTCTTAATAAAGTCTAGAATAATTTGTAGTTTGACGGTTATACGTATTTTGATTTCGATTCAAGGTGGAAAAAATCCTCCATCTCCCTTTTCGCCCTACAGCCTACAGCACACTTCACACACTTAAAAATAATCAAAAATTTGTGTCGAAAAAAAAAACATTTGGTAAAACATTTTTATTTAAATGAAATTTTTGTTCAAATGTCGCTTATTTTTTCATTGTGAGGCCAAGTTTTCCCCTTGTTTCCTCAATTTCTGAAGTTTATTAAAATTTATTCCAAAATAAAAATTCATAAATATAATTTTGAATGTTCATTTCCAAAATTTATGTCTCTCTCCCTCATAAGCGAGGTGTTTGTAGGAAAATCAGTGTAAAAATCAGTGTACTGGTCATGAAAAATATTTCTACAACACTTGCAACTAAAAAGTTTTCAGTTTCGAATTTATTATGATCTCATAATTTTTCATTCGTTTTGATCTGTTTTACCGATTTTTCATTGGAAAAAAATTGCGATGTAACCTCAGAGTGTCTAACAACTCCTGTTCGTCCTGTTTGTACTGTTTTGGGCTGAGTGGTCCTGTTTGTCCTGTTTTTGTACTGTTTTGGGGCTTTTACAGTGAAAAGTCCTGTTTTGTAACAATTTTGAAATTCCACCCGCCAAAATAGAAAAAAATTTCAATAAATGATCGTAATTGAAAAAAAATTTAAAAAAATTAAAAAATAGCTAATAAAATAAATTTTTTGCTCATTTCTAACAATTATTGAAAAAATTCGTTTCATTTTTTTTTGCCAGAATAGGATTTTTTTGTGTGTGTGTGGGGGGGGGGGTACAAAATCGATCAGAACCGATTTTTTAAAGGTCCTGTTGAAGGTCCTGTTTGTCCTGTTTTGGGCTTTTGAAATTTTGTTAGACACCCTGAACCTCCTTCCTTCTTATGGACTCTTGATTATGATTATCAAAAATTGAATACGATAGAAATATAAATTTTGTTTCAATTTGAATTACTGTCCTTACTGTAATAACAGGGGTAATTTACGGTAATTATCCAAATAAATTATTGTATTTATGGTAATCATCGAGTAAATTAATGTATTTTTATGGTGATTACCTGAGTGAAATACTGTAATTACCCAAGTAAATTACTATATTTACTGTAATTACTCAAGTAAATCACGGTATTTACCGTAATAACTCAATTTAATTACACGTATTTACTGTGAGAATCTTAAGTAATTTACGCTATTTTCGGCCAAAGAAATAGTTCACAATAATTACTGACGTAATTTACAGTAATTTTTGTATTTTTGAAATAATTGTAATTACTTTCAATATAACCTCATTCATGTATAAAATATCAGTAATTACCTTCAAAATTACTGTAAATTATGTCCGGAATTACCGGTTATTACTTCTGTAAACGTAAATACCATGAATTACCGCTGTAATTATAGTGAACAAGTAATAGGAGACGAAGGAGGATAGTATCTTGATGTGAAATAAAAAATGAAAAAATTATCATTGCTTTTGAAGATCCTAAAATATAAAAATTTTGATTTTTTAATTGATCAAATGATTGTTTTTTTTTTAAATTTGCAATGATAAACCAATGGCCATTTTTACGTTTTCCATTTACTTACCCGGGGAAAAAAATTAGATCCGACCGAATCTGATCAGATCCATTGGATCCAATTGGATTTAATTGGATCCGAAAAATGGCGCGATCAGATCGGATCCAAGTGGATATGAGTAGATACAAACAAATCCAAATTAATCCAATTAAAGACATTTTTCTCTGTAAATTGAAAAAATTTGGATCCAATTGGATCTTTTTGGATTTAATCGGATCTTTTTGGATCTAATTGGATAACATTTCTTTGCCCTGTAAAGGAGAAAAAAAATTTGTAGTGGAGTTATAAAAATTAGATGCAAAAAGATCCAATTAGATGCCAAAAGATCCAATTAGATCCAAAAAGATTCAATTGGATCAAGGATCAAATTTTATCTTAATTTAAGGAGAAAAATGTCTTTAATTGGATCTATTTGGAAAACTGGCGCTTTTTTAGATCCGATTGGATCCAAATTTTTTTCCTGGGTACTTATTTTCTGGATATAAAAATTGATGAAAAAAAAATAGATTCGATATCGATTTAGAAATAACTGTACCATATTCATATTTTGTAGTACGACAAATTTTTTTCCACCTTTCTAACCAATTTTTCATTGCAGGTTTTCGATTTATTAGCGGATAAGGCGAAATTAAGGGTACTAGAAGACGGTAAACAGCAAATACAAGTTGTCGGTTTAACGGAGACGATCGTCGAAAACGTCGAAGATGTATTTAAAATAATTCAACGCGGTAATACAGCAAGGTAACATATTTCTGCAATTCGCCATCCCTTCAAAATCGTGTAACAGGCCAACTTTTCCAGCTCCTAATCTTGTATCTTTTTCGCAGAACATCCGGTCAGACTTCAGCTAACAGTAACTCATCTCGTTCTCACGCTGTGTTTCAAATCATCCTTCACAATGCTTTAGCGAATAAAGTACACGGTAAATTCTCCCTAATAGATTTAGCAGGAAACGAACGAGGCGCTGATACGCAATCTTCCAATAGACAAACGAGTAAGTGGCGTAGAATTTTGATTTATTATATTTTTTTCCGCCTTGTAATTTATTTATTGCGTAATTTTTTCTCGACAGGGATGGAAGGTGCTGAAATAAATAAAAGTTTATTAGCTCTAAAAGAATGTATCAGGGCGCTGGGAAGAAAAGGTTCGCATTTGCCATTTAGAGCGAGTAAATTAACGCAAGTTTTAAGGGATTCTTTCATCGGCGATAAATCTAAAACGTGTATGGTGAGTAGTGGAAATATTTAGCTACGATTTGGAAAAATTTCGGTTATTTTTTTCTTTCGAATTCGCAGATAGCAATGATCAGTCCAGGGATGTCCTCCTGCGAGCATTCATTGAACACGTTAAGATACGCCGATCGAGTGAAAGAATTAGCAGCCACTGATCTTACGTCCGGCGATAGTAAAGGCCAATCTTCGCCCACATCCAATAGTCATTCTTTACATCGTCATCAAAACGGTGGTAGTTTACTCAATGATAGTGATTTAGCGGCTTTGCGTTCTCTTAACGTAAGAAAATCATTGAAAAAGATCATAAATTGTAATTAATCTCTCTAAGAATCGAATTAATGGCGTAAATCTTGGATTTATTGACAGGAAAACGAAATATCAGCCGAGTTATACACATTCCACGAAGCCGTCTCGCAATTACAAGACATCGAAGACGAAGTCTTAGATAACCATAAAAGTTACATCGAATTACAGCAGAGTTGGGTGCAGCGTAGTTCAGAAATACTCAAACGAACCAAAGAAGTAGATTTCGATCAAGACGGTAATTATAGCAAACTGGCTAAATCCATATTGCAGTTTATTCTGCTACCGCTCGCTTACACCGTCGTGTTTATCTTTGCACTTCCGTATTTTTGTAAAGATAAAGAATCGCAATAATGCTTTTCGAATGGTTTTTTTCGTCTATTTGCTCAGTAGTCTTAGCTTCAGGCTGTTTGGTTGTTTTATTACGACGATTGTGATATTAAATTAATCTCTATGTTAAGTTCACGTTGCTTGAGCATTGATGTTGGTACTCGTAGATTTATTGTAGAATTTGTGATTGGAGATTTTGCATGATTTTTCCCAAAATCGCATGGCATGTTTGGTGGGAATTGACATTGTTGGATGGAAAAATTCGATAATTCGTTATAGTGGTAAATTTTTCGAAATTAACTTGCTCGAATTGTTTTTTATTGTGGTTATTTGATTAGAAGCATTTTTCAGTTAACTCAGGTATAAATTGCTCGTGTGTAGTAAGTTTCGTTTTTTAATGTCGATACGTGAATTACTCGTAGTTTTGTGTTTTTCTATTTCATAGAAATAGTATTTCACCCTTGGGCATACAGCTTGCTATTTTAGTATATTTTTTAGTTCAATATCACTCGTACGCTTTGGCCATAGCATGATTGTGTAGCATGTATATTCTTAATTTATTTTGTTTGTCATGAAATTTGTGATCGTGCAAGGTGGATGGAGGTTTTAGATGAAGTCATTTTAATATTGAAAACAATGCAATTTTCTCTTTCTGCAATTACGAGAAATGGTCCTGGGCCATTCCATATCTCTTCTCATACCCATATAACTGTGCAGTCACTGTTATGGAGAGGAAATGGTATTCAAGTGAGGTCGTATCAAAAAAAAAAAAAGGAACCAATTGAAAAGATCCAGGTAGAAATTTCAAAAAAAAAGTTTTTGAAAGAAAATTTTACGAGGAACACGATGGGATTGTGATGATAGTTTTTCAATTTCTTTCCCATTTCTGGTTTTTTTTCAATTTTAAAATTTTATACGCTGAATTAGTTTGAAAAATAGCCATACTTAGTTGAAATTTTAAAAAAATTACAGTATTTTTTTTTAATTTAAAAAAATTTTATAACAATTTTCATTTCTAAAAATAAGGCAGGGGCGCGGCTCAGTACCATGACCGAGACCTGAAACCCGAAAAAGCCCCGATCTTTCATTTTGAGGCCCAATATGCAATTTGTTCAGTTTTCACAGTACTTATTCATTTCCATGGTTGAAAAAAATTTTAACTATTTTTTCAAAAGCTGCATTTGCTCCTTCAATTATTAAGATAGGCAGCATGTTCATCTCAACTTTTTTTAAAGTGGTACCCGATTGTATTCAAAAATGAAGTATCATCCTCCACTTACGTGCCACCCCTTTCTCAATATGTTTTTCTCCATTTGGAAATGGTGTTTCGAAGTTAGGTTATGTTGAAAATTAATTTTTGAAAATTGAAGTCGAAAACAGCTTGGGGGAGTTGGGGTAATTTGTAATTCTGCAGACTAATAAAATGGTAATTTTTTTCCTGGAAAGCCCCGAACAGTAAATCCTGAAATCCAAATCCGAAATTCTCAAGCCCCAACCCAAGTCCAAGACTCGATAAATTTTTTAATTGAAAGCCCAAGACCCGAAAACTGAAACCCGAAAATAAAAATCATTTGGGGCTGCACCCCTGATGAAAATCCATTCCAATGATCATCCCGGCTTAAAAAAGTAGAAAAATACGTGCGATTAATTCTGCGATGAAAATTCATCCCAAATTAATCGCAGCCCAAAAATGCTCGAAAAAATCGTGGGATGATTTCTTTGGGATGAAAATCTATTACTAAGGCCATTCCGGCCTCAAAAACTAGAAAAATTCGTGCAATTAATTCTGCGGTGAAATTCGTCGTAGAATTAATCGCAGCTCAAAAATGCTCTGAAAAATCGTGGGATGATTTCTTTGGGATGAAAATCCATTCCAAAGATCATTCCAACCTCAAAAACTAGAAAAATATGTACCTGCGATTAAATTCGTCGCAGAATTAATCGCAGTCCAAAAATACTCGAAAACAAAAACAGCATTTCTTTCAAATTTTTAAATTTTTTTACCAATTTGGGGCATTTGTAGAGGAGATTACGAAGGGTCACGTCCTAAAAGTGTGTTGATAATTGATATTTGAACTCAGCGTCTTAAAAAAAAACCTTACAAATGTAGAGACCGGATTATTATGCGCTTAAAATCTCTGTTTATGCGCATAAAATATGCATTTATAATTGCCCAAATATGCAAAAATATGCACTTATGAGCAAAATATGCATAAATATGTACAATCGACATGGGTGTCTACGGAAAGCATTTTTCAATCAGATTTACACTGTTACTGTATTTTATCATTTTATTCTTTGAAAAAATCGTCAAACATTAATCTTTATTATTGAAACACGAAATTGAAAAAAAAACTTTGGGAAAATGAAGCAAAATTTCCAAATATTTGTTAAAAATCTGAAAGTATGATTAAATTTTGATTTTCATACAGGGTGTCCGGTAAGTGGTCTGCCATACTTCATTTTTGGATATAACCGGGTACCACTAAAAAAAAAAGTCAAGTTAATGAACAATTTTTTTTTTAATTCTGATTTTTTTCGAAAATTTGTGGCATTTTTTTCATTACGGCTCTGTTTTGTTTGGAAAACATTGAAAAAATACCAAATTTTAAATGTTTTGGTGAAAATATGCAGAAAAATAGTGAAAATACGCTAAATATGCACAAATATGCACTTAAAACACCTCATTTATGTCGATTTATGCATTTATGGCCCAAATATGCAAAAATATGCAACATCAATGGGGCTCTATGAACTCGAAATTGCATGAATCGCAAAGATCTGATCGATATGCGCAATCAACTGTCACATAGAAAAATATGCAATTGCATAAGAATCCGGTCTCTACAAATGAAATATCGCACATAATTTCTAATGTTTTATATTTTTACCAAAATTGCGAGACATCGTAACCAACAATAATTTGATTTTTGAATTCGGAATTATCGAAAATATATCAAACGACTTGACTATTTTTTTGATTTTTTTTTATCAAATTAGAGTTCCGAAAGAGATGGAGGGGGGGGGGGGGGTCATGGGGTCATAACATGAAAAAATAAATATACATATATCTAATGGTATTCGAACTCAGCATCTCGAAAAACCTACCAACGAAACGCCACCCTAATTTTTTTTTTAATTTTGACCAAAATTTTGGAGTACTGTTACCATTCTTGAGCTCAGGACGGGTCAAATCTTGAAAATAAGCTGATATTTGAATTCAGCATGTCGAGAAACCTAACAAACGATATGTCACTCAAAATTTTCAATTTTTTGAATTTTTAACCAAATTTTTGGGATACTATGATCTCTTCCTCGAGGGGTCAAATTCTGAAAAATTTATGATATTCGAACTTAGTATCGTGAAAATTTTAACATTTGATGTGTTGCAAATGATTTTCAATTTTTTTAAAATTTTGACCAAAATTATGAGAAGCCCTGGACCCCTCCTCCTCTTCACAGTTCAGAGATCCCGGAATTAAAATAATCGGTAATAACTAATCCATAAAAGATGTATTCTTTATATTTTTCATAAATTTTTTAATAAAGCCTTTGAAGTTTTTTGAAATCTTTGGAAGATGAGCTTTTTCATGAAAAAATTCAGCAATCTGATTTGGAGAATTCTAAGGATGTTTTTGAAGCCACTTTAGATAATTTTTCTTTCCATTGGTGGTGATTTTTTCCTAGTTGCAGGGAACAGTAATCAAAGTTTGAAAAAAAAAATGAGCAAAATGGGAAAATCAGTTAGAATTAGATTTGCCTCTATTTTCGAAAAAGGTGTATTTTTGCACAAATCCTTAATGAAATATTTTTCAATCAAACAAAAATTATAGATTAAAAGGCTGTGAATATTTTTGGTTATTTAGAAAAATTTGATTTGACTCCTCTTTACCCAGTAATTTCATAATTCTCCGTCAAAATCGTATTTGATTTTGATTCCAAACATTTCACATCAAAAATTAAAATTTCAAACCAATAATTTCAAAAAAAATGAAGAATTTCAGAATCATGATGAAAGATTTAAAAAAGTATGCTCCATCTAAGAACAAAATGCTTGAAAAAAAACCCACTAAACTACTAAACCTTGATTTGACCATTTCTCTCTCGATCTCGATCTCATCTTGCACGATCATATCCGTCTATCAGCATTGATCTTTATTTTGATATACTTTGTTGTTGTTTTAGCTTATTCCAAAGATCTAAAAGATCTTATAATCGAAATGTCGGAGACATGTAATAGATTCGGACAAAAACTAGACTCTTATCGGGAACAATTGATTGCCGAAGAGAAACTCAGTCAGGCGATGAAAGGTCCTTCTCACAAATATAATTAAGATACCTTCTGCTACATACGAACAGACCATTTGAGAAATTTGGAATTTCATACTCCGCACATACCAATTTTGATTTCCGAAAAAATCTACATACGTGAAGACGGCGGTAAAAAAACATGAGAAAATTACCTACACATAATACCAATCGAACGAAAATTTTCATGTAACTTACGATTTCATTTGTTTTTAAAAATAACGCATTTCTTGATTTTTGTATACTATTTTTTTCTCGTTTTAAAAAATTTTTTCGGCATGATGCACCTATTTTTTCCTATTTTTTTCAACGTTGTCGCGCATTCAAGCCTCTTTTTATTGAGTAGATTTTGAAATATTATTGTAATTTTTCCTCTCATTTTAATGTACCTTAAATCTGTTATTAACATTTGAATTTTAACCACTTTCTCAGAACTGGTGCAATTTGAAAAGCTAATTTATTATATTAAAGTTTAAGCTATGCTTGTTGTGATTTCAAAATACATTGTTTATGATTCTTTTTTTTTCTTTTTTTGTATGGTCCGTATTAAGATAATTGTTTTTGTATACTCGTATATTTTATAGTGAGCGTACGCCTTAAGGGAGAAACTACTTAAGAAAAACACAAAATCGCATCCTTTAACAGTCTTATTAGCGTAATTTTAATCACTCGCGAAGGCTTTCCTCTCTTTATCGTCCTGTAAAAAATAAGACTGATTATATAAAGTTTCTTATCCTTCGTCGAAAGAAAAATCGCTTAATTTTCATTTTTGTTTTTAAATGTAATAATTGTACCAGTTTACACACAGTGATACAATGTTGTAAAATTGTAAAATGACGATTACCAACTAAAAATGAAAGCAAATTGAGAATGGTTTTGCATTGCAAAAGTAAACTATACCTATGCATTTGATAATACTTTTAAAATTTTACGCTGCTAACGTTTACTACTCATACTGTTGCTGATAATGATCGTGTTATTTTTATTATTATACTTTTTATATTTATGATTTAAATTGTTTAATTAAATTTGCTTGTAATTGCGATTATGGTAAACATAAAAAAATTGTACATGTATAACTATTAACCGGATATAGTGATATTAATAAACAATAAAGATCGTTTTGTATTTCGTTCATCTTTTTTCGTTTTCATTTTGGGTTGATGGAGAATTGAATTATTTGTAAATTGTGTGTTGATTTTTGCTGAAATTAAGGACCTGAAGGAGGATAAAAGATAGAAGCCGAAAGCTGATGTTTTTAAAATTATTTTTAAACGCTAAAAATTGGTCAAGCTGTATTTATTGCTGATCAGCTAAAAATCAGCCAAAAATTAATTTTTACCTATTTTTTTCTGGAATGTAAAAAAAGTACCTAATAAAATAATGAGCAAAAATTGGTCTGTTTTTTTAAGGTATCTTCTGTACAATTTTTAAAACTTTTATTTGTATTTTTTTCAAATTTTTCATTAAATTTTTAGAATTTTTGAATACTTTGGAAACGTTTTTGAAACTAAATTGGAAAATTTTCCAAAACTAGAAACGGATTTTATAAAAACTGGGAAATTTTTAAAACCTGGAACATTTTCCAAGAATTGAACGATTTTTTAAACCCGGGACAATTTTTCAAAAACTCCACGATTTTTAAAAACCTGAGTAATTTCTCTGAACATCGACAATTTATTTTTCCAACGCTGAAAAATTTGTATTCCAAAACTTGAAAGATTTTTCCAATGTTGAACGATATTTCAAAAACATTTTTTTTTAAATTGAAAAATTTTCAACAAACAAATTTAATTTGTACGAAATAAACTTTTTGAAAAATCAAAAAATATCCTGAAAATCGAACATTTTTTAAAATTTTACCATTGCTTTGAAAATTCAGCAATTTTTCCACCAATTAAAAAAGGTTTAAATATGAAAAATAATTTCAAAGTTATCTGGACAATTGGAAAAAAAAAAACTTTAAAAATATTCATCTAACAGTTCCAAAAAAGAAAATGATTTCAACAAATGAATTAAATTTCGAAAAACTGCAAAGATTCTAAGACGATTTTGTTGAATTGTAGACGGTTTTATTAATTGCTAGTGCTAGTAAAATAAGAATGTCTAGCTTGTAAAAAAAAATTGTCACTTTTCTCCCTATTTCAGATCAGGTCACGAACGTTATCCTTTTTTTTTTGAAAATACCGAAATTGATCCTTCTGACTATTAATTTGCTACTTAGATCTAGACATCTCAAACTTGAAACCATCAACTTTTGTAATTCTTTTTCGAGAATGAACAGCTGTACCACAGTACAATGGGCACACGGCTAAATACAACGGTGGAAAATTCATAGAAAATTGTACCAATTTACCATTAAATCATCATCGTTCAAATTGTGTTTTTAGGTTGTAAATTGATGGAGGTAGTTTTTCCTTACCCAGCTACCAATTACCTATCATATCTTTTATTGAAAAAAAATCGCAAAAAGTTGTTTTATTCCATCGCAGAACAATATTCTAGGACAAAAGTACCAAAATTAAAATAAGAAAACACAAAATACTTACCTATCATGTTTTGATTTTTTCCTTACCTTATTCGGTGATTAATGTCTCTTTATTTGCCCAATTCAGCTCCTTGTCCAGATACAAGTATGGAGTAAACATTTTAGATATCTATACAACTTCAACTATTCGAAATTAGAAGCTTTGGATTGGAAGTACATAAATGTAACAATTACGCTGATAGAGGTAAATAATTCCACTGTAGATAATATTCAATATAGTTTACCATTAAGTACCATAAAACGAAACGAAAGATACCTACCTTTTTACTTTTTTATCTCATCAATAAGTAGGTACTTAATCCAATAGAAAAGAAAAAGAAACAGTCTGCCATTATCTACCTACCTGTAAGAATCATCGTTAATTTATTCTTAAAACAATTTTTTTTTCAAATTTTCTCCATTGAATAGAGAAATTGAATCATAAACGAAAAAACTCGTCAACAAAATTCAAAATCAAGATAACCGTTTGTGACGTCACGAGGAGCATTCTGATTGGCTGATTTTTTTGCTTCTGTTTACATTCATGTTTTTCGTTTTGTTTATGTATTTTTGATTTTGTTTTAATTTGCAATTGAATCTGTTTGATGGTGCGTTATTCAATTTATTTTACTAATTAGATCGGTTTGTTTGTTTCAATTCGTTTATTTCTATGAATTAAATTCAAATTTACGTTACCAACAACTTGATTGGAGAGTTTCCTTGTAAATTTGATTGTGCTTTTGCTAGTTCTTGGAGTAGGTGTACCTATAACGTAAGTGCTACTAGTTCATTCATTATCCTGAATAAAAAACGAAGATTTCACTCAGATTTGTTTTAAACAGATCCAGATTCTCATCTAGAAACTAATTCGTAATTCGGTGCTTCCATAAGCTCATCACAATGACAGATTGGATCCATTGCAATATGTGTTTCATTCAGCCTCGAGAAGGAGACGGAAATTTCCTTTTGACCAGCTGCGGTCATGTGTTTTGTACGACGTGTGAAAACAGAGGTAATACCTTTCTACTGCATTCTACAATTACCATCGGTAAACGTATCGCTAAAACTCGTACGATTAATGAATGATTTTATAGAAAATGGCGGCGAGTGTAAAATTTGCAAAACGTCTTGTTCTATTATTAAACTTCGCGGTGACGTGAGTTATTTTGTTACCAAATATGGATGGAATTTTCCCTCGGACGTGTCTGGTATTATATTCAACCACCTGTTACCTTAGGTGTTACCGAATGTCAAGGAGTATTTCGAAGAACCTCTTGTTATAGCTGAAAAATTACTCAAAGTGATTCGGTTCCAGAAAGCGCATCGTATGAGTTTATTTAAAGCGTATTCTAGAAATGTACGTATTATTTTCATCTTCAACTCTTCATAACGAATACCATACCTGATGTTATGTTTATTGTTCGTAGGGTGAAAAATATCAAAAGGCGAAAGCTCATATACAGAAATTGGAATCTCATATGCAGAAAATGGAAAGCCATATTAAGAAGTTGGAAAAGTAAGTGTCATATTTTGCATATTAAGTGATTATCGTATTAAATCGTCGATTTCGGATTTTCGTTCCAGAAAAGTCGAGTATTACGAGAAACATAATTCTCCGGCAGCTCCCGTTGAACCGTTTAATTTTACGCCGTGTTTGAACGATACAGGGGAAAGGCAGTCGCATTTTTTCAACAGTACTCAGAGTAAAAAGGTACTTGAAATTTTTCACGAACCAAATACCTGCGTAAATAGAACCCGTGTACAATGTTTCTTATCATTTTTAGAGTTCTATCGATACTCCTCGGTTCCAAAAACCCGAATCGAACGCTGCGTTTACACATTACAGGTATATTTCATTTAAATCTTACCGTTCTGTTAATTGGTTTACTAAACTATTTTCTTCGATTTAGATACGAAACAGAGTTTACTCCGGCTTCGCAATCGACAGCTATTGAAAATACACCTCACAGTACCGGCGGTTATTACAGGTACATTGTTTTCCAATTACTCACTTGCTCGAAACAGATTAATACCTACTTTTATTCGAAATTTATCAGCAGACACCAACGTACCGGTCCCGCCAACCCCACGCCTCGTTCTCAAGCCAAATACCCGATGAGAACGCCGCCGTACAGCGCGTTAAATAATTTAAAAATCACCGGAAGCCGAAAATAGTAAGAACACGTTCGGAGGTACATTTTATTTAAACGTTTTACAAAATTTAATACAAAAAGAGTCGAAACACTCGACGTAGGCTTTTTTTTGTCTTTTATTCTTTCTTTAGAAAATAACTACATAATATAGCGGATTTAACCGGCGCTCGTGATCCAATTAACGTACAGTTCCACTTACACGATAAAAACTGCTATTAAAAAATCCAAGCAGTAAATTTTGGTGTTTTGAATCGGCGCAATTGTTATTTTACAGAATTTCTAAACGAATCCCGGTCTAGAAAGAATTCCAGTACGTCAAGAATTTAATTTCCAGTGGCAATTTTTTTTTCCTTCTTTTTAATTTATTCTCTGGTAACTTGAAGATTTACTTTTTTATTTCTCGATGAAGAATCGCTCGTTTCGAGTTCAGTTGTAGTCGTAGGTTGTACGTTATGTTTTTTTTTTCTTTATCTATCTCTTAATAAATATAACTTCGAGGACATCCATCTGCTAGCTGTGACTATTTCTTCTTGGTGATCGTATCCGTCTTGATTATCGACGGTTTTCTGATTAAATGAACTTTGTTTGGTTGGCGGCAACATGATATCCTGCAAATGAAAATTTATACTTAGTCGAAATTTAGTATATACTGATTTGGTTAACTTTTCGAATTCGCTAGCTCTCTTCTTCGTCTCGTCTAGCATGTTTAATTCGCCAAAGTGTAGCGAAACTTTGCTTATTAAAAATGTATAACGTTTTCATTTATATTTCAATTAAACAACGCGCTTTATATTACAATAACTTTCTCTGCGAAGAGTTGACGTTCATAGAATTGTGTAGAAGTAACTTTTTAATTTTATCAAACCGTTTGTTCGTATTGTGAAAAGTGATACGAACAGATGATTAGAATAGATATGTTGTAAGTTATTAAGAATAATTTGTTGCTGTTTGCGAAATCGAGCCAGAAATTAAAGACAGCTCCGTCGTGGAAAATTTCCAAGGTATGGTTGCGAGCTGCGCAATATTGGCGTTCTTTTATTAAATTATTTCTATTTTCTAGCTTATATTTGTATAACACGAAGATTTCGATATACCTTGATAAGGTTTTTTTATTTTTTGCGTGACAGATAATGGAAAAATCCGGTCGAGATAAATTTTCCGCTATCAATCCGATGGAGAGAGAATTTTCCAATAATCGTATGCCACGTGTAACAAGCCGGTCGTCCCTGCGAAGTAAATAAGAAATTTTCCAGACCTACGCGGTGTATACGAGATTTTACGACAGTTGAAAATGAAAATATCCGCATGTGGGATCTTGGCTCTCGCTACCGACGAAATAGGTATATATTTTTTGTCTGCGTCGAAGCATTTAGGCGTAAAATTTATTTCAAAGATACCTACGTACGGTTGGCAATGGAATGGCGGGAAAGTTTGTTTGATGTAGCAACACGTTATACAGTATTGAATTTACCAATACGGTAAAAGCTTTTAAAAAGTTTTTAAAATTTAACCGTAAAAAAATTTAATTTAAACCGAGTACCGATGCAGTTGTATCGAGGGAAAAACTTTCCACCAGAAACGATGAATATTTTGCTCGGTTGTATTTTTTTTTTCTCTGATCTTTTTTCTATCTAATTGTACGAAACAATGGTAAAAAAGCAATTATTTTACATTTGGAATTTCATTTGTTTACAAATCATAAACTCTTGGAACGTGTAAAGTTGAAAATTCGCGTTATTTTTCACACCGCCATTGCACAGTACCTACGAATAACAATGTAATTTTTTGTTGCAGTAGATATTTTGGCTACGCCATCGTGAATAACAAACGTTCGCTATCCGTTGAAAAAAACCAATTTACTCTCGGGATTTGTATTTCATGTACTTTGATGTAATTCAAAAAACTATTACTTACTAGTAATTTGCTCGAGTCACGAAAAAACGCGTATATCTCGCCGCTCTCGACTACGAATAAACTGACACGGTAGGGGAAAAAAACGTCTATGGTGAAAAATTTTCCCCCGTATTCGAATCGTACTACTTAAATTTTGATTTTTATTTCAAACGACACCGAGTGTATTTTAAATTTACATCACAAAGAAGACTACAAAACTTGTCTTTTTATAAGTTTGCCGTTTGAAAAGCTTTTGTTAAGGTTATTTCATCGAATCGACGGTGTTAATAAAATGTCCAAAGGAATCGTGTATTAGATGCGGGCTCGGCTACCGTTTTGATCGCGCAAGATATGCAGTTCTAAGCCGCGTCAAGCCATTTTCACGGATTATCTTCACGCTTCCGTAAATCTGTATACGTTTAAGCGAGGCGAAAAAATTAATTTTCTTTGGCAATTTTTTTCGAAAGATTTTGCTCGGGATTGATTTTTTTGTCGACGCCGGCTTGTTAATTATATCTTGAATGTTTAATTTTTGAAAAAAATTCGTCGTTTTTAATTAATTACGAGGTACGTGCTGGGTCGAAGTGGGGTTTACTTTGTGTAGGATAATTTTTTGCCGGATTTTGAATATTAGAGTACGTCTACTGTGGAAATTTTTTTCGAATTTTAATTTGATTTTTTTGGATATTTTTTCAGGTTTGTTAGAACAGTTTGCTGAATTAAGTGAAATTCGAGATACGGAATTGATTTGAAAATGGGCTGAAGAAATTGGATAAAAGGAGGAATGATAGTGGATCAGAATTTCAGAATTTTAATTTTAGCCAAGGTAATTGAGAAAAAATCTTGACTCGAAGGAATCGATTCAAGGACCTAATAGAAAAGTTGAAAAGGAAAAATTAGTCGGTTTTCGGTTTTATTGAAAATCTTTGGGTAAATTTACATACAGCTTCTTAAAAATTTGTAATGAGTCAAAAAATTGTAGTAAGTATTGTTTCAGAAAAAAAATTATTTTTATTGAAACCTTCACTTATGCAAATTTCAAACAGATTCGGGATTCTGAATATCTCTGATTAGCATCAGGAAATCCTTGACTTTAATTTTTGTACTTATTCCGAAAAAGGGAATAATGTTTTGTGTTTTGATTTTCAAATCTTATGAAAAATTATTTACTTATTGAATTTTTTTAAATGAAAATTAACCCCTTTGGGTCCCTCATTTTGACAAAAAGAAATTAATTAAATTTTTTTACCAATTATAAATTTTTTGTCACAACTAAATTTTTTAAATTTTCACTTCAGACGTTGAAATCAGGCAATGATGAAAAACCGAAATAATAGATATCAATTTAAGTTTTTAAATTCACATTTCCAATTTCTATTTTTATTTTTTTCAATTTCGGTTTCAAGTTTTCAGTTTTCCATTATTTTTTTACACATAATTATTCTTATTTTTGTCAATTTTTTAAAACTGGTACCTATTTCTATATTTCATTAAGTACATGTCCAATCTGACTCGATTACAATCTTCCAGATTTAAAAAAATCAGTTATGGTAATTATTGTGGTGGAAGGGGGAGGGTAAACTGTCCCTTGCCTTTGTGTCAAGTTTAGTCCTGGAATAAACATTTAACAGGAATAAAAAAATTCCAAAATCCGGTGAAAAAAAAAACTGAAATTAACTATCTTGGATTTCAGTTTCAATTTTCCGTCACTGAAAAATTAGTTGTTTTTTTTCGTCATTGATCTTTCTATTTCTATCATCACTTCCCCGTTATTTTTCTTTAAAAAAAAACTTACTATGCCGTAATCGACCATCGGTTTGCAAAAAAATTACTTAATTGGTTAGAAAAGTACATTCTATGCATTTTTATTAAGCAGGATCTATCTACTGAATCTTTGCATAATAATAATTATAAACAACTTTTCGTATTCTCCCCCCCCCCCACTGTTTTAAAACGGGATTTCAGAAATGTTTAAGATTTTCTACTTGAATGACGAAGGTGTCTTCATCTTTTTGAAATTTCAAAAAACTATAAATTTATAAAAAAATAAATATTCAATAGGTAGGTACTATTTTTGTACAAAGGGTAAAATTTTTCTAAAATGATTAATAAGGGTCTCGGATCTGGTGATATGAAATTTTTTTTTATAAAAATTGAAATTTTGATTATTTTTATAAGTTTTTTCTAATGGGTTCATTAGGAGCTAATATTTTAAGGGTTTATTAAATGATTTTCACTTTTTGTCATTTTTAAGCTTTGTTCCAACGAATTAAGAAAGCCAAAATTTCACTCAAAAGGATTATCAAGTGTTGCAGATTCGATTTGAATAATTTTGCACTTTCATGTACTTTTCCAGATAGATCAATCCAAAACAGATGACATTTTTAATGTGGAATATTAATAAGTAGGTCTAGGTACCTATCCAATTCAAGTGCTTTAATTTAAAATGTCATCCAAGCTAAATTTTTTGATAATTTTTGTGTAATTTACAGGAGGCTGGAATTTTACTCGAAGGATTTGTTAGTGTCCTGGATTTAGAAATGACATATTTTTATTGAAAATATAAATTATTATCACGTACGCCAGCTTTCTCAGGCTGGTTCTGAAGGGGCAGACATTTTTTCTTGTATAACTGATAGGTAAGTCAAGTTTCAAGTATCTACTTGACTATTTTAGATATTTAAAATTTCAATCATTTATTAAACTAATTTTATTCTTGTGTCGTTTTTCGTTTCTAGAATTTATTCAAGTGGATTAAAAAATATTGAAATTCCACTCAAAATATCAGCATAATGTCCGAGGCTTGGTTTGATAAATTCTTATTTTTGAGTTCTCCCAGATCAGCCGCGAAAAGGCTGAAAATTTTTCTATTTAATTAATAGGTATCCTAGATTTGCAGAATTTTAATTTACTTAACTGTAATTTTATGCTTTTTTTTTAACAATTTATTTTTGTACCTTCAATTTTCAGAATTTGTTCAAATGAACGATGGATGCTAAAAAAAAATTCAGAGGTGTAATGATGCTAATAATTAGCGTCCTGGATGGAAATATTGATAACCAGATGGTCTCAGTACTGGAAGAGATTTTTCATGTAAGAATAAAAGATTTCTTGAATCTTCAAATTTTCAAAAAAAATTGAAATCTGAGCCATTTATCAAATAGGTAAATTTTATTTTTGTGTCATTTTAGAAACTCGTTGAAACAGATTAAGAAAATACTTAAATTCCACTTGGGAGGATTAATAAGCGGTTCCAAGTTTGGTCTGATGATGTTTTCACTTTTTTGAGCTCTCCCATATATGGACCGAGAAGAGACTGAAATTTTTCACGTGGGATGAACAGGTATACCTTCTTAATCCTCACATAGAAATTCAAAAAAAAATCAACATTTTTAGCCATATTTCAACTCATTAACTTTGCATCATTTCTAGAAATCGTCGCAGTCATGCAAATGGACTGAAGAGACAGATATTTTTGCTATGGACGTCCTGAATAGGTATACCAATTTCAAATCATTTCAGTTTATTTCTATTTCTTTTATGCCTCGTTAAGTAAAATTGTTTACATTTATTCATTTTCAACGGAAAAATTTTATAATATGCGAAATTTTTCAGAATGAATCATTCTTGTAAATGTTCCTCTGAATTCAAGAAATTCTGCTGAGAAAGCTTCGAGCCTTCCAGATGCTTTTTCTTCAATATTATAAGATTAGATAACTGTTGAAAGTCTTTGGTATTCTCACTATATATAATTAAATTTCAACAAAGGTTTCAAGTTTCTTCCCCAACAATAATTTTTTTTCATTATTTTCATAGTTAAACGAAACGATATGGAATAAAACTCGCAATTTTTCCCCACCGGTCTCCAATTGTATAATAATCTGAAGAGGAAAAGGAAAACTGAACCTCGTTATATCGCGATAACGAAATAAAGTAAGTATACTATGTATAGTAATCGTATCGGTATACATAATTTATTCGTATATGGCCATCTTTAGTCTGAATCAGAGCCAAATTTGTCTGCGGATTACGAATGGTTGGCGTAAGCCAAAACGTTGTTATACAACACCTCGTCTTCGTACTCCATCGACATTACATTGCAACACGACGTAGTAAAACAACCCAGCACATAAATTTTTTTCATCATTCTAGATCGTTTGGTGCGATCCCCGAAGAAAAATGGCGTTAGCGGTGCATTTCCCAATTTCCATTTCGTATTCAGAGGCGGAAACGTGGAAAAAAAAATCTAGGCGTTGGTTTTATGCAATTCGTCGTACACAATGAAGAATTCATTTTACTTCTGCTGCCCCACTACTTCGTGCCAGTCTCATCGCGTGTGTTTGACGATTGTTTTCGAAAAGGTAAAAACGAACGCGTTATGGTTTTGAATAAATGTAACATTTTCGCGGGGTAGACTGCGTCACGTTGAATGGAGATTCGCACGGAGAGAAATACGTATTTTTACACTTCACGTAGGTACCGGGTACATATTCGGGGGCGGTAAAAAAGTTGGAACTTTTCACGCTCCATAAATCTTAACGCTTCGCCCAAGCTGCGTATCGTTTGCGGACCCGTCAAAAAAATATTTTTCATTCTCATTGGTAAAAGTGCTTTAAATCTACATCACTTAACTTTAAATTAGATTAAATTCCGAAATCTACCGATAACGTTTTCGTTGGTAGTTTTTTTTCCTGCTGGTGCTAGCGATCGACGACGCGAACTTAATGAACCGTTAAACTTTTTCAAAAAATACGGTTTAAATTTCTATTAATCGACCCTTAATCACGTTTTTTATTTTATAAACGACGTACCTTACCGGAGCTTTGTTTGATCGCGACTCGCAGCATTGTTTTCTGTTGTGGCATTTTTTTCCTTCGTATCTGCTCTCTTCGAATCGACTTTAAACTGCCTCTCGACGGTACGACCAAGTTCGGTATGAAAACGCGGCTCGAGAATCATTCTTACATTGATTTTAAAAGACGTCGAAGTTCCTCCTCTTACTCTATCGTTTTTCGAGAGCTAGAAAACCCCACCGGCGTTGTTTGTTCAATCATTTATCACTATTTGCGTTTTCGATTTGTACTTGTATGTTGATACCTTTGATTTCTCTCGTTCTTTTTTGTCGTTTGATTGACAAATAAAACTGATGAATTCGGAAAGTTAGCGAGTTTTTCGAATAAATTTTATTCGCATAGCGAAAATAATTTTATTTGACAACGGCAGCCTATTTGTTTTCGTATTTGTATTCAATTACGCGAGGTTTTGCGCTTCTATCGCCTTAGCGAAGACATTCTCTTGGCTTTTTTTCCCTTCACACACGCCAACTCGTACCTTCCGACACAATTAATGGTTTAATTCGTTTTTTTTCCATCGCCCCTTCCCCTTCGGTTCTCAAGAAGAAAAAACTTTTCCGAGTCGTACACGTAAATCACCCGGTTTATTATTCGTCGACAGAAATACATATTTATGAAAGTTGCTGCCTCATACCGCCCAAGTTTTCTTCCATCCATAACGCGTGTGTATAAATTACACAACAAAATGAATGAACAAAGTTTCCTAAACGAAAAAAAAGCCACCCCCGCCTCACCTACCCGTCGTCATCATCTATAGCGGAAAAATATCATGTTTGACATGACAATACGAGACATGAAGTCATATTTCAAACTTCGCTTCGTCGTAACAACGTTAATGTGAAACCGACGAACGTGCTGTGTCGACGACACATAATTTTCTCACCTTTTTCCAATATTTATGCAATTTTGTGTTACTCGTGTTTTTTCACGCTTCTCGTGTACATAAAAAATTGAAAAAAAAAGCTAGGTACACCGGACGAGAGGACACCGCTGTCGCCTTCGAATTAGATTTTTACTACCGAGTCGTTGACCCGCGTTTGAAAATGATTACAAATGGAACGAATGTCGATGACGTGTATAGACGAAAATCTGCGGCGAGCTTTCGATTTGTGTTTTTTTACGCGGATTTTTTAACGTTCGACGTTCGTCTCTTGCCGGCGTGAATATTGAATTAGATTTATCGCGAACGGTAGTGACCGAACCGATGGAAAAAGTAATGCGGTTCCGAGTGCTGAGATGGGCGATTCCGAGTGTCGGGAAATCCGCGACGAGAGTGTGTTTTAGTGGCTTTGCGGTGCGGATGAGGGTGGCAGAGGGGTATGAGTTGGAATTGGATTTGATGTATTTTTTCGGTGGATGGGAAAAGAGCTAAAAATTGAATTTGGAAATTTGTTTTTGTGGTTTCGGTATTTTTATTTCCCTCTCTCCACTTATTTTCTATACCTCAGAGTCCTTGGAAAGAATTTTTCGAAATTTGGTCCATTATTGATTATTTATAAGGAGAGGGGGAGAGGGGTAAAAATGATTATGAAAAAAGAATGTCTAGCATGGAATTTAATCAAACATTGTATGAAGGAAAAAGGGAAGGACGATTAAATTTTTTTTAATTTTTTTATCCAAATTGTAATTTTAAAACAAATATGCAACATTTTTGTATTTTCTTCAAGTTTTTCTACAGTTTTTTTTCTTCTTTTTTTGAAAAATACAAGGTAAAAAAATTTCCAATTTTATTTCGTGTAAGTTCCTAAAAAAAAAAAAAATAATAACTTGAGAGTTACAGAAATTATTTTCGTTTTGGAGAGGGGGAAGGGGAGTTCAGTAGTAAAACAGGCTACGTAAATTCATCAATCTTGTGAATTTATAGTTCTTAAATTTTACAGAGTCAAAATTTTCTATGAGTGGGGTCAAAAGAGAAGGAAATGAACCGGGAATTTTTTGAATTATTTTTGTTGACAGAAAAATAATAAAGTTCGGTGAATCGAAATCGAAAAACAAAATTTTTCTTTCGAAACATTTTAAAAATTTTCTCGTAAATACATTTTCATAAAATATTCATGGCTTTCGGGTTTTTATTTTTTTCCAATAAAAAAGAGAAATTTTTCGAATTTTTGTTCAATTTTTTTATTGTTCAACGCCTCTTGAATAAAAAAACTAGCATTTTTTATTGATGACTTGGAAGTTTGAATTTTTCAAAAAATGAGTTAATTTTTTGTTCAAATTTCTAAAAAATTTGACTTGACTTCTTGAATTTTAAAACAAAATTGTGCTAAAAAATTTAATTGAAGTTGAGAGTTTCTGAATAAGATACGTACCTAAGCATTGCTATTTGAATCATTTGATGATGTGCTGGTAAGTTGACTGCATGAGAGGGGGGGGGTTATAAATTGGAAATTTCAGACAAAATGGATTTTTTACGAATCAGGGCGAAAATTTCTCCAAAAGAAGATAATAACTTGAAATTTTCCTACTCAAAGCTAATTCTTTGATTTGAAAGTCAAATTTCCCACCATTATGAGGAAGAGCTGTCTCTTTTTCCACCTTATGCAGTCTTGTTTTGGTTCATCTTTTAAAATAGATCTTATAAAATGTATAATTTTTCAACACTTTCTATTCCATACGTATTCAAAAAATTATGAGAAATGGAATTTTATAGCATTTATACCTATGAACTTTATTCCATATTTTTGTTCAATTGTTTAAAAAAAAATCATTTTGAATGATAGAAATTGATAATTTTTCGTCTGGAATTTCATATTTTTTAGACATTTAAAACATGTTCAAAAAAGTTAAATTAATCGTGCTGAAAAAATAATTTATGAAAATTGAAAGTTTTTCTAATTGATTTTTCTTGGTCGATAGGTACTTTTTATTTTTTTTTACAGTTTTCCCAGAAATCACTGTTTTGAAATAAGTTTTGAGAACGTACCTACCTAGTAAAAATGTAAATGAAAAGTCAAAATTTATTTTCTATGAGTTTTTATTTGCAAAATTTTTGATTTAAAAAAGATGTTGAAGTAATTGAGGAGATACTTTTAATTTGAAAAAATATCACGTGCACTGAAAAAATATAAATTCAAATTCAAAATTCTAATGATTTTCATAAAATTTTCCTTTTCAAAAAAAGCTCGAAAATTTGAAAAAATAAGCTTTGAATTTTTGTAGATTTTCCCAAAATTAAAAGTAAAAAAACCTGGTACTTTTGGATTGAGAAAATGGATCAGATTTAAATAGAAATGAATACAACATGAATATTTTTGCCTCGCGAGATATGTGACAAATGTGATATTTTCCCTCCTCTTCCTTCAATACATTTTCCAAGGTAAAACCTCAAATTAACCAAAACACTGAAAATTTGAATAGAAGTAGATAAAATACTGAACATTTAGAATTCAACTCGACTTCGCAGTCAGTCCCAATCGCAATAAGAAAATCATACCGAAGTTTAAAATCCCTCGAAACTGTCGATGAAATTTTCTAATCGCTCGACGACGAATCTCGACTGAAAAAATTCCAACCCAGACAGCTTATGCAACTCGGCGGTTAAATCTGTTCGCAATTCAGTCTCAAGCCCATAAAATCCATCCAGCTCGATAGTCGATACTGGTTAAAATCAACACGAGTTGATACTTCATCCGAGCACGAACAATCTATAGAAAATTGACATCGCGTCGTGGCATTCAAAGTTTGTCGAGAGCTTTAGCTTGGCCGCCGTGCATAATAGAGTTATGCAACTTTGGATACGCCTACGAGGAGTAAAAACTTTTACCACGACAAATCGCAGGAAATTAGATAGCTTCGTCTGGAGTTCGGTTCGTTCAATCGAAAAAGTACACAGATACAACAAACGTGTGGATTTTGTTAAGTAATTCGATTACCAGCCGAAGTAAGCGTATGGGAAAAATTTGAAGGCAAGTTCTCTGCTGTAAATTTTTTCAAATACGTGCGATATGATAAGAAAATAGCAATCAAAATTCGACGTACGTGTATCAGGAAATACTTTGAGGTGGGGTATGGATCGGAGTGAATTGAATTAGCATCAGAGTACATAATTATTATTGGGTACTAAATAGATACAGGGTGTGGCGAACCAAACGTTAAATTTTGGTATGGCTATAATTTATAAACAAATACTAAAAAAAATTTCACCATTGGAAAGAGCAAAAAATTCCATTTTAAATTAAATATTTGATTTAAAAAATATGACATCAATGAATTATACCTACGTTCCATCCTTACGAGAAAATTTTCACATACGTTCGACATTTGTAAAATCTGCTCAAAAGTAAGACCCGATTATTCTACGAAAACTTACATCAGGCTAGTCAAACACTTTTGGGTTGTGTTGAAGATTTTGGATGATTTCTTATGGATTTTCTTTCGACCAACATCTCTGCTTTTGTCGATTTACGAACCCATATAGTGAAAAAGTGTTCCATCTCTCATGAATATAATAATTGTTTGAAACATCTGAAAAATGCTAACCTTTCTCAGAAAAACAGGAGAATAATTATCTCAGCAAAATTGTTTTTCTGGCAGATTTTTGAGGTTAGTAAAGATTCTTCAGTTTTCCTGAGAAATGTCGGTGGTCATAATTCTCCAGTTTTGCTGAGAAAATCCCCAAATGTTTTTAACAATTTGTTCAAGATACATGACGTTTTTTTTATTATTTTTTTAATTGCATGGGGCATGAATTGATGAAAGCTGAGATAATGGTCAAATGAAAATCCCTAACAAGGGAGGTATCCAACTAGCAGTAAACTTCCG
Organism: Pseudococcus viburni; assembly: GCA_033439095.1. Taxonomy (NCBI): domain Eukaryota; kingdom Metazoa; phylum Arthropoda; class Insecta; order Hemiptera; family Pseudococcidae; genus Pseudococcus; species Pseudococcus viburni. Next base: position 352,068 of record JAVBJF010000254.1, read on the forward strand.
AGTCGAAACAAAAATAAATTGAAAGCACGTCGCGTCGTGAAAAACCCTCATATATCCAAAATTTCAGGTGCCAAAGTTCGTTTCCCGAATTTTGTCCAATTTTTGAAATTTCAAAATTGCCTCATCGTCCTGCAAAATATTCAAATCAACGAAAAAAGCTGAAATTTGGTATATGCCCTATTTTTGGCCCCAAGCGGTTTTGAGACATTTTGGAACCTCCAAAAAATGTTGGAATTTTCTAGCATCGAAGAAACCCTCGTAAAAATAGTCCATATAAACTTTTGCGCCTATAAACGATCTATTTGATCGATGAAAGCACCAAAAATAGTTGTTTCTGGTTCTTTCTTCAAAAACAATAAAAAAGAATCAGTTTTAAATAATTTCAATTGAAAAATAGTTATTTCTGGTCGTTTTTTTCAAAATAAGCGATCAAAAACGACCATTTTTCAATTTTGTAGGTTTCTTAAAAAGCGACAAATAACAACTATTTTAAAATATTCTAAATCTGTCGTTTCCTGTCGTTTTTTCAAAGAACGACGAAAACGACAATTTTTCAATGTTAGTATCTGTCATGTTGTTTACTCCAGACGTCATGGCGGGTCACTTTTTTAGGGTGTTTGTCACTTTTTTCGACTTCAGTCACTTTTGGTTACTTTTTACGCCTAAAAGGTCTCTTTGGTTACTTTTCCCCCTCAAAAGTCACTTTTTTTTGCACTTCCAGGCAAAAATTCAAATTTTCACGTAAAAATTGCTACTTTTCAAAATTCTTCAAAAAAAATTTAAAAAATGATTTTTGCTAGTTTGTTTATTGTTTTGACGAAGGAATTTAATAAATGAAATTATTCACGTCTTTTCAGTTGATTTATCTTTGAAATTTTCGCAGAAAACTAAAAATTACCCCTCCCCCCTCAGAAAACTGTAAAAAAAATTGCCCTTCCCGAAAAAATTGAATTTTTGGTTACTTTTGGTTACTTTTTGGTCATTTTTTGGTCACTTTTCCCTCAAAAAAAGTTACTGAAAGTTACTTTTTTCTTCAAAAATTTCGCTATGATGCCTGTTTACTGTCGTTTCTCCAAAAACGACAGTACCTAATTACTCGAAAATAGTTGTTTTTGGTTGTTTCTTCAAAAACGATACAGAAGGTTCAGTTTGGAATGTTGGATTTGAAAACAGTTTTTTACGGCGGTTTCTTCAAAAACAATCAAAATGACCACTGTGGTTGGTTCTTCAAAAACGATGAAAAAAGAATTTAAAATATGTATTCTAAATTGGAAAATAGTTATTTTTGGTTGTTTTTTCAAAAACGACAAAAAACGACTATTTTTCAATTGTCTAAATCCATCGTTTCTTGTCGTTTCTTACAAAAACGATCACTTTTTTGATTTTGAAACGTCGCGTCGTTTCCTTACTTAATTACTTGAAAATAGTTGTTTCTGGTTGTTTCTTCAGAAACGATGAAAAAGAACCGGTTTGAAATGTTCCACATTTGAAAATAGACAGGTAGATATTTATGGCGGGTTCTTCAAAAACTATGAAAAACAACTATTTTTCAATCTTGTATGTAAATCCGTCATTTCTTGTCGTGTTTCAAGAAACGACGGAAAATAATTATTTTCAAATATTTTAAATCCGTCGTTTCTTCAGAAAACGGCAAAAAAGAGAAAAGACATTGCCTGAAAAAAGTCGTTAATGGTTGTTTCTTCAAAAACGATGAAAAAGGACAAGTTTAAAATGTTCTAAATTGAAACATTTCTGACCGTTTCTTCAAAAATGTTGAAAAACGACAATTTTTCAGTTTTGTAAATCCGTCCTTTTTTACAAAAGCGATGAAAAACGACCACTTTCCAATAATTCTTTTAAACCATCGTTTCCCGTGGGTTTTCATAAAACGACAGTAGGTATGTACTTACTTAGTTACCCGAAAAAAGTTATTTCTGGTCGTTTCTTCCAAAATGATGAAAAACAATTATTTTTTGATCTTGTAATAAATCCGTCGTTTCTTGTCGTTTCTCAAAAAACGATGGAAAACAACCTTTTTCAAATATTTTTTTCAAAGAACGACGAAAACGACAGTACTTAATTACTCGGAAATACAAGTTTTCTAACGATCAAACTATATAAGTCAAACTGGTCAAGATGACTCAAGCTTTTAACCAAGAGGTCGAACTAGTCATGCAAAGTCAAACTTTTTGACTCAAAAGTCGAGTTTTTTTTTCAAAAATTGAAAAAATATCCATTCGCCCTTACTACATCACTGCGATTTTTTCTGAATCACATTTCTTTGAGTTTATTCGTAAAAATTTCAACTTAGAATCTCATTGTGATTTTTTTTCTTAGAAGTTTTTTGTGAAAATTTATTTTTTAGGAGAGGGTAGTGACCCATAAAGAAGTAAAAAAAATCATGCAAAATAGTAAAGCGAAGTCAAGCTTTTTGCTCAACAAATTCTGTTGTACACCCTTTTTGAAATTTCAAAAATACGTCAAAATTCGAGAAATTCATTTTAGCATCTGAAATTATGGATATGGAGTTATTTCATGCTGTACTTTCCATTTACTTTTGATTCTGCCCAAAATTTTACTGCCAGTTGGACTACCTCCCTTGTAAGAAACCATTTTTACAAGATTTAGACAACCCAAAAGTTTTTACTTATAGTCTGGTGTAAGTTTATGTGGAATTGTCAGGACTTACTTTTGAGCAGATTTGACAAATATCGAAAAAATGTGATATTTTTTCGTAAAAATGGATCGCATAATACTGAGCTTATTTTTTAAACCAAATATATAATTTAAAAATGCAATTTTTTTGCTCTTTTCAATGCTGAAAAATTTTTGCAATCGGAGCATTGGTCTAAAAGTTAGATCCTTTCCAAAATATAACATTTGTTTTTCACCCCCGGTAGTATTCGGATCATCGTGGTACATTGAATTAAATCCTGTGTAAATAAATTAACGCATCGTGTCGATTCAACAAGTGTAGGTACGAATACTATGAAACAATACAAATCTAATATTCCGCCCTCTTCAACACGTCGAGACGGAAAATGAACGTGCGAATATAATTTTCAAACATTGGCCGATGCATTTTCATATTATAATTCTCGTCATTACGATAGATTCAATTATTGCAGATTAAATAGCCGTCGGGTTGGATAAAAATGATGGAAAAAAATCCGTATTAGCGCATTCGAGCTGGGAAATATGTACCTGCCCGTCAAATACCACCTTATCATTGGCTTGTCAAGAAAGAATATTCGGAATTCCGTCTGCCACCATTACGAGTATCTATGTACCTAGCGATCGGATATTCTCGAATTCACTTTTGGACTCGGCTTCGCGTGAACGCTTCAGTCTGAGATGATTTGTTTAAAAAATACGTAATATTTCTCGCCGGAGGGATTTGAAAAATGCGGGCGAAATTCCGACACATTCGCTTTATAATTTCGTTGATAAGGGAGAGACATTTTGAAAACGTCATTCTTTTACTAGATGGAATTTAATAATGTAGAAGTACCCCGCTTATTTTTAGACGCCGAGTCGCCTCGGCCGCCGCCGCAGGTTTCCCAGTTTTCACGCCGGATCGCGTCGTCGTGTCGTTTTTCCGGGGACGAAAAACACGGCCTTTTTAGTTAATTCGATAAAGTCGTCGTACAAGTCGACGCGACGCGACGCACCGGAACAAATTAAAAATTGAACTAATGCAACTTAACGTCGGATAAATTTTATGGAGAAAAATTACTCTGGCAAGGATCCATTCGGGTTGACTGTTAGTGCTGGAGCGAGTGTATGGCGATGGCGAAGCCCGAGCTGAATATCGCGTATATCACCGAGACCACACTTTTTCCTCACCCATTTCCACGTTATAAACCGTAACGTTAGTCGCGGTTATTGGATGCGTCGCGTTTGTATCGTGCGATGAAAAAATTACCTGCGTTTAGTTTTTTTTTCTATTCGTAGTAAACGACTCGTGTACTGGAATTATGCTCTGTGAAAAATTAACATCGTGGAAAGTCAGCGAGCGAGGAGAAGCCAAATTTTCTGTCTGGGAGATGTTTCATGAATATTGATTCAATTGGTGGTTTTATTGAATGATTAATTGATTTCTTGTATTTGATGTTTCAGATGAAATTGCGAAGCGAATTTTTGGAAAAAATAGACGGAAGACTATTTTTGAATAATCGATATGATTTCACGTGACGTATATCAAGAAATTGATGAGAAAAAATTTATTGATCGTCCCCATCAAGGATGTCTTGATTACATGTAAGTTTCACAAAACATTCATTAACTTGGAAATTTTTTCAGGGGTTCAAAAATTTCCAACAGATCAGGAAAATTTTCATTTTTGTTAGAAAAATCTTATTGGAATGGGCATGGTTTAAAAATTTTTTAAATTCTTGTTGTGAATAATTTTAATTTGATTTCTTCATATTTGGCAAAAAAAAAACTAAAGTTGGCAATATTTGAGGGAGAGGAGATTTTAAACTGAAAAATTATTGATTCATATGAAAACTTTTTCGTTTCAATTAGTTACAATTTTACTGAAATCTTCCGATTTGAAGTGCAATTTTGTCAATTTTAAGAAGACAGCTGTCCCTTATACATCCTCTCCTGTTTAGTCTGGCCCTGAAATCTGGGTTTTTGAAATATCAGTTCAGAAAAATATTGGTAAAACTAATGATGATTTGTTTGAAAAAATTCTCGAGTATTTTCTGAAAGGAAACAGTCTATTGTTGGTACACCTAATGCATTTTTTATTTTGAAACATGATGAATAGTTTCATCCTGAAGTTTTTTCATGTACCTCAAAAAATCATTTTAGGATTTATTTTCCAATATAAGTGCACTAAATTTATAATTTTTTAAAAATTATTGCCTCTTCAAATCTCACTGTAAACCTTAAAAGTATCCTTATTCTTGTAGAGTAATTATAGGTAAGTGGATGACCAAAGATATTTGAATATATTTGGGAACCGTAAAAAAAGTTGGGTTAAATGTGCCTATTTAAAAAAAAATAGTTACCTACAAAAAAATAAGCGAAAATTCTCTCGAAAAATAGGTGAATTAGAATCTGAAAACTGAACAAACCTTATTTTTCATCATTCTTTTGCCTAATATCGAAATTGAAGGGTATTAGGATCATTCAAAGGACTACGGTTTATTTCAAAAAATGTTCACAAGTTTTGTCGTTTTGAATAGGTTTTGCTCATTAGTTTCAATTTGAGATGAAAAAAAAAAACGAAATTCGGTAATTTTTTGAAGTTCTATACCTTTTAATTTCTTTGATTTTTTTCGAATTTTTTTGGCTGAAATTTGCTATTGTGGCTCCTTCAGTTCTTCATTTACGAAAAAAATCATGAAAAATATGTTTCAGTTCTGTTTTTCTGACAAAGTATTATTGTGTTTAGTTTCAATTTCTTTATTCGAATTTTGCAATAGTCATCTATACCTACTCGTCAGATGGGTCATTTTCCGCTTAATTTTTCTTTCTGAAAATTGAAGACGGATTGAAAAAAATTATGACATGAGGTCAGAAGAACGTAATAAAAATCTTAAGGCTGGCATCAAAACCCTTCTCACCCAAATGAGATTCAAAATTTTTAAAAAATCTAAAAAATTTGGTAATAATTTGATGACGGTTGCTGATTATAGTATTTTTTACAATACTATAATTTTTTTGAATTTTGGAGGTCTCACCCCTGGAATCGTTCATTTTCATTTAAAACCAAAATTAAAAAATATTAATCCTCTACTCTCTCTATTATAAGTCAGTGAAAATTATCGAAAATCACAGAGAAACAGTCAGAACTGCAGCACAGGAGAAAATCAGTGAGATTTTTTTTACTGAAAACAAACCAGTGAGAAAAATCACTGAACAATCGGTGAAAATTCATTGAAAAATCAGTGAAATTTATGAAATTTGCTGAAAAATCAGTGAAAATCTTTGAAAAATCAGCGAAGATTCGTTGAAAATCAGTGAATTTTGCTGATTTTTCCTGTGCTGCAATTCTGAATATTTATCAGTGATTTTTCACTGATTCAGAATGAGAGAGTAGATACATCAATTAAGGGCCATGAGCTGGGCCCTCTGAATAAAAAGCAAAAGAAAAAAAATAATGCAAAATTTTCCATGGGTACTCTCTCATTCCGAATCAGTGAAAAGTCACTGATAAACAGTCTGAATTGCAGCACAGGAAAATCACTGATTTTCAGCGATTTTTCACTGATTATTCAAAGAATTTCACAGATTTTTCAGTGAATTTCGTTTTCAGTGAATTTTCACTGATTTTCAGTGATTTTTGATAAATTTCACTGATTCAGAAATGAGAAAGTAGGTATTCCTTAAAAATATGAAAATATGACTTAATTTATTTTAATTTTTAGAGATGAACTTTGGACCTGAGGAATCATCTTAGGGGGAGTTCTGGGAGGCCTCAAATAGTACATTTTATGCATTTTCAGTCTATGGAGGACCTCTTGAACCCCTAGAATGGCTCCTCGGGTACAAACATTACTAAAAATCATAGAAATTTCGCATTATTCGCCTCCTCCGAAATGTTTTCGTTATCAGGATGTTATCCTCTATTAAATTCCTTGGGAAAAAGAGCCCACAGCATAGCCTCTTAATTGATATAACGGGACTAAAATTTTAGGAATTACATTTTTAGAGAAAAGTGAACCACCTCAGAGGGTGAAACCTCCACACCCTATAATGCTTGTATCATTTCAGAGTGAAAATCAAAACTCTAATATCGATTAAATCACAAGAAAGACAAATCGCAACTCAACAAAAAACCAATTTTTTGATTTTTAAAAAATTTCAAAATGGGGGTGAAAGCCTTGAACATTTTAAGTTTTTTTTGACATCGTGTCACATTCGTTTCTCCTGCTTTCTAAAAGAAGCAAAAAAACAGCCTACCCTAACAGACACCCTTGGATAATTTCGTTATAAAGAAAAAATTCACTCAAAAAATTGAACACTATCAGAAAGAATTCACGTCACCATCGTAGCGTAAAAATTCCCTTTATTAATTTCCAATTGATATTCTCGTATAAACTCACCACCAGCCCCTCGCTACATCCTCCATTGTCACGAAATAAAAACCCATGCAAAAAACCTTCCACAATCCAAGAGAAAAAAAATGTTTAAAATTATAAAAGCTTATAAACGAAAGCACGCGACACAATGGATGAACTGGAAAAGTGTCCTTTGAAATACAAAAGGCTCCGTGCAAAAATACCGCCGAATATTAACCCATATACTATCCAAGTACACCAAGTTACGAACAACTCGTATCGGTATCCGAACAAAAACGGCCGCAGCAGCCGGCTCATCGTATACCATACTACGTATTCGCACAATGAAAATGAATTATGAACCGGCGAGAAGAGTTTTTCTTAAACTTTCATCACCGCACCGACACCAACACCATCGTGTACCTAACACGGCATAGAGATACAGTTATGTACTCGTAGTTTTTACGATGAGGGTGTTAAATGATCTCCGCAGCAACAGTGGCGCCTTGTATGTGTTTATGTGTAGGATCCTATACCACTACATAGGTATTTATTCCACCAGCTCCTAATTATTTTTGCTAAAAATGGGATTTCGACGATCCAAGTTTAAAAATTTATTTCAAGTTCAAATTTTTTCAGCTATAATTTTTTTTTTAATTTCTGTTGCTAACCTGACCTAACCTAAAATTTTTCGATAAAAAATTTGTTTCGCCCGGAAAATTCCGAAGAATTTCCCAGGCGATATTCGTAACGTACGGTGAATCTCGCTCGCTTTCTTTAAACACGCGCCTCGTACACGGAAAATACGTTATTTTCCGTTCAATTTCTTTGATTCTAATTTTTTTCAAGATTGTATCCAATTAAAAATTTTTCCAACTAACATTTTTTTAAATTTGAATTTTCTCAAATTTTTTTTACTTTCATTTTTTTATATTTTTATTATTTTTTAAAATTGTTTTTAAATACTTATTGAGCTGGAAGAAATTTTGAAAAACATACAGTTGACATTTTTTTCCAATTGGAAAAAAATTTAAGGAATTTTCAATTGAAAAAATTGTCAAGTTGAGAAAATTGAAGAAAAATGTTGAAATTATTGGAAAAATTTTCAAGTTGAAAAAATCAAAGTTGGAAAAATTTTACATGTCAGCATAAAAAATACTGTCTGTAGTTTAATGGGCGATTTTCATAGTTATGGCTTATTAAATGCATTTTAAGAAGTATATAAACTTTTTTGTTTTAGTTGAAATTTTCTTATCCAAAATACCTAATCTTTTTCAAAATGTCTTTACTTTATTTATATTTCTGTGGAATTTTTGATATTTTACCCGCGTTAAAAATTTTACGATTATGTGTGACCTTTTCTTTCTTTTTTCAAACAAATTATGTGATTTTTCTTATTAGCTAATTTGTCCTTGTATTGTGAATTACTGTAACAGAACTGGAGGGGGGGGAGATAAACTTTGCACTTGAGAGGTCATCAAGGTACAATCGTGATGTTGATATCATTCACTGCAATGGAATTTTTCATGCGTTACTAGGCAATCTTTTTCATTCGTGTTAATAAAATTGCATAACCGGTTTGCCGTAAATAACACAGGTTAACATAGAAAATGCTTTTTGACGTTTAATGGATGATTTTTATAGTATTTTTCGCGCCGATCACGAGAAAAATAGTGAAAAAATTCAACCACCCAAGTATTCTTTACAATTTGAATTTTTTATTGGAAATTTTTTTTGCAATTTTTGATAACTTTTGACTCTTGGAATCAATTTTCCGAGCAAAGGAAGGGTTCAACGAAAAAAATGAATTGAACATAAATTGTAGAGTGTAAAATTTCCTTTCTGTAGAGTCTAGTTAGTTTTTTTCTTAAGAAGCTTAGCTTTCGAGATATTTTAATAGAAATTTGAAAGTTCAACAACTTTTATATTTTTATTGATAGTAGGTATCTCAAAAACTAAGCCTCCTAAAAAAAAAAACTAATTGGACTCTACAAAAAGGGAATTTTACGCTCTGCTATTTATGGTCTATTCATTTCTTTAAGACCCTTTCTTTGCCCAGACAAAGGGTCAAAAGTTATATCAAAAAATGTAAAACAAATTCTCAACATAAGATTTAAATTGAAAGAAATCCTGACGCGACGAGGTGTAGTAAAACTGAAATCATATTTGAACCCAGCTCTAAAAAGTAGGTCGGAATCACTAATCAGAATTGTTTACGCAGGAAAAAATTGTTAAATTAAATTGCTGGCCTATGATATTTCAATTTATTGTTACAAATGAGATATGTTGAAAATTTGGTTCTCTATGAAAGAATTCTCCAAAAAAATGAATTGAACTTGAATTGTAGAGCGTAAAATTTCCTTTCTATAGACACCTAATAGTTTTTTCTAAGGATGCTTAGTTTTTGAGATACATTATTCAATAAAAAAAAAAAATGGAGCTGAACTTTCAACTAAAATATCTCGAAAGTAAAGGCTGCCTAAAAAAGAACTAATTGAACTTTATAGAAATGAAATTTTACGTTCTACAATTTATGTTCTATTCATTTTTCTTGTTGAGCCCTTCCTTCGCCCCAAAAATAGACTTTAAGTGTCAAAAGTTATCAAAAAATGTGAAAAAAATGTTCCAAAAAATAAAAAATTTTTGGGCGATGGATTTTTTTTAGTATTTTTCTTGTTATTAGCGCGAAAAATACTATAAAAATCACACATTCAACTTCAAACAGCATTTCTGAAATTTTGAAATGTCGACCAGTGTTTTTAATACTACTTACTAAAATTTTTTCGATTTTAAAGTTTTTTCTAATTTTAAAAATTTTCAACTGTAGATTTTTTTTAACTTTATTTTTTCAAAATTTTTCCAACTTTGATTTTTTCATTTTTTTCCAACTTTATTATTCTTTTAAATGTATTCCATCTCGAAAGTGTTTTCCATTAATTTAAAAACTTTTCCCTAATTTTTTTTTTCAATTTTGAATTTAAAAAAAAAATCTTCAACTCAATAATTATAAGAAATTTAAAAAATTAAAAATTGAAGGAAAATCAAAAAAATCGAAAAAAATTCAAAAGAATAAAAAAAAATCCAGAAAATTTAAATTAAAAAAAATTTTGCAGTTGGAAAAATTTTGAAAAAATTTGGAATTAAATAAATTTTGAAAAAAATTAGCGTTGAAAGAATCTGAACTTTGAATAAATAATCTTCGAAATCCCATTTTTGGGAAAAATAATTAGGAGCTAGTATACATTCCTAGCAACCAGCAGTACGATATCTTCGATGTAATTAAAATTTATTCTCGCTAGGGTTTTTCCTACGTGTTTATATAAATACTGTCCAGATGAGGGAGAGAGGAGGGAGAGGGGAAGAAGACCTACGATATGATAGTCTAATTGAAATATATGTACAATACAGCGTACTGTATACGTATTAAAAATAGAACAAAAAAATTGCATCAGAAGAGAAAAGTATCTGTGTATGTAGAGCTCCGAGAAAGAGAGGAAAAGGTGGATTTTGATGAACGTATATGGTATGGTGTATTTTAGCGCAGGAAATTATATAAATAATCTATAATATACGGTGAACTTTTTCGCTGTGTTGTTAGAAAACGACGTAGTGGTGCCCCTGCAGCAACGGGTAAATTTTATAACAAACGTGTGCTTTTTAAATTAGCCAATGCAACCGGGGTAACATTAAAAATAGAAGCCGCTCTCGCGGGAATGTAATTGAATCATTTTACAAATCAATGTACCTAAAACGTTTGACTATCGATGCGAACATATAGGTACAAGTACCTTGATATGTGCTCCGGATGTCGATGGGATCGCGTGTACGTTCGACGTAGAACTATCTCGTTGTAACGACTAAATTGGAACATCGAATTAATGAATATTTCCAATTAAGAGCAAATTCACGATTTTACACAGCGAAACGGAATTAATTGAAGTAGCTCTCTTTTTGTATCCGTATAAATAATCAGCCGAGGTATACGCGAACTTTGGTAAATTAGCCATCAGCACCTTGTTTAGCATTTTTAATGCGGTCTGCTGTCTGATGCCACTTGCCAGATCCAGCTACGCTTCTATGTCCAATTCTCGGCGTAAAAAACCCGACTCGTGGACACGATTAGATTAATCTGTTTTGTGTATACTTTGGGTCAGCATCGTCTACGTATAATCGAGAAACGATGTAATTGGTTCGGCCGCATAGCTTTTGAAAGCTTTTTACCCTTCTGTGCCTCGTCTGTGTCGAGTAAAGTCATTCCATAGTCGATGTGCGTTTAATACGAAATTTTTTTAATGTTTTCCCGACGGGATGTATCTATTTAATAATTCAGTATTTCGTTAGTACCGCTATATTCGGTCATTTCTCCAGAGGAAATCCGTCCGACGAGAAATTTTTACCAAGTTGAATTTGTATTTTTTTTACTCCGACGTGCCAGACACCCGGCGTGTTTTAGGTGAAATTTTGTTAATTCGTTTAAAATGCCAGTTCTCTTTTACATCGTTAATTAAATATTATAATTAACTGCTTTTTTTCTGGCACTTTTTTCGCAGGAATTTGCGACAAGTCGTCGAGTTCATGATTCACGACCCCTGCACTGTCAGACGAGATGGATTTTTTAAATCAACCCGGTAAGTGTAACGACAGCGTGTCGTGTTAAATTCTACAGAGATACGGAGTGAAAAAAAGCTTCTAACCGAATGTTTTATTAATTGGTGTTTTTATTATGCCCCGTAGCGTTTCATCGTGATGTAATAATTTCGCCGTCAACGTGTACGTTTTTCAACTGTTCAGAGATGAAGTTGCGGTACGAAGGTAGTCTGAAAATGATGAGTAAATACCTTGGGGAGTTCGAGTTCGATGAAAATATCGTATTTGGAGGTGTTTCAAGGTGAGTACCTGACTTATGTTTTATTGACGAATTGACAAATACGACGAGGATTTAACCTCGTGTCCTTGGTTTTGATTTTCGAACGTAAAATTATATTGAGAAAATGTCGATCCGAGGGGTGATTGTGGAGTATTATTGGTAGAATAAGTAGCGAAATGAAGGCTTTCGGTGGCTCCACAATGTTGACCGATTTTTTTTTTCATTATTTAAAGCATTGCGTATTGCTGAGTGATGGTTGTTCGTTGTTTGTCTGTCGCGGTGAAATCCCTTGAGTGGTGTGGTGGACCCTTTTTGTGTCATTTTTGTCGTCGTTGTAACTATTTTAATAATTTTTTTAGATGTTATTTGCCGAAAATTTTGGTCCTTTACTTCAGATTCATGTTGGTACTTGATTTTAAAAAGTTAGATACGTAAATTTCATTACTTGTATGTACTTGACCTTTATCTCTCCTGAATCACCTTTAAAAAATTTTTGTGTTCAGAAATCTTTGGAAATATTGACGAAACAATATTTTGAAAAAATTTTTCCAAAAAATGTCAGTGTAATAAGGACATATTTTACTTGGATTTTTTTCAAATTTCTGTAAGAAATTTTGAAAAATCGAAAAAAATCGTTTCTCTTAAATATTCTTGATCTTTCAAAAAATGGGATAAATGAAAAAATAAACCTCAATGATAGTGAACATTTTTTCAGAAAATTTTTCCGACACATTTTCAAAAATCTTCGAACATAATCACTTGGTCAAATTTTTTAGAGCAATGGAAAGGTATGCGGTAAAGGTTGAGTCAGGAAACAAAATGTTGAGCCCTCGCTTCGCCGGGTTTAACACATTTATAATTATATGTCACAACAAAATTATTGATACTTTACCCCCTCACCGATATTTTATTTACTGTGACTATAGCCAAAAAGATTGAAGAGGTTTGTGTGGGATTTATAAATTTGAGGCACGTGTTTTTGTGGAGAGGGGGAGAAGCAATGAATTGTAAAGAAATGTTTAAATTTTCAACCCGGAAAATTCCTTATTTTTATTCGCATGATTTTGTAGACATCCTGACATAATTTGTTCCATTTTTCAAAACTTCATAATTTTACTTTAAAATAGTTTCTCCTTTTCATTTAATTTTTTTTCTATAATAAATTCAAGTTCTCAAGTTTTTCTGCGGGGGGAGGGAGGAGTTCAGAAATTTTCTGGATTGAGTTTGAGGTACCTAAGAGCAGGTATCTAAAAATCTCCCAAAAATAGTGATTTTTGAAAAAAAATCGCTGGATATCATGCGAAAAAATTACTCTCGCTTCCATCGTACAAGGTCTGGAAAACTTCAAAAAATTGATCTGGAAAACCAGGAAAAGTCAGGGAAAATCATTTCTGAAATATTGTGGGCACCCTGTTGACGTCGTTAAGAAAAAACTTTCGGCAGATACCTACCCCCTACCCCCTCCCTCGTTCAACATTTGAAAAATTTCGAAACGATTTGCAGATCGACGCATTGCTAAAACTAGACAATTTTTTAGTTTATTTGATAACCAAAATTTAAAAAAAAAAATCAATCTGGATGTCTTCTAATTTTCCTCAAATAAAAAAAAAATGGAAATGTACACAATTATTGTAGAAGTGACACAATTATTGTAGAAGTGCTTTTTTAAAAGTTGCTTATTCAAGAAGTGGTTATACTTATTGTCTTTTAAATTAACGATTTGGAGGGTCGCGGTCGGGTTCTACCTCCACTAGTTAAGAAATCATTTCGAAACGATTGTGGACGTGAAACAAAAATTCCTATAAACTGAGGTTTTTAAATTCAGACTGTTAATGGGCTGATGTTGAATCTTGATTAAGAATTTTTTTAAATATCTTGAATTTTATAGCCTTATTGAGTAAGTATGAATTTGACAAAAAAGTATTGAACTTTTGTGTGTATGTGTGTGCATGTGAAGAGAGAGGAGAAAGATGAAAATGAGCATAAAAAAGTCTGAAAAGTCGCAGATGTTGTAAAATTTTGGTTAAATGGAAAAAGAAAGATACAAGGTTCGGACAGAACACAATCTAAAAATTATAAAAGTACAAAAGTACAATTGGCTAACTAGGGTCGCTTCGCTCGGGCAATAAACCTCAAAATTCATCGAAAATCACTTTATCTCCGTAGTTCCATAATATACTATTTCGTGAAATATCATGTTTTCAAGTTTTGAAAAAAAAAATTCAGTTAATTTTTTTTGTAATCTACATCCAATTACCTATCAAATGATGTATTTGGTTGGCACTTTCCCCAATATTTTCTTCCCAGTACATTGCGTTAAAGAAAAATAGTGCCAGTGGGGCAAGATGCAAATTGAAAATGGGGCAGGATGCAAACCATTTTTTTTAAATACGAATTTTTCAAAAAAAATCACACATGGTACTAAAGATGGTCCAATTGATATTTTTGAGATATTTTTTTCAGGATATCACATTTTTGCTTTAATTTTTGGATAGAATATCAAAAATAATATCAAAAGTGTTTCCAGTTGTGGTGAAACCGTGGATAAAATTTATCCGCATATTTCACCACATGAAAAAAATGTTTCCAGTGGTGGTAAAAACATGGATAAGAATTATCCACATATTTCACCACAAGGGAAAAGTGTACTCAGTTGTGGTGAAACCGTGGATAAAATTTATCCACATATTTCACCACAAGGGAAAAGTGTTTCCAGTTGTGGTGAAACCGTGGATAAAATTTATCCACATATTTCACCACAAGGGAAAAGTGTTTCCAGTTGTGGTGAAACCGTGGATAAAATTTATCCACATATTTCACCACAAGGAAAAAGTGTTTCCAGTTGTGGTAAAACCGTGGATAAAATTTATCCACATATTTCACCACAAGGGAAAAGTGTTTCCAGTTGTGGTAAAACCGTGGATAAAATTTATCCACATATTTCACCACAAGGGAAAAGTGTTTCCAGTGGTGGTAAAAACGTGGATAAGAATTATCCACATATTTCACCACATAAAAAAAATCATTTCAGAGAAGGGTGAAAACGTGGATAAAATTTATCCACATATTTCACCACATGGAAAAAGTGTTTCCAGTTGTGGTGAAACCGTGGATAAAATTTGTCCACATATTTCACCACAAGGAAAAAGTGTTTCCAGTGGTGGTAAAAACGTGGATAAGAATTATCCACATATTTCACCACATAATAAAAATAATTTCAGAGAAGGGTGAAAACGTGGTTAAAATTTATCCACATATTTCACCACATAATAAAAATAATTTCAGAGAAGGGTGAAAACGTGGATAAAATTTATCCACATATTTCACCACAAGGAAAAAGTGTTTTCAGTTGTGGTGAAACTGTGGATAAAATTTATCCACATATTTCACCACAAGGGAAAAGTGTTTCCAGTTGTGGTGAAACCGTGGATAAAATTTATCCACATATTTCACCACAAGGAAAAAGTGTTTCCAGTGGTGGTAAAAACGTGGATAAAAATTATCCACATATTTCACCAGATAAAAAAAATAATTTCAGAGAAGGGTGAAAACGTGGATAAAATTTATCCACATATTTCACCACAAGGAAAAAGTGTTTTCAGTTGTGGTGAAACTGTGGATAAAATTTATCCACATATTTCACCACATAAAAAAAATAATTTCAGAGAAGGGTGAAAACGTGGATAAAATTTATCCACATATTTCACCACAAGGAAAAAGTGTTTCCAGTTGTGGTAAAACCGTGGATAAAATTTATCCACATATTTCACCACAAGGGAAAAGTGTTTCCAGTTGTGGTAAAACCGTGGATAAAATTTATCCACATATTTCACCACAAGGGAAAAGTGTTTCCAGTTGTGGTGAAACCGTGGATAAAATTTATCCACATATTTCACCACAAGGGAAAAGTGTTTCCAGTTGTGGTGAAACCGTGGATAAAATTTATCCACATATTTCACCACAAGGAAAAAGTGTTTCCAGTGGTGGTAAAAACGTGGATAAAATTTATCCACATATTTCACCACAAGGGAAAAGTGTTTCCAGTGGTGGTAAAAACGTGGATAAGAATTATCCACATATTTCACCACATAAAAAAAATCATTTCAGAGAAGGGTGAAAACGTGGATAAAATTTATCCACATATTTCACCACAAGGAAAAAGTGTTTCCAGTGGTGGTAAAAACGTGGATAAGAATTATCCACATATTTCACCACATAAAAAAAATATCTGAAAAATTTTTAACCCCCACCCCTAAGACATATCCATGTCAAAATTAAAGCGTTTTTTGCTTTGAAGCAAAAATCTTAGAACATGGATATGTCATATGTTATTATTCTTCAGGATGTTCATTAACTTCTCATATTCAAAATGATCAAATACTTCTGAGGCGTGCTGAGTTCGAATATCTGCTTGTTTTAGCGATTCGACTATACAGTGTCCTCCTGGCCCTCTAATTTGGAGAAAGATTCGAAAGATGATAGGTATCTTTGATAGCTAATACATTGATGCATAAAAATACGAGAAAAGTCGGTTTATCTCACGATTTAGGCGTGAGAATTTTTCAATCTTAAACTTAGCACCAGCCAGTAATTTATTACACCTCCAAAGTGTTTTTCCAAGTCCAACAAAATCTCATCTTTTCTAGACCTTTCTCATCTTTATTTATAAGTTTTTTCAAGCCTAACAAAATGTCATTATGTCTTGATCCACTGTGATCATTACACATAACCCGTAACTCGTCCAAGTCTAACATGATATCAGCAAATTATTATGTTCAAATATAATATTTAATTTCATTTATGTTTTTTTAAGTCTAACACAATGTCATAATGTCTTGATCCACCGTAACAACATAATGTCATTATGTCTTGATCCACTGTGATCACTACACATAACCCGTAACCCATTTTCGACCGACTTTTCGACCGACTAAAATACAAATTTTTTCCAAGTTTTTTCAAGTCTAACATAATATTATTATGTCTTAAAGTCTAACATAATGTCATAATGTCTTGATCCACCGTAACCGTAACCGTAACCATTTTCAACCGTAACCATTTTCTAGCGTAACAATTTCAAAATTTTACCCCCCAGGCCTAAAGACATATCCATGTCAAAAGTTTGCCTAAAAAATCAGAAAATCAATTAAGGCAACATAAATTATGGATAAGTACAAAGGTTTAAGAACTCCTCTTTTCAAAAATTACTCTTCTTATAGTATCCACCTCGAATATACTTGAGTAAATTTTACAAAAAAAAATCGCGATTTTTCATTATCTCTTCACTGTTTACATCTTGCCCCATGGAATTTTGCATCCTGTCCCATGGGTGGGACAGGATGCAAAAAAAGTGAAACTTTTTTTTAAAAAAATTCTGTAGCGTTGAGATATGTACCAAAATGGAATTTTTCAGCGAAATGAAAAGTAAATGTTTGAGCTTTAATTTGTTGCAAGAATCAGACAATTTGATCAATTTGAATAGATTTGGCTTAGGTTGGTGCATCCCGCCCCACCTTCCCTTATCTATAATTTTACTTCAATCATTCTATCAAACCAGAGTAGAAGGAGGAGAGGTGAATTACGAATAGTTCCATTGTAGAAAGATAAAAATTGAAACATTCACTTGCTTCAGGCTCAGGTGAAATTTTTCCAGATTTTTGCCTCCAGAAATATTGTAATTTTTCAAGCCCAACATTTTCAAAATTTGTTCAGAAAAAGATCTTATGTTACTTTCATAAACGTCTAACAGTCGTGCAAGTTTTACTTTTGTCTTGTTTTTTGTCAAAAATTTAGAGATTTTTGCGTTTTTCTTTATTTTTTTCCTTGTTTTTTCATTTGAGTTCAAATCATCAAAATTATGATTTTCAATTGGCTTTGAAAAAAAAAGATAATTTTTTTTCTTTTTGAAATCATAATTCACGAAAAATGAAATTTTAGCTATCGAAAAAAAATGTTGGCATAAGTTTTTCAATTTTTCACGTACTTACATTTCAAACTCATTTTATACCGAAATTACCTAGAAATACCACTACTACAGTCAAAAGAGAAAAAACCACACGAAAATCCACAACCAGTACATTTAGATACCTACGTATACAAACTGTAGAAAGAAAAAACAATCTGCATTCCTCTCGAATCCAGCCCATAAAAGAAGAAACCCCGAAAACACCACCTCGTTACGTCACTCTCTCATCCAATAAATCGCACTCGTGCAACCGTTGATCTTCGCCGAAAGAAAATAAAAGTCCCTACATTTCTCACACAAATCAAATTAACACATCTTCGCTTGGAAATTCGCCCCGGCGAAACGTTCCCCCCTCGCCATTAAAAAAATTACGTTGCTACCTCGCGTATAAAAAAACCCCCATCAAGCAACCAAAGCGTTAAAAAACAAGCGCGTATAAAATTTACGATGAAAACCAATCTAAAATATTAAAGAACTTCTTAATTCAAGTTTTCCAATTTAATCGTCGACCGTAAATCTCAAAATAAGGTACTTTGGTAATTTTTTCTCAAAGATGTATTGGCGTATACGAATACGGTGTACCTACCTTGTATACGAGTACGTTTCTTAGACTCTTGCAGAAATCAACGTTCGTATAAGCGAGGGGGTTTTTGAAAACTACCGTGTACGATTTATTCTTTGTGGCCATGGATACGAGAAAGTATAACAGTACACGGTGCAATACCTCGTGGCTCTTTTTTTCCGCTTTAGTCGTTAAAGTTAAATGCGCTTCGTATGGACGTAAATAAAACAGACATAAGGAAGCTTAAAAGTCGCCCTGTGCTTTAATGCGTGTGTGTGTTCATCGTCCATAGATGCGAGACCATTGAAATGTTGTAAGGGTAGACCTCGAATACGTAATAAAAGAGATTAAATTTCATCCTGAGTGGCGCTGCGGTTCCAAAAATTTCCCTCGTTGAGAATGTAAAAAATAATACCATATAAATCGATACTTAATATTCGGCACACTTTATATAAAAGATGCGGTTCTCTAATTTATGATAACCGAGCTTTACCTATTACGCGCTTTTTGTGGGGCAATTAACAAAGGCACGTATATGAACGAGTGAACCTGGCAAACGCCCTCTTTAAAATGGCTATCTACTCGAAAAACATTGTAAAATAAATTTTTCAACTGCAACAAGTGCTGCTACTAAATTATTCCAACTTTATTTCTCAGCTATTGTGTATACCGAGAGAGAGAACGCAAAAACGTTAATTTTTATAAAAGTTTTCATCCTTTTATATATTTTTATTTTACATTGTTGCATATTTCTTCGCCTTGGTGTAATTTTACAGTAGATTTTGTAAAGAATCCCTCTAAGATATCTTATCAGTAAACAAAGCTTAAGAATTTTCAATTCACGACGAATATCTTTGAAAAAAATTATTTTCAATTCCAATCATCGTTTTTCGATATGAAATTGATTCGTTGAGAAAAGAAAAAGGATAAAAAAAATCATCGTCTTAGTAGATAATTAAAAGTCAAACATAATACAGCCTACGATCAATGATATTATAAACGAAAATTAAATTTCACAATACCGACCGAAAATTTCCTTTCGTTGAAAATATTTGCCAAGGATTAAATAGAAAATAATACTCGAGCTGAATTCCGCTGTAAATATTTACGTTTAATTAATTTCGTCTTAAGTTATAATTTCATTTTAGCTGATAAATTTATGATAAAAAGTACATCTGCTGAACAAGTATCGCGCATCGTTTTGTTCAAATATTTTAATTCGTATAGAAACTCAGGAGAAAAAAATAAAGGACTTCAAATAACTAACCGACGAAAATCGTCTGCTCGGTAACGAGAAACCCAAAGGCTTATCATTCCGGTAGGAAAAAAAAGTCCGCTAAATACAGTTTAATGCCGCGCTTCAATGAATAACTTAAATAATTCATTTCTTTTCGCGAACTACGAAGGGTTGGCGTTTTAACTTTCCATCATTACTTCCTGCCTTTGTATCGGAATCGTGTTTTATTAGTGTTTTCGAATTTCGAAGGCGTATTTTTCTTTTATACGGAGTGGGAATATTATGCTGAGGGGAACAATGAATCGAGTTCGAAATGAAATATTTGTAGGTGGTAATGAGTTATTTACTTTTATGTCTGTTGTTTAAATAATATTATGATCAAGTTTTTGCTATAGATAATGTTCAATTTGCCTGTTTCTTTTGGTTGTGTTTTTTGACTGGTTGAAAGGTTTCGGGAAGAATGGGGCCTTCATCAAAACCTCCTCCCTTCATAACTGTTTTGAATTTTTTGTTCTAGTTATAAATGTATGAAGAGGGAGAGAGTTTTTGGGTGGAGTGATGATTTCAATTCACGAAAAATTCACGATTGAAAAATTACCCTCACCCTATTACGATTAATTTTTCATTTATCTGGTTCTAGAGATTTTTGATAACTTCAAAAAGGGTGGATGGAAAACTGAAAGTTTATAATATCATTGAATTTATGCTTTGTTTGTGTCTGAACGTGCGCCTACGCTCGACGATTTTTAACCCAATCTACGAGTATCTTCGTTTGATTGGAAAATGAAAGTTTACTGGAGTGGGCTACAAGTATTTATAGTGTTATTTACTCCGAACTTTGAAGTCGCACCAAAGGCACACACAAAATATAGGTAAAGTCTTTTGGTTTGCGGCACGCTATTTTTTAGAGATTTTTTTTGAGTGGGGGATTGGAAGTTCTCAAAATTTTCTAGCCCATGCAGTAGCGTAACTGGACGTCCCTTCTGGGGGGGGGGGGGGTCTGAGATATAGTGGCGTCGGGAGCTTTTTTTTGGGAGGGTAAAAATTGGGTATGGAGATTTGGAATACCAGAAGGGGGGGGGGGTAAAAGGGAGCCTTTTTTCGCACGTCGTCTTAAATAGATGATATAATTGTGATTCTGATTATGCCCGAGCGAAGCGAGGGCCAAGCTTTGAAAAAATTTGGTTTTTAATGTCCAAAAAAAGACATTTATTCGCGTTTTAATGCTTTGAAAATCCCTACGTGATGTAATTTGGGAGGAGGAAGTACATTTGATATTTTGTACCCTGGTCGCGATTTCGGGAGTACAACGTACTCCTCTAACTCCATTTTCCGACGCCACAGGTACATTTTTCAACGTTCAATTATCAGTTTTTATTACATAACAAAGAAAAGCAAAAGGGAGAGGGTCGTGAAAAACTGACATGAAAAGTTTTCTCACGTCGAATTCAAAAAATTGTTGTGAGAAAATGTTTCAAAAGTAGATAAATTGAGGTGATTTTGATTTTTACTGAAGTTAGGAAAGTAGCAAACTCAGCCCGAGCGAAGCGAGGGCAAAATTTTTTTTGTAGAATATACGTTATTGCTATCGAAAAAATATGGTTTTAAGATCACAAACACTTTCAAATAAAAAATGCATTTTTGAAGGGCTTCTGGGGGGGGGTTTTGTCCCCAAACCCCCCCCCCCCCCGTATTTACGCCACTGAGCCCATGAAAGAAAGCTCAACTGAATCTCAAAGCACAACGAATAAAACATGAAAAAAGCAAAACAATTATTCGAAAAAAATGTTTTAATTGGCTCAAAAGGGATTTTTCAAAGATACTTGATTCATTTCTGGAGTTGAATTGCGACCCCGAACCCCAAAGATGACCCTTGGAGCTGGAGGGAATAAAATGACCAAAATTGAAAATTTTAAAATTTATTAATATAAATGATAGTCAGGTCTCAATCGTACATCCGCGCGCTATTCCTGTTAAAATTGATTTTATCATCGATTCTTGTCCTGGACACTAAAACAAAGAAATTAAGCCCGTATGCCCTTTTCCCCCTCCCCCTTTCCCCAGGGTTCACCCCCCAACATTTCAAATGTGTGTATCGCCTTATTTATGGGTTTTAATGAAAAAATTTTCAAACAAAAGTTGTTTCTCAGCACCCAATGTACATTTTCATTTCTCATCAAAATCCATTTTGGGGCAACTCCTGCCCCCCAAATTTGGAAACAAAACATGTTTTTGAGAAAATCTTAAAATCACGTTTTCCTTATTTTAAACGAAAAGTTTCAGAGGTACGACAAAATTTGTAATCACAAAAAGTATTCAGAATTGAATTTCCTTTCCAATGAGCTCTATCGCGACCATTTTCATCAAATTTTCCCGACAGAGTGGACCTCTCCCCTTCCTCGTTTTCACAAAATTTGAACCCACAAACAAAATTTGCTCCAAAATGAATTCCGACAATAAATAAAATTATGCTTCAGATATCGAAAAACAAAAATCGTTCAATTTTTTTTTCGTGAGTCCAACATTTGAGATAAGGGGGAGAGGGGGGAGATCCACCCTGTCAAAAAAAGTTGACGAAAATGGTCGCGATAAAGCTCATTGGAAAGAAAATTCAATTCTGAATACTTTTTGTGGTTACAAAGTTTGTTTTATCTCCGAAACTTTTCCCTTAAAATGAAGAAAACGGGATTTTGAAGTTTGATGAAAACTGTTTCATTTTCAAATTTGGGGGGCAGGAGTTGCTCCAAAATGGATTTTGATAAGAAATGAAAATGTACATTAGGTGTTGAGGAACAACTTTTGTTTGAAAATTTTTTCATTATAACCCATAGATAAGGCGATACACACGTTTGAAATGTTGGGTGGTGGACCCTGGGGAAAGGGGGAGGGGAAAAAAGGGCATACGGGCTTAATTTCTTTGTTTTAGTGTCCAGGACAAGAATCAATCACAAAATCAATTTTAACAAAAATTTCGCACGGAAGCCTTTTTTTGTACGATTGAGACCTGACTATGATGTTTTTGACTAAATCCATTGTTGAAGTATAATTTTTACCTGAATCCATAAGCTGGCTCTTAGTGGTAAAGGAAGAGTGCACCAACTTTGAATTTTTATTTCATTTTATCGAGCAAGGCAATAAAATCCATAGTTTTGATCTCTTGAATTCATCCCGAATTATTCTGACTTCAAACCCAAAATCAAATTTTTGGGGTGAGAAGGGGTGTTTCAAATCAAACCTTTCTGACCTTATGGAATGTTGTATCGAAATGAATGTTTTTTGACCTCCCTGGATCCGTTTTTGATATCATTTCTATGGAAATAAAAAAACTGCTGTAAAAAGAAATGAGACTCGATTCGAAAATTAGAAATTTTCAACTTCGTTTTTTTAGTCGATTTTTCAAATTTTGAGCGTTTTTAAGGAAAAAATGACCAAATGCAGGAAGTAAAATCCGAATCGTGATCAGCATCTCAATGAACACCCTTTTTACGATCGTTTTACGCGAAGTCTCAAAGTCAAAATTCACTTTTTTGCCATAAAAAATCGCGAAAAAAGTAAATTT
The DNA here is from genome assembly GCA_033439095.1 of Pseudococcus viburni. NCBI lineage: Eukaryota > Metazoa > Arthropoda > Insecta > Hemiptera > Pseudococcidae > Pseudococcus > Pseudococcus viburni. Next base: position 375,271 of record JAVBJF010000254.1, read on the forward strand.
AAAGACATTGAATAAAATGATTGCGAAAATGGTATTTATCAGGGTATTTTGACACTCTGGTCCCGAATTCGACCTTAGTTCTTCAATTTAGTAACTTTTCTTCCGTTTAAAACCCTCAAATGTTGAAAAATCTGCTAAAATAACAACATTCTGTACGGGTTTTCGCGATTTTTGGCCCTTGCGACATCGAAATTGCCAAAACTGAATACGCGATGTGAATCTACGTTAAAAAAACACGTTTTTTTGAATATTTTCACAAAGTGGCCGAACTTCGCTATCAAGGCTCTTTTTACAGTTGAAAAATTTCAAATGGCCAAAACCTCATGTAGGAGTGCACCAGAATTGATGAAAAAATTACCTTAAATACACCTTTACGAGATGTACCTTTATGTCAAAGAACAGAAAATTTTCTTCACTTATTCCGTCAAAATTAAAATTCTTGAAAATATTGCAATAAAATGGTCATAACTCCAAAAGGGTGGGAGGGGGGAGGGGTAAAAAGATTTTCTGGAATTTTTTTACATTAAGAGACACCATCTGAGATGGTTAGATCGAAAATCGGAATGGGGCTTAATTCACCTCTTATCCGGCTGGACTCTTTATTCAAAAGCTTCAAAACCCCCTTGAAACCATTTTTCAAATTTTCTTTCTCATGTTTTTAGTTGTGCTTTGCAATCTAATTAAATTCGTCTTCATGGGAAAAATTTTGAAAAAAATTTCATCTCTGAAAACTTTATAGAATTGAATGCTGCTAATCTGAAGCTCGGTTTCTTTTTGTGTGTCAGGGTGTCCATTCTCTAGAAAACCGGGAAAAGTCAAGGAATTTTGGTGGTCTGGAAAAGTCAAGGAATTTTGGAATTTTCTCTGCAATTTTTCGAAAATTCAAAAAAAAATATGAATCATTCAGAAAAGTGTTTCTTTGCTTATTTTATTATAAATTTTTCAAAAAATTTCGTCCTCGCTCCGCTCGGGTCGGATTATTACATCTTTTCTCTGATTTTTTTTCGTCACTTTTTGTTGACCGATGTACATACAATAAAATTGATGCTGAAAATGTTTGTCTTTGTCCATTAAATTATGAATTATTCAAAAAAAAAATCTCTATTCAATATACACCACTTGAGGTGTTTAGGAGTCGGCCATACCCTTTCTTCTGATTTTATTTTTCCAGGGTGGTCGCTCTCCGCTTAGGTGGTGATTTTTACGATTGAAAACTTCAAATAGCCAAAAAAACGTAAAGGAGTGCACCAAAATTGTTGAAAAAATTATCATAAATACACCTCTACGAGATGTAAATTTGTGCCAAAGAACAGAAAATTTCCTTCACTTCCGTTGAAATTAAAAATTCTTGAAAATAATGCAATAAAATGGCCATAACTCCGATAGGGAGAGGAGTAGGGTTCAAAATTTTGTGAAAATTTTTTTCTAGTCAATATACACCACTTGAGGTGTTTAGGGAGTCCAAACGCGCCTGGGGCCAAATCCACCTCTTATCCGGCCATACCCTTTTATGAATTTTTTTGAATCATTTTTGGATGTATCTACGTCTACCTACATTCTAAGGGTGAAAATTAATTCATGAAGTTAAGTCTCTTCATAGGAAAATGCAAAAAATCTTTTTTTGACCCTTCTAAGAGGCTAAGGAGGAAATGATAATAGTTTTTCAGTTTGGGAAAGGATGATCAATGTTTATGAAAAAATTGAGAAAAATCAAATGACCAGAGGTCAAACCTGGTTCCGCTCTCCACGAAGTTTTATTTAAAAAATCCATATATTTTCATGAATATTTTTTCGAGTGCCTCGATTTGATTTTCAACAAATTCTCACATTTTTACTCATCTTTGATTGATTCTACTCTTTCATTCATTCAGTAAAATAGCCATCGTTGCGAAAAATTCAGATCCTTGAGCCATCAAAATTGATTGCATTTATTAAATTTAGTCAAGTGCAGGTGTCATGCAATATCATGCTGAAAACAAAGCAGACAGCAGTACTTCTAGGTCTTATACTACAGGCCTCTCTCTCTCTTTCAAAAAAAAACTTTCATCTCAACACCAACACAACAAATTCGGCGACTCGATTCCCCCACTATTTCAGTGCCCCCTCACTTCCAATATAATTTGCCACAAGAACGATTCACCCTTCACGATTGATTCACCGTACCTAATAAAAATAATCTACTCGAGAAGCAGCAAATCGAAAAGACACTCGTCGTATAAGGAAAAAACTCCGAATCAGACCTGGATTGTTTATTGTTATACCAAAGGCAGAATTATTTTTCACGTTGATTGCGAGATTTTTCTAGATCTGTAGATTTTCTGCTCAATTTGACTTTATAAATGAAACCCGTTCAACCTATGCTAACAATTTTTACGGACGCTTTACGAATAAGTCGACATCGACGCCTAAAAACCCATACACTCGAAACGTATTAGGGCACTATCAGCTCACTAAGAACTCACAACGCGTTGCAGCTTCGCAAAGCAAAGAAATATGAATAGAGATTAATCAGAAACTGTGCGCCTTGGAAGCGGGATAACAGTGGTAAAATTTTTATTGAAAATCGAAGAAACGTCGACATTTTGCTAAATCTACGTGTATTAGTCATCCGCGCCGCCGTTTGAGTGATTAATCTTTCGGCTTGACAATCAATCTTTAGAATTAGTGACAGCTTGAGTAATTGTCGCTTAAACGTTAGAACTTAATTTGTAAAAAATTATACCCGAAGATGGTTGGAAATTTTCTCCGACATCGACACCAGTAAACGGTTTAAAAGCTGGTTCCGGGGGCCGAGAGTGTATAAATGCACCGGCACGTTGCGAACATTACGCTTTTTACGGCGACCGTATTTCGCCGTTTCTGCTGCCGCTTGTTAAAACATATGCAACTCACGATCGTCTGTAATGGCCCTAACATGTAAAGCATTCGCAGTAAAATGAGAAACATGTAAATGTCTTTCGCCGGCGAATAGGCTTCGCGATGTGCCAGAAGTAGTTTAATCTCCTATGACTAAAGGCTTATTTACATGTTGATGTGCTGCAACGTGGGAATCGAATTCGTTGACAAAAAAAAAAGGAAAAAGAATCCGTCGGTACGTAGGCATGAAAAAAAAAGAGAAAAAACGTTTATTTTATGAAGAATAAAACCCCATATTCGATTGTATTCGGTGGTATTTTCTTTGTATTACGATTGCTTTTACTTTTTATTAACGAATCGCTCTCTAGATGAAACTTGATGCGAAATATTCCCGTCTGGTACGTGTTCTTTCGAGAATTATTCCAGCCACGAGAATAAAAAATTCTATGCTGCGAAGATTCCTTACTTACGTATCGTTTGGTCGAGATATTTTCGCGAAAAAATTATAATTTATTAATCGTAAATTTTTTATTACTTTTTCTCGTTAATAAAACTTGGCCGAGGAGAATTCATATTAACCGAAATTATAGAACACCAAATTTCCCATTATTAATATCTTATTCATAATTTTTCAACCGGAAAAACGCGATGCTTCGATGTTTGCGAAAAATCGTAATTTATACGTTATAAATTTTTTACGCCATCATTTTTTTTTTGGCTAATGAAGCGATTTAAGGAACGCGTTTAATAATGTCCCTGCAGCTTCCAAGTTTATGGCTAAAATGAATCATTGTTATTTTAATCATTATTTCTCGATACAGCCCAAGGCGAAATTTTTCTCCCTTAAATTTTTAGCTCCGATATGAAAATTTTCGCAGCTAAAAAACTTTTCTATACATCTGTTTAATGAATAGAATAAAAAAAAACTTGAAAATTTTTCAAACTGCGAAAAATAAAAATTTAATTTCCTCAATTTTAGAATTCGTTTTATCTCGGATATGTTTCATCGGAACCGAGATAAAACTATTTGTAAAAAATATTCACGTTCGTACATTTACATAATAATTGATTTGCGAGGCGTTTTGCCAGCGAGACACGCAGTCCCATATAGTCAATTCGTTAAAAACGGAAAATTTTCTACTTTGGAACTCGATAAAACAAGCGAAACGTCCATACGGTGTATTAAAATTGAAAAAAAAAGAGAACTTTGGCCGTCTATCGACGTAAAAAAGCCCGTCATCAAATTCGTCGTTGGTCTTTTTTATCCTCCAATAACATAGAAAAAGTCTATTCTTTTTTTCCACGGTATCCGCAGCTGTGCCAGGAGTGAGGGGGGAGATGAGAGAAGGGAATTCAAGAAGTACACACGCCGTGTGTAGTCTGAAAAGAGTTGGATACGAGCCGAAGACCGAAGAGCAAACATCTCATTGAGAATGCAAAAGTCGTTCGCAATGGTGTTCGTATCACTGGTCATTTGGTCAGGAAGCAGGAGTAGGCATCGTGTCCCTTGTGTCCCCTAGAACCCTCAATCCTCTTGACGTATCTTCATTTACGTGATAGTCGAAACGCAGATATATACCTTTTGCTGTGTAATATGTTTCTAAGTCTGATCTCGAATAGCCTTGTACCGAAACCTTCGTTTATTTTGACAGAAATTACGCGTTTTGCATCTTAATCGAATTTCAAAATGAAATATTTTCTACTTAGGTTGTTTTATTTTTATTTTTATTGATTATAATACAGGTATAGTAGAGTGACTGTGTGTCTGCAAATATTAGTGGAGATTGGTGAGAGTAAATGATTCGAATATATTGAGGATAGAATTTGATATTTTCTGCAGCAAAAATAATCGTTTGTGAAATTTTTATAAAATTTTACGCTACCGTTCAAAAAAAATGGGAACATGATTTTCAGGTCACGTAATTATTGTGTTTTTTCAAACTCGTATTATGGCGATGTGCAAAGTTTCAATATGGAAATGTTATTTCAATGTCATTGGAAATCTGAGAGGCTCTAGTACCTGAAAATGTGTTTGGTTTTGGAAAAATATCCGTGAAAAAAGGGCGTTATCGACGATGTGCTTACCAAAATGGAAATTAATCAAAAATTTTGAAAGAAAATTCAATTCTATCTTGAACCTACAATTTGATGCTTGAACCTCCTTTCGACTCTCCCGTTAAAAATTGACCGATTACCGATTTTAGAGATTTTTCAGTGATCATAACACATCTCAATAGATACAGCGATACAGCGAAGAATATCATAACTTTTTCGAAAGGAAAAAACTAAACATCCTAAAATGGGTATTTTACAGACATCATAGCGGGTCACTTTTTTCCATTTCAGTCACTTTTGGTTACTTTTCACGTCTAAAAGGTCACTTGTTTACTTTTTTCCCCTCAAAAGCCACTTTTATCGCACTTCCAAGCAAAAATTGTTTTTTTTTTTTAAATTCTTCAAGAAAAAAAAATTGATTTTTGTTGGTTTGTTTGTTGTTTTGACGAAGGAATTTAATAAAAATGAAATTATTCACGTCTTTTCAGTTGATGTATCTTTGAAATGTTTGCAGAAAACTACAACAAAATTGCCCCCCCCCCGAACACTGTAAAAAACTTGCCCTCCACAAAAAATTGAATTTTTGGTTACTTTTTGTTACTTTTTGGTCATTTTTTGATCACTTTTTGGTTACTTTCTGGTCAAAAAAGTTACTGAAAGTTACTTTTTTCTTCAAAAATTTTGCTATGATGCCTGTATTTAGAAAAAATGTCTACTTTCGCGTAGTGTACTGAGTTTAAAAAAAAATCATTTTTGAAGCCAGTCTAATGAAAATATTTTCAAAAAAATGATGAAAATCGTAATTTTTAGTGAGAGAATTTCAAAAGAGTTTTGCTCGAAGTCTAGATGACCAAAATTGAAACTCTTTGGCTCTGTTTGAAGCCAAGAACATGCAGATTACTTAGGTAAAAAAATTTCATTTTTGCTCCGCCCAGACAGATTCTGTGGCTTCTCAAAGTATAATACCTAACTACCGATATTTGGCTCAAAAATTTCAAAATCAAAAAAATGTCGATTTATGACTAATTTTGGGTCGTAAATCACGAATAAATTGCATTGATTTTTGTTATGATGATTTCCTTTCCCGCGGAATGCTCGATTTAAACTTGAAAACGAGACGAATTTTTGGAGAAAAAAATGACCATATGAAAAAACCAACTTCAGATTCGTGTTCAGCGAGTTAAATTACCTCTTCATACATAATTTTATCGAGAATTTCGCTCAACGACTCAAAATTCGCCTTTTTTGAGATTTATCAAATTTTGAGAGTTTTTGGCGGAAAGAAATGACAAAATGAAAAAACTCACGCCGGATTCATGTTCAGCTGGTCGGAATACTGCGATAAACACCTTTTTCGAGGTAGTTTTGCTCAAAGTCTTAAAATTCTCCCATTTAGTCAATTTTTTCAATCAATCATGATTCATGAAGAATCAGTGAAAACAAATGAATTTTCAGATTTTTGTCATGAAAAATTACAATACAAAAATGTTTTTATTATTTATTTTCGATTATTATTTATAACGTTTCTTTACTGTTTCTGCAAAATTTCTATGATAATTTTGTAACATTTCCATAAAGTTTCCATAAGGTTTCTGTAACGCTTCTTTAACACTTCTGTAAAGTTTCCATAATAGTTCCACTTGTTTCTGTAATGTTTCCTTTCCACACGATGAAATTTTTTTAGATCAAATAACATCAAATCATAATTAGCTGCTTTATTTAGAATTACATCAAATTTTATCTGTTTTGATAAAATTGTATTTCAAAAATGTCCTAATAAAATTATATCTACACTCAAAAAAATAAAAAATAAATTTTATTAACCTTAAACGTAATAATAAAAAGGCACCATTCACAAAACTAGTAAAATTTATTCAAAAAATAATAATATTTATCGCAAAATTGACAAACTTTATTTTCTATGCAATAAACTTTACCAAATTTCGTGATAAATTTTATTATTTTTTTTGATAAAAATTGCTAATTTTGCGAATGGTGCCCCGTTATTATTATTTTTGGATAAACTTTATTTTTTTTTGATAAACTTTATTATTTTTGGATAAAATTTATTTATTTTTGGATAAAATTTATTTTTTTTGAATAAAATTTATAATTTTTTGCAACTTTCTATTCATTTTTCATTCTCCATTTTTCTCAGTGTAGGTAATTACATCTGGTTTTTCCAGATGTAATTTGATTAGATTACATCAAACTGAATATAGGTATTGAGATCTGATCAGATCTAAAAAAAATTCATAGGGCATGCCTGAACCCTTTCATTTGTTTTCGTAACGTTTCCATGAAGTTTCCATACAGTTTCGGGAATACTTCCAAAACGTTTTCATACCGTTTCCATAAAGTTTCTACGATAATTTTACAGTAAAAAATTTTGTATTCGCAAAAAATATTCGAATTAAAAAATTTGCATGAATTTCTGATTTAAAAATTTGAATGATTCGTGTTAATGATTCAAATCTCTCTTTACTGAGTTTTTTTAAAATTTACTTTTTGAATTAAAAAAACAAAAGAAATTCCAACTGAGTAGTAAATTTTCAATTTTTAGTCATCAATTCGTTACTGTGAGTTTTTTTACGAATTTTTTTATGAAACATTGAAACAATTTAAGAATGGCTTAAATATTCAATCAAATACATAAAATTGTGATTCAAATTCACAATTCGAAGATGGCAATTCAATGACTTATTCGTGGGATTTGGGATTCGAATAGATTCGAATCATTTTTTAGATTATTCTTCCCAGTATTATGATTTCGTAACGTTTTTTAAGTACCTACTTACGTATTAAAGTAACCATTATAAAACTGTGGCGATATTTATAATTATTACTAAAAATTGAAAAAAACAAAAAAAGACGAAGAAAAACAATTTGAAAATTTTCAGAAACTTACAAAAAATGATAAGGATTTTCATTTCAATATCATGTCTTAATATTCCTCATTTCTATCTCATTTTTCATGTTTGAAATTTTTCCAAAGAATTTGCTGCTGAAAAGTAGGATAGTTGAGCAGTTTTTGGTAGCAACCAAACCACAACGTAAATGATTAATAAATACCTACTTTTACGAATGAAAATAAGCTAAAGAATTTCATAACTTAGATATCTAAGCATTTTATCTGTAGAATTAAGTAGATATAAATTTTTAAAATTTTCCGAACTTCGAGCTGAAATGAAGAGGTATACCTGAAACCAAGATGAAGAGCCAAAATTTTTACCAGATTTCATAACCTTAATTTTCTACGTTCATTTCTTAGCCTACCAATTTTCAGAAAATTCAAACCCACGAACTTTCTCTCTCTTCAGTTTCTCTCAATAACGAGATACAAAAATGTACATCTCTCTCCTTGAAAATTCTCAAATTCGCTACAAAAAATCAAACCTCGCCGAAACAATTTTTCAAAATTAAAATGAAATTTAATACCGAGGAAAAAATTAATCAAAGTTATGGAAAGTAACTGCCAAAAATCACTGTTCGTACCCTGCGAATTTAATCTAAACGCGTACCACGACCGCAGCCTAGTGTAATATGAGCTACTTAAGGGAACCGAATACTTTTCGGATCACTTTATCTGTATATCTCGGGGTTTTGATTCATCCAGCTGTAATTTCATTTTAAAATTTGCCAAGTGGACCCATCGAAGGGATGCGAATATCAGAGACAGGCATAGGCAAGGCGGTCTTAATTAAATTTTCTTTTCTTTGGGGAGAAATTTTTTTTCTCGCGTGACCGACCTAAACAACAGAGATATTTTTACGTAGGGACAACATTTTTTTTGACCAAAAAAAAAAAAAAGGAGGATTATACGTAAAAGTACGTCTACTTGAGAGCCTCTACACCGATTTCTAAGCTCACATAGGAACTTTAGAGGAAATCATAAAAAAATCTCGACGAATAAAAGAAAAGTCGCAACAAATCTCGTACGTAAACGAAACACAATACTTAGGTATAGATATACTGGTGGTATTGGTTGCGGGTACAATAAGCTTACCGTGGAAGCATTTCGATCATATGCACATAAACCACATATAAAAATTCAATATTAAAAGGGGGAAAAATTATCATAGCAGAAATTGGAAAAAATAAATGAAATGGTTGGCAATACGTGAGAGTATTTGGTTCGGTGTACGAACAATGAAAAGACAACATATGTATTTAACAAAGCGAACAAAATGAAGACGTTCGCCTTTTTCCGAAACATAAATTTACTCGCAAGAAAATTTCCACCAGCGGAGCGCACAAATACACAAATATACTCGTTGTAGCGTATAAAGTTAGTACCTTTGGTCGAGAGCAGGCTTTGGAAATAGTTTGACGAAAATATACCGGTCAGCGTTTAACGCGTGGCAAATATTTTTATATTTACCCTCGACGCGAGGAAATTCGTTTAATTTTCAACTTGGCTCGTTTTTTTCCGCAATAACGCATCTCGAACAGAAATTCCGACTCGTTCTCAATAAAGCAACGGAACGCGTATAATTTTACGTTTTTTTTTCACCCTCCTCTTCGTCTTTCTCGTTATACTTCTTTTTCATTTCATATCGGCGAAATACTCGAAGAATGTATTAAAAGCGTATCTATAAAATAAGTTTATTCAAATAGATTTCTATTTGGGATTCGGTGTATTTGAAAAATGCGAATATATACTTGGTACGAGATTAAATTCCGTTATGAAGTGTAACACCGAAACAGATATGTTAATCACAAAACCAGTGCAAATGACAATTTCAATAAGTTTCCCTTACGCCGCTTCAATATTATACCTACCCATAGGTATTCTGTTCGTCGCCTACCATAAAAATGAGCAGGTTGAAAAAAAATTGTGTCATCGTATTCTCGTTTCTCCTCATTTTTATTTTTTTTCATTCTCTCACTCGCGTAGGTATATTTCGAGGACGAATCGTAACGTAATTTTCACCCGGTCGCTGCATTGTTTAACTTTTACAAATTTTATTATTCGGCGTCAAAAACATTTCCGTAATGTTGCGAAAAAAAAGTGTAGAGCGGTGTACAAAAATCAGCCATCAATTTAGGAATAATGTCGTCAGCTCGTTGACGTTGTAGATGGGTAACTTCGGTACATGTTTTTTAACACGGTATTTTTAATATAGGCTAAATATGTCCTTTAAAGTATTAATGATTTGATAAAATGTCGTTATGAAACGTAATATATTTTAAATTTTTGTCTTCGTTTTCGGAGTAAAGGTTTCGCCTGTCAGCTTGGCAAATTTTGAAAAATTACCTCGAGTTATGGAGAGAAAAAAATGGGTTTCGTTAGCACCTACAACGAAATTTATTTTGTTACAATAAAAAATACGTTCAAGTAATTTTCTCCCTATTTAATTGAGAAGGGATGATTTTACAAAATTTTCAACTTAATCGTGCGTGCGAGGCATCGAATGTTTTTTGACCATCTGAATCAATTTTTGTAGTAATTTCAACCTCAAATAGAAAAATTGGACTTTGGAAGGTAAAGAGGTGAGACCGAAATAAGAAAAATTTCTCCTCTATCGAATGACAAAGGTTTTTAAATCCGTGTTTTTGACACCTTGAATACATTTCTGGAGTTATTTATAAACTTAAATTAGACCTTCAAGGATAAGGTGAAACTACATTTGAAAAATTTTCACCGAATATTTTTCAAATTTTAACCCCCGCTTCCCCCCATTTTAACCAGAGGGTTGACTTATAGGTTTGGGGTCAAAACGACTCTTGAAACGGATTTAAGGAGTTGAAAAACATGAAGAAGAAGGTCGTTAAGGTTCAATTTCGGGCTAGTGGCCAATTCAAACTTGAATGCCCTGAAATTATTGGGGGGAAAATAGGTCCCCATTCCCCAAAGATAAAATTTGAAAGATTTTGGGACACCTGTACGGATTTAAAAATATTTAAAAGATACAGCAGTTTTTAGGAGTCGAATGAATATGGTAAAAGGTGACATTTTTTAGCCTTTGTTTATTTTTGGACAAAATGGGGAGGGGTAGATTTTCTAAAATTTTGTAAATTCCATTCTGTAGTCTTCTCATCTATTTTCATTTTAAAGATATTTAGGGTTTATTTAGTGTTCGTAACAGCTTCATCCTGCCAAAATTACAGCTCTATCCAACTTTCTAGTGATTATTTTAAAGATACTTAGGGTTTATTAGTGTTCGTAAGAGCTTCATCCTGCCAAAATTACAGCTCTATCCAACTTTCTAGTGATTAATGGTTGATTTTTGTTCTAGACACTAAATCAAATAAGTTTTGCTTGTATTCCTGTTTTTCCTCTTCCTCCATTTCCCAGAGTCTACCCCAACATTTCAAACCTGTGTACCGCCTAATCTATGAGTTGTAATGAAAAAAATGTTTAAATAAAAGTTGTTCCCCAACACCTAATGTACATTTTCATTCTTTATCAAAATTCATTTTGGATCAACTCCTGCTCCCCAAATTTGGAAAGTGTTTTCAGAAAACTTCAAAATCACGTTTTTTCATTTTCAACGAAAAATTTCGAAGATTGGACAAATTTTTTTACTGCTAAAAGTATTCAGAATTAAATTTTTTGCCACTTTTCCCGGCAGAGTGGACCTCTCTCCCTCTCCCTTATCTCGATAGTTGGTCCCACGAAAAAAAACTTTGAACGATTTTTGTTCTTCGATATCTAATGTACAATTTCACTGATTATCGGAATTTGTTTCGGAGCAAATTTTTTATCGTGGCGGTACACACGTTTGAAATGTAGGGTGTGGGCCCTTGGAAAGGGGGAAGAGGAAAAATAGGCATACAAGCGAAATTAATTTTAGTATGTCTAGAACAAGAATCAATCATAAATTCAATTTAACAGGAATCCCGTGCGGAAGCCTTTTTTTGTAGGTACATTTTGAAATCTGATTAGATATCGAAAAATCCTCTTTTGAGTTTTTTTTCAATTTATATTTCGGGAATCCCTTTGAGAAAAGAAAAGTATTTTTGACACTTTTAGGTAGTTCAATTTTCTGGAAACCTCAGTTCCCGTTTTTAAAAAAAGGCGATTCGATTTTCGATTTTCTATATGGTTTCTATACCTTCCTGAACTATTACCCTTGAATTTGGATACCACTTTTTGCCTCCAACAGGAGGTTAAAAAGTTGCAGATCGCGAATTTAAGGAATGTTTGATTTTCACCAAATTCAAATCATTCACTCAAACACCTTAAAATCGAGCAAAAAAATGTCTGAATTACTCAGAATAATTTTTGATAAAAATTTTCAAAAAAATTTCATGGCAATGCTGCCAACTGCATGTTGATTTGCGCTATTTTTAGAAAATTTTAGTTGGTAACACTGCTAGAAAAACTTTTCAAAAAAATTAATTTAAGATCATTATTAATGACCAAAAAAAATTTGGCTTACTTTTTAAGTTCCTGAATGAACAATTCTGAATTTTAAAAAAATTGTATGAATCAACTCTCTCATTCCGAATCAGTAAAAAGTTACTGATAAACAGTCAGAATTGCAGCACAGGAAAAATCAGTAAAATTCAATGATTTTCAGTGATTTTTCACTGATTATTTAAAGAAGTTCACGAATTTTTCAGTGGATTTCACAAATATCACTGAGTTTTTAGTGAATTTTCACTGATTTCCAGTAATTTTCTTTCACTGACTTGCTTTCAGTGAAAAAATTTTCTCTGATTTATTACTGTGTTGCAATTATGACTGTTTTTCAGTGTTTTTTGATAAATTTCACTGATTCAAAACTGAGAGAGAAAATGTAGTTGGCAGTACCGCAATTTTTTCCATTGACTCGATTTTTAGGTATTTGAGTGAGCGATTCGAATTTGGTAAAAATTAAAAAGTCTTCAAATTCGTGATTTGAAACTTTTCAACTCCTTGGTAGAGGGCAATTTTCGAGTCAATGGTTCAGGCAGATGCAGAAACTCAAATCGTATTCGTTTAGAGGTTGACTTGGGTTTTCAGAAGGAGCATTACTCAAAAATGGGAAAAACCGCATGTGTTTTGGAAATGGTCCCACTTTGAGATTCCCAGCTCCAGCTTCGCCTCCTTTAGACAGGATGGAGTTTTTCGTACTACAAAACATTTCTGTTTTGCAATCAAGGTAATTGTTGACATTAATTTTGGCACAAGAATCGACATAATGATTTCAATGTTGGCGGATGGCGATGGAGTACCTATATAATTTTTTTTCATAGCTGTGATATCTTTAAAAGAACGAAAGGAAAACATTATGATACCTAACATTGTAGAAACTGTTACAAAAACATTATATAGAAACTTAATAGAAGACGTTGTAATAACGTTACAGAAACGTTATGATACCGTTACAAGACACTTACAGAAAAGTTATGATAACATCGGAATCGTGGTGAAAACATTATAGAAAACAGGTGAGAGATCATAGAAATGGCTATAGAAACGTTATTGTGGAAACGTTACAGAAACAGTATAAAAAGAAAAATGTTATGAAAACGTCACAGAAACGTTATTATAGAAACATTACTGAAACGCTATAAAAAATCCTTCATGGAAACGTTGCAGAGTCGTTGTGGAAATGTTATGAGAATGTTGGAGAAACGTTATGGAAACGTTTCAGAAACACTATGGAAACGTTTCAGGAACGCTATGGAAACTTTTTGTGAAACGTTATGAAAACTTTTCAGAAACGCTATGGAAACGTTTCTGAAACGTTATAGAAACTTTCGGAAATGCTATGGGAACTTTTTGGAAACGTTATAGAAACCCTATGGAAACTATTCGGAAACCCTATGGAAACTATTCGGAAACGTTTTGGAAACGTTTCAGAAACACTACGGAAACTTTTCGGAAACGTTATGGAAACTTTTCAGAAACTCTATGGAAACTTTTCAGAAAATCTATGGAAACATTTCGGAAACGTTATGGAAACTTTTCAGAAACTCTATGGAAAATTTTCGGAAACGTAATGGAAACTTTTCAGAAACTGTATGGAAACGTTTCCGAAACGTTTTAGAAACGTTTCGGAAACGTTATGGGAACTTTTCAGAAACTCTATGGAAACGTTATAGAAACCCTATGGAAACTATTCTTAAACGTTATGAAACGTTTCAGAAACACTATGGAAACTTTTCAGAAACTCTATGGATACTTTTCGGAAACGTTATGGAAACTTTTCAGAAACTCTATGGATGCTTTTTGGAAACTTAATAGAAACGGTTACAGAAATATTATAAAAACGCTACAAAAACATTGAGGAAACGTAACTTTATGGGAGATGTCATGAAGTTGTGTTGAAACCGTTCCAAAATTCATTACTATACCTTTTCGTCATCACAACGTTAATTTTACCCGAAAATGAAATTTGTAATGTGGGTAAATACTAATAAAGTTCTGAGTAATAGCCAAAAAATCGGCAACTTTATCCTTAGGTAGTCTTATCTTTTGCTGATACAAACTATTGCGGTTTTTCCACGCACTTTTAACCTCTCAGGGCTTTAAAAGAACCCGCATACTAGCCATATTTACCGAACCTAGCACTACACAGGTATAAGATGAAAAGAATGATCGGACGTTGCTACGGATGCGGCGGCGGTTTCATCCGGCCAGTACCCGATATTACGTAAACCAAGCCCTAGCCCACTTTGAGACGCCCTTGCGAGCAGACCGTGTTTGTAAAATGACAACGAATATAAGCCTAAGCAAAGGAATATTTATAAACCGCGAATGGCGCTTCTTACCTGTGTATACATCGAGCGCAAAGCATCATTAATGTAATGGTGGAACATAAAACAGGTGAAATGATTCGGTAATGGGTTTCGCTTATTACAAAAGGTTTCCACAAATGTTGCGTAATAATTACGAAATGCTCATAGAGAGGGTATACAAAATACAAGTACCGATGAATTTGTTGCAATAAAACCTTAGGATACGGTTGTATTTCTCATACAGCAGTCGCGTCGTCATCGCAGCCTTGCAGATTCCCACCAACTAGCATCGCGGCTCGTACCTTTGAATAATATTGCATTTTGACGCGGGTTTTTGAATGTTTAAACATTATTGCATCGCTTTCGCGACGATATTTCTTCGACGCGGTGCTTTCGTACTAGGCGCATCATTAACTCGAGAGAAGTATTCGTCGGATAAATAATTCAACCGATGATGCCGGCGGCTGGAAAAAAACCCTGTGGCGTGTAGGGAAACAAAACCACCTTTCGGATAATTTTCGTATTTTATTGAACACCGAATGGCGCAATTTTCAAAAATAATTCATATTTACGACTCGCATATACCAACTACTTTATCCTATTTTTAGCCGAGTTGAAAAGATATAGTTACCGTCGAATATACATATAAACGTGTGTATACGATCTACATACTATGTAGATATAGGTACGTTACGATACGCACATAGGTAACAGTCACAGAATATACCCAACTTTCGCGCTGAAATAAATTCCGAACTTGTATTCAACTATTCGCGCACGCCGGTGCGGCTTTCGAAGCGTGTAATGAGGTAGTCTTGAGAGACGTGCATACTCGGTATTGTTTTTTCACAACTACCTAGCTAGACCTACATACGCGTATTTTTTTTTCACATGTTAAAATAAACATAAATTCCAATCCGGCCTTTAAATTATGGCGAAAAAAGGTGCTTGAAATAGTTTATTTTTCATTTTTTCTCCAAACGCGTTTTTCCGCACTTGGGGCTTTTTCGCGGCGTGCTATGGCATTTTACCAGCGAATACTCGTGGCGTTTGGTAAACTTCCGATTTGGTTTTGAATTTTGTCGCTGGCGTTACGCGTTGGTTGTCTGATTTACCTACGAAAGAGGCTTCTATCTTGCCTTTTTTCACGTTTTTAGTTGTGTTTGTAATTCAGCACCAGAAGAAAGCTCTTTCGAGGTGTGTGGTGAGATTGTATGTGCATAGAGTTCTTTCTGAATTTTTTATAGTTGCTTTTTCGCTCGTGCTGTACGTTTAAGATGCTTGATAAAGTCACAAATACCGTTTGAAATATTAAAACGCGAGGGTATCCGCGAGATAAAAATGTGTCTAGTTGGGGGGGAGGTTTTTTCATACGTATGTACTTTTGCTTATTGATTTAGTGAGCTGCAGTGTACTGCGAAGCTCGATATTTGACACTTTGTCATCGTTTACTTTACACGTTTCCGTGGTAGAATGTAGTCGAGTAAGATGGGTGGCTATTATGTACTCGTAGGTGGATATTTTTTTAGAATTCTGACGACGTGTGCAGGTCTATAGTATTTATTCCATGGGAGTGTATTATGAACATTTGCAGGGTCTTTCGTGTGTGGCGTCCATTGTGATTAAAATGAAGTAGGAATTTATTACGCAGCCTTTTGAAATCTCATCGTTTCGAATCAACTCTTCGGGGTATAAACGTGAGAGAGAAAATGGGACCATAGGCCTCTCAGGTGTTTGCCAAATGCCTTCTCTCAACGTATAACTCGAATGATGAAAAAAAGTAATATGATCGGATTTTGTGTAGCGTTCTTTTTCTTTTTTTTTCCTAAGGATTGGGAGCTTGAAAAATGAACGTGATTGTTTTTTGATTTTTTTTTTCGTTGCATATTCCAACAAAGATAGGAATGGATGAATGAAGTGGAATATCAGATGTAGGCATAGCGAAAATTAAAGTGAAAATCATTGAACTTATTTACTCTTATCAACTCTGGGCCTTTCAACGCTTAATTCTGCAATCTAGTTTTTTTTCAAATTTGAAACAACGTCGCGTTGTCTATTCAGAACTCCATGTCGATTGAAAATTAAGGAACCCCTCCCCGGTTAGTTGGGAAAATTTGGTTTGTAAAGTTACAAATTTTACAAAAAATATGATTTTTTTAATATTTGAAAAATAAATTGCAGTTTTAGTTGGAAAAAATTCCACGATGTGAACGAGAAGTACCCATTTTCAAATTTTATCGACGTCTCTTAAATGCGCCAATTTTAATTCAGCCCTGACTCTTTTCTAAATTTTGAACTTTTTTCAGAGCTAATGAAGCAATGGAAAACTAAACTGAATTGTTATCAGTCAAATTTGGTGAAATTGCGCCTTTTTGAATAAGTGAATTCAATTCAGGGTGTCCATTTTCTGGAAAACCGGGAAAAGTCAGGGAATTTTGACCGTCTGGAAAAGTCAGGGAAAAGTCAAGGAATTTTGAAATTTTCGGCATTTCCGCTGGAACTTTGTAAAAATCCAGAAGAATAAATTATCTGAAGTTTCTGGACTCATTTTATTATAAATTTTTCAATTTTTTGTTGACCATAATAATGTACAAGAAAATTGATATTTAAACACACGTTTTTGTGTATTGAATCATTGAGTTTTCAAAAAAAAATTCTTTGTAGAGAGGTTTTTTTTTTGAACACGTACTTTTTGATAAAATGTAATGCGAAAGGAGTGCCATGATGCCCCTGATCACGATTTTGAAAAAAAAAGGGAAGGGAATAGAAGAAAATTTGTATTTTTTTGGTCACATTTTGGGAAACTTTACGGGGGGGGGGGTGAAGTGATGAATTTTCAAGTTTTGAAGGACTTTTTTTGCAAAAAAATTTCGCCCTCGCTTCGCTCGGGCTCATCACATATATCACATCAAAATAATTGATATATTTCTCCTCATTGATCTATTATTTACTGGGCCAAGCCGAAAATATTGTATTGGGAACTTTCGTAAAATTTATAAATTTGAGCTATGTTCTTTTTTTTGAGGAGGAGGAGGGGGGGGGGACTATTGAATTGTAAAGAAATTTCTGAATTTTCAGACTGGAAATATCCGAACTTTTAATCTCACGATTTGGTTGACAGCAAAGTTTTTCTTTATTTGAATTTCTTTCTGTTTTTTATTCAAAATTTCAAGTTTTTGTGCCGATTTGAAAGGGAGGTGACATCAAAAATTTTCAAAATTGAATTTAAGTCGTTTTTGTGGCCGGGAAAGGGAGCATCTAAAAATCTCATCAGAAACGTTTTACAGCGTTCTTGAAGGGTTCCAGAAGGTTCAAACATTGGCACTCAATGCAACCTATTGTATTAAACTAGATTCTTCTTTCAAGTCAAATTTCAGCCCTATGATCAGAAGAATGTTGTATGTTTTTGAAAAATGTTACGTTTCCAGAAAATATTAATTTTTCATACCGAGATTGAATAAGTATATTATTTTACTTCTTATTTTTCCAAAAAAAAAAAATCGTATAAAACTGAAGTTTTTGAATAAACCAAAAATGAAGTCAATTCTTCCGATTTCACTCAATTTTTCCGACATTTTTTCCATCCTAATCCTCGAAGAGGCTGAAGGGTAGGTGGACGTCGTTATTTTTCAGGATCTGTGATTTTTTGCTGAACTATCCAACTTTGAAGGCTTATATCTCGAGATCTGCTGTACTTCGAGGGAAACGATTTACACGGTTTAAAAAAAAAATTGATATGGAAGATTCAAAATCGATAATCACGTTTTGAAAAGCTCAAAGTTAAACCTTCGTGGAGAAAGCTCAACTTACAAGATAAGTACAAAAGATGAAGGCTACCAATGCTACCATTTGAAAATATGAAAAAATTTAATGAATAGCTCTTTCTACCCTTTTTTCAACCAAACGAATTTTCAGAATGAGGTCTCGACTTTCCGGGGGGGGGGTACAGGTTTCCTCAATTTTAACCAAAATTCAAAAAAATATAAAAAATAATTTACACACAGATTTTTACTAATTCGAAGGCTTCGATTTGAATATGTTTTCAGTTTTTTCATTCGGCCTTTCTGAACCCTCCTATCAGTCCCCTTGATAAAGTCAAAATTCAAAAAAAAATGAAAAATAAACTACGACGTGTCGTTTTTTAGGTTTTTGAGGGCACTAAGTTCGAATAATTTCTTATTTTTTGAATTCGGTCCTTCAGTGCCTTCCTAGCCCTCTTCCCTCATTTTGAAAAAACACAAAAAAAAAACGAAAATAGCGTGTAGCACATCGATTCTTACTAATTTGTGGTCACCGAGTTCCAATATCGACTTAATTTCTCAATCTGACCCATTCCTAAGCTCTAATTTCACTCCCTCTCTCAATTCCGTTTTAGTAATTTTGAGAAAATTATAATTCTTCGTCTATTTGAAAATTTTCTTTGTTTCCTTAATATTTCATCATATTCAAAAATATAAAAATAAATTACTATGAAAATTTTAAAACAAATTGACGAAATGAAGATTGCTTTATTCACAATGACCTTATTCAGACACAGTTGTATGCGGATTTTTGATGGGGGGGGGGAGGCTTCAAATACAATTTTTCGCGATTTCACGATTCATTTAAATCGAGGTAGCTACTATCGCTAAAAAATTTCTCAATTCAAAATATCATTTCACGAATTAGCATATAAACCATAAAGAAATCAGATATTCTCCGAATTCGAACATTCAAAAAAAAATTTCAGCTCGACTCGCGACCATCCTTGAAAAGAAAATTCCTGTAAATTTCTAAACGTTAATGAAAAACACTCGACAAAAAAAAAGACTAGGTAACGAAAAGTGAAGTAAAAAAGTGTAGAAGAAAATCTCCCGCTACGTAGACTTTTTCATAGGTCCCCCGAGAACGAAATCTTCTTCAAAAAGCAGTACGAAAGGTTTTTACCGACGTTTCAAAAGATTTCTTGAGTGGTTGGAGCGAGAAAGGGATAAGGGGCTGGAATGCAATATGATAAGTACTCATTTAACTTATCCGATGTATTTCCCCCGTTCTCGCCCTCCGGCTACAGTGCACTTAATCTATCCAAAAGCAAAACACTTAAAATTTCATTCGTATTGAATAATAAGTACGTAATTTATTTCTTTGAAGACGTTTACATGTTTAATTACCTCGGTAGTATTTCTCATACCTATTCAATAATCAAGTACCCTCTGTCTTCCTCCCTTCTTCTTCCGATCAATTTACATTTGGAAAACTGAAACGTACTGTAAGGTACGCAATAGTGTAACGTCTGTATACATTTTAGTTGAAAAGTTGATGTAAATGGTTGGTTTAAGTTGAGAGAAAGAGAACGAGCTGCCGAAGAAATATAAAACCCGTTTACAGTGTGTACGAAAACAGTAAAGCTTTTATTTTAATTCATGGTTGACAAAGTTAGGCCATAAAAAATTTCGCGAAACGGGAATCTTTTTTATCGTTTGCGCGACACGAAAGAGAGAGAATTTAAAAAGTACAACTTAAAACAATGAACAAGTTTGAAAACTACGACGAAAGAGCCAGAGTATACGATGAATAGAGCAGCGGAGGAGGCTGGCGGAGGTGTAAACGATGTTCTCTCGTTTTAATGCTGCTGGATACTGTTGTAATTAGTGTGGTACAAGAATCGTTAGGTAGTACCTGCGTATCCCCCTGGAGTGCCAATGTTGATAATAAATTCTCTCGTTTAACAAGGGTTGAACATTAATCAAAATATACAGATCGGCAGGGCGATCCGGGGGTGAAATAATTTAATGAATTAGAAATATATATAGCGAATAAGATGGAATAAATTACCGTAAAACACGTTTTAGCGGCGCATCCCATCATCGGCGCTGGAAATCCGTCGAAAATAGCTATCGTCATCATTATCATGGTAATTAAAATCGAGGTGACTAGTAATATTCCTGACCTATTCCATTCGACGATTTCTTGATCCCGGTACGATATCAGGTTACAGCTTTCGCATAAATTCAAACCGATCGTTTCGAATTTTTTCACGATTTTCATTTTTTTACGAAAATAATTGCGATATCGTTCTATGGATAATTTTAATATATATTTTTGACAAATATCGGTCGCTTTCAAATACGAATTATTCATTTTAAAAAAAATTTACCTCGAAAATTTTTTTCATCGCGGTTTCTTTATATTCGTCATGATTCCCTTAAATTAAATAAGTTCGAAAATTTCCCCATCCGGCGAGGAAATTTTCGTTATTTTTAGTACATTTTAATAAAACGCTCATCACTTCGGAGGCTGAACTGAACCGGCACGCGATACGTGTGATACTAAATAATGCTCAGTCGACGTACAATATTCAAGGTATTTCGACTTGAGTTTTTTTTCGAAATTTTCATCCTCCTCGTAGTCGTCGGCTTGCGAAGCGTGCGCACGAGGGGCCTATTCGTCGCTGTAAATAAAGTTCATCATTTTTCTTCAACGGTAACGTGTTTTTGAGCGTATAATGATAAAATACGATGGCTGTTGTTTTATTTATGTAAGCATTTTTGATATTGTTCATGATGAATTTATACCTCGATTTTTAAAACGACGTTTTTAGCTTTAGAATTTGTTGGTGTGTTTTTCGCGTCGTGGAGTTCTTCCTTGTTTTTTTTCCACTTTTTTGTTCGTCGTGTCTTTTAAACTAATGTGGATAGGATTGTTTGTATTATTTTCTGGGTTTTACGCCGGGCTTCTTTATTGTATTTTTGTTTTATTATTTCGTCTGTCGTATTTTTTTGGCTGGTTGTTTCAAAAGTGGCGTGGAGTAATTTGGGTAAAATATGAATGTGGGATTGACAAATTGTTTTCATTCATGCGTCAGATTCAAATTATGTAAAAAATGAAAGAGGTGTGTATTGAGAGATATTTTCTTTTTTTTGAGGAATATTTTCTCGTAAAGAGATTTTATTTTTGGAGAAAAGTACTTGAGTGAGATTCTCTAGGAAGGAAATGTGCAAAAAAATCGAGGGGATTTTTTCATTGGACTTTGAAAGTCCTCCTCTTTTTGGTAGAGATTTTTCTGAAAATTATTCATCTTATTCATTTTTGTTGGAACTAAAAAGAATTTTGAAATTGAATGAAAATTCAGAATAATGAAATTTTCTCGTATTTAAATTTTTGAAATTTCTATTCAACATTGTTGGGTACATCTGGAGAACATTCTGAACCACAGAATTTTCCCCCACTTTGTATCGATAATCGCAAATGACGTTTTTCAGTGAGGTTTTTTTATTCTAAGTATACCAAAAATGTATAGAAGAGACGTTGGTCTGCCTATGTATTGAGGTAGGTCGAGAAGTAGTCAAAAAAATGAGACAAATTTTTCTTTGGAGCAAAAAACTTTTAAATCACAGATAAATATGTTTTAAAAATTACTTTTGATTAAAATATCACATATCTATTGAAATTTTTTCACTTACTTAATGATTTTTGTTCAAAAATCAGATATTTAAGCTTTTTTTTATTTTTAAACTTCTTTTAAAAAATGCCTTACAAAATGTTGAAAAGTTATGCAGAAATGCCGAATTTTATTGTTCCTTATAATGTTCCAATGTTCCATTTAAAAAATTTTAAAAAAGAGGAAATACTTGGATATCTAACTTTTTAGCAATAAGAGATTTCAACACCTGTCTGACATTTCTGTAACTTTTTGATATTTTGTCACAAATAACAATACCTACCTAATAAAAAATATAATTAATATTTTGTGACTTGTCATACGAAAAAGTGGATTAGATCCAAAAAATGAAAATTGAGATTTTTATGATTTCTATAGTTCTTGACGTGTGGAATCCGGCGGTGATGTCGAAAATGTTCGCGAGCGATTCATTTCGTTGTTAATGGAGGGTCAATTTTTAGGGGAAGTAGAGAAATTGACCAAAAAATTTGATTTTTTAGTATGTTAGAGGATATGTCACGTAGTGTCTGTGCACCAATTTTCAGCTCAATTCGGCCACTTCTTTATGAGTCATTGCAGTTTTCACGATTTTGCAGATGGAAAAATCAACTCATTTTTCAATAATGGGCGCGTTTTCTCAGAACAATGCAAAGTTTTGGAGAGAAGAGAGCGGGGGGGGGGGGTAGAAAATTCTATTCTTATACCACTTTCTAACATTTCAGAGATGGAAAAATCAATTCATTTTTCCATAAGATTTTCCTGATTTTCCCATTTTTTACTAAAAAAATTGCACTTGGACGCTCATACAAAAGGTATAAAAACAATACAGACTGAAGACCTATTATACCTCATCCTACTCCATTTTACAGTGTTTCCCACCAAAAAAAATTGAAAATTGAAAAAAATCGATTTGCCAAAATTTCTTTGCGTTTTTACTCCAAAAATTTCATTAAGATGCTTATAAAGGAGGTATAGAAAAGCAATACGGATTGTACACTGGAGTGGATCGAAAAAATAAAACATCTTGTATTTTGACCATATTTTGGGGGGTGGTTTACTTTGAGTGGGAGAATTCACAAAAAAATTTTGAATTCCCGAGGAACAAGGGAAGGGGCGCAGGTGGTGCTCAAATTGCACCTCCTTTTGAAGAAAAAAAAAACGTTGTTTTTTGCGTTTTTTAGCCAATCAAAATTGTGTGAGAAGCCTTCGTAGCACTTAAAAGATGTGATTTGAGTTTCTACGTCTCCTCAAACCATCACCATCCTTCTCCGATCAAAATTCAGAATGCTACCAGGTGGTTGAAAAGTTGCAGATTGCAATATTTCAATAATATGAAATTTTCACTAACGTAAGCTGGAATGATTTTTTTTTCATCGGGTACCAAGTGAACACAAAATTTTTTCAACCACTGAAAGTGAATTTTGAAAAAAAAATTGAAAATTTCATACACCAGTTCAGCCAACAGCAAATCATAAAATTCCAAAATACGGAAATTATATCGACTTTGAATTGATTATTTGTCCGCCTGAAAATATTATGTATTTTTTTTTTATCACGGAAAGTACATTTCTAATTTTTTTTTCGAAAATTTCGTATGTCAGTGCAGCCAGTTACAAATCGTGACATGCTACACTATGTAATTTACGTTGACCTCGAATTATTTTTTTTATCGTTTGAAAAATTCACAATAATTTTGTTTTCAATTATCAGAAATAAAAAATTTAAAATTTTTCTTTGAAAATTTTGTACGTCAGTGCAGCCAGTTGCTAATTGTGAGATTCTGATGTTATGAACTCGAAAAACATTATTTTTTTGTCAAGTGATTGGACCAATTTTTTCTCCCAATCAATAGAACTATGTTTTGAATTTGAAGACATCAGAACATCACAATTAGCAACTGGCTGCACAGACGTACAAAATTTTCAAAGAAAAATTTAACAAATTTTATATGAAATCAAAATTGAAAAAAATAGTATTGTTAGGTAAATTTTTGGTTTTTGGTTTGTAATACCGATTTGAGAGAAAAAATGAAAGAATATGTGAGCCTGGATATAGAAACCACCCTTAGGTGTAGAAAATTGATTTCTGAGTTGACACTGATTTTGGGCGTTTCAGAAGGTATAGAATCAAAGGAGAACCTTCACTCAAAAACCAATTTTTTACACCTAAGGGTGGTTTCTACATATATCCAGGCTCACATATGATGATTCAATTCCCTTTCTTATCTACTAAACATTAGGGTGTCCCTTATTTATACTTGGGAGTTCGGATGTATGCGTGCTACGAGACGGACGTGTTTTGCTGTTATTGTGTTGTGGTTCTAGTGCACTATCGTAATTATCAGATAGGCGATTCGGAGATTCAGTTATCTCTTCGTAACTAGAGTAATTTTCAATTGTGCTACAGAACTCGTTACTACGTGCAGTGTCGATTTGGCGTATTCTCTCGACTGGATAAAGGTGTAGCTCGAGTACCATGACGTTAGAAGAGGATTTAAAGAAGCTGATCGAAGACGTTAGTCAAATTAAAACAACTGTTGGGAGCACAGACAAAAAATTGGATGCACTAACCAAGAAAATTGAAGGAATCGAAAAAGAGAATACTGAACTTAAAAATAAAGTGAAGATCCTGTCAGAACAAAATAAAGCTCTAGTCGAAAGCTTTAACGATCTCGATCAATATAGTAGGAAGGATAACGTAATAATAAATGGAATCCCACAAGCCCCAGACGAAAACGTGTACGAAGTGGTTAACTTGGTAGCAAATAAGTTGAATGTCACACTTCACGAGTACGATATCTGTACAGCCCACCGTTTACCTACGAGAGGCGATAAAATACCTGCGATCATAGTTCGACTGAATAGCAGAGATAAGAAATCCAAACTAATAACTGGTTCAAGGAAAGCTAGATTACATGGGAAAGATTTGAATTTTAATCCTGCAGTGCCGATTTTTGTTGGAGAACATTTGACCTCGCAGGCTATGTCAATTTTGAGGAAAGCTAACGATCTAAAAAGAAAAGGTCTGATTTCAAATACATGGGTCACCGATGGAAAAATTTACATTTGTATCGCAGAAAATGATACAGCAATTAGAATACGAGATGAAACCCAACTGGATACGTTTGAAGTAGAAGCATCTAGTGATGTTCAAGACTCCGATAGCGAGGATAAACAGATAAGCCAGAAGGATGGAAAAAATCTTAGATCCGGAACTAAGCCACTGACATTGTCTCAGCTAAATATTAATAAGAAAAGCAGAGCTAAGAGAGGTAAGTCCAATCAGCGGGCATAGGTCTCGGACTCCGTTTGCCCAGGTAAGGCTGGTCGGCATGGGCAAATACGACCTAAAAAAACTGCGTCACTCAAGTTCACTCATTACCTAAAAATTGCTAGTTTCAATGTACGTTCTTTAAAGGATAATTATAAAATCACAGACCTAGAAATTGAGCAAAAAAGGCAAAAAATAGATATTTTGGGTTTATCAGAGGTAAGGCGAGAGGGTGAAAATATAATTGCAACCAAAAATGGTAACCTTTTCTGCTTCTGTGGTAAGGGTGGTCAGGGGGGAGTGGGTTTTTTAATAGGGGCAGCATGGAAAAAAAATCTGGTGGTTTTTAAGGGTGTCTCAGAGAGAATTGCATTAGCCAGTTTCAAGGAGGGTGAGCAAAAACAACTAAATATTATACAGGTTTACGCTCCTACATCAGCAGCAGAGGATAATGAGGTTGAAGATTTTTACAGTGAATTGGCTGATTGTATATCAACGCTGCCCAGTAACTTAAAACAGCAAACTTTCATCATGGGTGATTTTAACAGCAAGGTAGGGAAAAGAAAAATAGGTGAGGAAAAATTAATGGGAAATTATGGCTAGGTGAGAGGAATAGAAGGGGGGAGAGACTTTTAGAGTTCTGTCACCAATTCCAACTAAAAATTATTAATACATGGTTTAAGAAAAAGAATAGCCAAAAATGGACATGGATTTCACCTAATTTAGAATACAAAAACCAAATAGATTTTATCTTAGCTCCTATAAACGATCATTCAATTAAAAATTTTGAAGTGATTAAAAAATTCAACTTCTTCTCGGATCATAGACCTATTCTAGGTGTGGTAGACAGGGAAGAGAAGGATAAAAAGTATAAAAAAATCTCACATGCTAGAAAATTTGATAACTTAGTTCAAGAGTCTTATAAGAACAAATTGAAAGAGAAACTTGAAATAAATGTGCTTGGGGAGGGGGTTAGTGTTAACGAACTCGAAGAATATATAATAGGTAAAATAAAAGAGGCTTCTATGGAAGAGCAAGTCGACTTGAAAATTGAAGAGAAGGTCCAGGAGGGCAATGAACTAAAGAAACTGATTAAAGAAAGAGATAGGCTAAGATTTAAAAAAAATAAATCAACTGGTGAAAAAATCGAACTAAATTTACTTTGCAAATTGGTAAAAAGGAAAATCAGGGAAAAAAACAGAGAAAAGGAGAAACTAGAGATAGACAGGATACTAAACTCTACAAAGAGTATCAAACAAATTCGCAAAGTGAGATCCTTAGGGACATATCAAACCACTTATATGCTGGATGAGGAGGGGAATAAAAAATATTCGAGAATAGAAATAAATAGAATTGCGACCTCTTTTTACCAAAAAATCTACAACAATGCAACACAAACTCAAAGTATACTCCTAAGTAACCCAGTCCATTTGGAACCTGAGTTTATAAAGGAGGAAATTATGTATGTTCTTAAAAATCTAAAAAACAATAAAGTAGGAGGCGAGGACCGTTTGATAAATGAACACTTTAAATACGGGATGGACACATGTCTAATTGAGTTTTTGTTAGTACTTTTAAATAAAATTTTAGTCACACAAGTGATTCCAGATAATTGGAAGGTCTCGAACATAATATTACTCCATAAAAAAGGGGACAAGCACTTAATAGACAATTATCGGCCAATTAGTTTAGGATCTACATTGTCTAAGATTTTCTCAAAGTTAATTGATAATAGATTAAGGGCTATGTTAAATAATCAACAACCAGTGGAACAGGCAGGATTCAGAAGTGGTTTCTCTACAGTGGATCATCTTTTCACCCTAAACCTACTTATCGAAAAGTCTATCGAATACCAATTTGAGCTCTACCTCGCCTTTATTGACTTCAGGAAAGCGTTCGACTCTGTGGATCACCAATTCTTACTAAATTCATTGAAAAATCAGGGAGTTCCTACCATATACATTAAAATTATTCAGGCAATGTATACAGATTTGAAGGCAAAAATTTTAACAGACATAGAAGGGGAACTGTTTGATATCAAGAAGGGAGTGAAACAGGGTGACCCACTATCTCCCAACCTTTTCTGTTCAGTGCTGGAAGAAATTTTTAGAAACCTAGACTGGGAAAATGTAGGTATTTGGGTGGATGGAGTAAGATTAAATAACTTGAGGTTTGCAGATGATGTTGTAATTTTGGCCAATAATTTAGATGATTTGATAAAAATGTGCAACGATCTCCAAAAAGAATGTTTAAAAGCAGGTTTAGCTATAAACATTTCGAAAACTAAAATCTTGTCAAAAAATCCTATTCCAGAAATAATGATATCAAAATTAGGCTTCGAAAACGTAAACACAGTTAAATATTTGGGACAATTACTTTCTTTCGAAAATAAAGCGGAAATAGAAATCAATAATAGGATTTCACTAGGCTGGCAAAAATTTTGGTCGTTAAAGTACATATTTAAGGGGAATTACTCAAATAAAAGTAAAGCTGAAATTTTAAATAGCTGTGTGATACCAGTAATTACTTACGGAGCCCAAACCTGGACAACAACAAAAAAATTAGAAAATAAACTCATGGTTACTCAAAATGCAATGGTACGATCCCTCTTAAAAATTTCCCTACGAGATAAAATAAAGATTAAAGATTTGAATAAAAACTTGGGGGGAGGGTGGATCTACTTCGTAGGGTCAGAAAAAGTAAGTGGGAATGGGGCGGACATATTTCTAGAGCAAAAGATGGGAGATGGGTTAACAAGATCCTGAATTGGTGTCCCAGAGGCTGCATTCGCAAACCAGGAAGGCAGAAGGCGAGGTGGACTGATGAGTTCGCAGAATTCCTGAAAAATAAGCAATTCATAAGAGTGGCGCAGGACCGAGCCGAATGGGCGCGGTTAAGTGAGACCTTTGCCCAAAATTTGGGCTTGACTCTTTAAGCTTGTAACATTGTTTGTTATGTTTTTTTGCATCTTTATGAAATGAGTCAATAAAGGTAATTGTAATTGTAATTGTATTTATACTTGGTGGAAAAAAAAAATTGGAATTTTTTTCGGGACCCCCCCTAGTTTGGTGCCACTACATGAGAAAATAACACACAAAAAATTTCAGCCCGATTGATGCATATTAACCCGTGCCTCAAAGCCCATTTTGAAAAATTGAAGAGGCGCGCTCGAGCTCATAATACTCCACTACAGGCACGCGGCAACAAAACGCTAAAAACACCCCTACCGACCTGGCGGCTTTAAACTTACGCCGAAGGCATGCAAATGAAGATAGAACTTTCGGGTTTGCGGCATTCGATTCCTTATAAAATTTAGAATCAGACAAGGTATTTTCCAAATTTTTTGGGCCCCCGGGGGGAAAAGCGCGAGGATATTAAAACGTGTGATTGAAAAAAACCAACAAACAAAATTGAATTATAATATTTCAAACAATTTTTCGGCGGAAAAAACTTCCAGGAGGTATCCAGAGCTTCTGAATCCAGTTCTGAGGTCATTTTGACTTCGAACTATAACAAGGACCCAAAATGGGCCCATATGGAGAGGTGGCCGGGGGGGGGGGGCTACTCACAAACCTCTCACAATTATCGAGTGTGACATTAAAATTCGTGTTTTTTCATCCGGGAGTTCGTTTCTGACGTCCCTTCAACAATAACCCCAAAATGGGCCCAAAGGGGAGGTGGTCGGGGGAGTCAAATTTGAAATTTTCTCTAATTATCGAGTGTGGTATCAAAATTCGTGTTTTTTACCCGGTAGTCCGTTTCCGACGTTCCTTCTACAAAAACTCTAAAATGGGCACATAGGGGAGGTGGTCGGGAGGAGTCAAATTTAAAATTTTCCATAATTATCGAGTGTGGTATCAAAATTTGTGTTTTTTATCCGGTAGTCCGTTTCCGACGTTCCTTCTACAAAAACCCTAAAATGGACCCATAGGGGAGGTGGTGGGGAGGAGTCAAATTTAAAATTTCCAATAATTATCGAACGTGGTATCGAAATCAATGTTTTTTCCCGGAAAGTCCGTTTTTGACGTCCCCAAAAAGATCTAAGAAATGGATTCTGGAGGTCGAAAAACATATATTTCGGCACCTCACTTGATTACTATATGAAAAATTTTCAATTTGAACCCTCACCGCCACCTCTTCGTTGGGCCCATTTCAAGGTTTTTTGATGAAGGGACGTCAAAAACGGACTTTCCAGGTTAAAAAAAAAACATTTATTTTGGTACCACACTCGATAATTATGAAAAATTTTCAATTTGACTCCTCCCCTTCACCTCTCCTATGGGCCCATTTTAGGGTTTTTGTAGAAGGAACGTCGGAAACGGACTACCGGATAAAAAACACAAATTTTGATACCACACTCGATAATTATGAAAAATTTTCAATTTGACTCCTCCCCTTCACCTCTCCTATGGGCCCATTTTAGGGTTTTTGTAGAAGGAACGTCGGAAACGGACTACCGGATAAAAAACACAAATTTTGATACCACACTCGATAATTAGGGAAAATTTCAAATTTGACTCCCCCGACCACCT
The DNA here is from genome assembly GCA_033439095.1 of Pseudococcus viburni. Taxonomy (NCBI): domain Eukaryota; kingdom Metazoa; phylum Arthropoda; class Insecta; order Hemiptera; family Pseudococcidae; genus Pseudococcus; species Pseudococcus viburni. The sequence goes on from JAVBJF010000254.1 coordinate 405,076, forward strand.
TCCCTTTGGGCCCATTTTGGGGTTATTGTTGAAGGGACGTCAGAAACGAACTCCCGGATGAAAAAACACGAATTTTGATGTCACACTCGATAATTGTGAGAAGTTTGTGAGTAGCCCCCCCCCCCCGGCCACCTCTCCATATGGGCCCATTTTGGGTCCTTGTTATAGTTCGAAGTCAAAATGACCTCAGAACTGGATTCAGAAGCTCTGGATACCTCCTGGAAGTTTTTTCCGCCGAAAAATTGTTTGAAATATTATAATTCAATTTTGTTTGTTGGTTTTTTTCAATCACACGTTTTAATATCCTCGCGCTTTTCCCCCCGGGGGCCCAAAAAATTTGGAAAAAACCTTGTCTGATTCTAAATTTTATAAGGAATCGAATGCCGCAAACCCGAAAGTTCTATCTTCATTTGCATGCCTTCGGCGTAAGTTTAAAGCCGCCAGGTCGGTAGGGGTGTTTTTAGCGTTTCGTTGCCGCGTGCCTGTAGTGGAGTATTATGAGCTCGAGCGCGCCTCTTCAATTTTTCAAAATGGGCTTTGAGGCACGGGTTAATATGCATCAATCGGGCTGAAATTTTTTGTGTGTCATTTTCTCATGTAGTGGCACCAAACTGGGGGGGGGTCCCGAAAAAAATTCCAAAATTTTTTTTAAGGGACACCCTACTAAACATGTCCCAAAAATCACCCACTTCCACATCATTGGTTGGTCAACACTTCAGTTTGAAACTTAAAACTGCTCTCCTGCAAAAACCACCTTTTGGATCTAAGCCATTTTTTCTTATGACAGGTTACAATTTAAGAAATAGTAAAAAATAAATTTTTTTACTATTTTAGAATTGGTACAATTTTGAAAAAAATTAGCGCTAAAAAAAATGTAAACTTGAAATAAATTTGGACTTTAATCGTTGAAATCCCATTTTTGGCATGCGTAATTAGGGGCTAATGAAGTTGTTGGTCGATGATAAAAAAAACCCTCCAGATTTTCTTCATCTGTCATGCGTAATTTCGTTCAATTTCATCGCGAATTTCACTTATACGCCAATTTTTTTCATCATCGGAGGATTCGCATTTCTCGCCTTTTTTTTGTGATGATTTACTTCGGAGATTTTTCTAAAAATATTTCAACTTTTTTTATGCTGTCTGCGGATGAAAAATCTCGTAAAGCACGTGCTGAATTTTCAATTAATTCTAAATCTCTATTTAAAAGCTTAATTTTCAATTCACTTCGAAAATATATAGTTATTATTCAACGAGTTATCTGAAAAGTAGAGTATAATGTTTCGTATCACCTTTCCATCGTATAATAAAGACGAAAAAAGAGAAAAAACGCTCTCGAAACTTTACACTTACAATAGAAAAAATTTCGTCGAAATCGTTAAAATAATTGAATTATTTTACCAAGTTATTTTCAAGTGTATTCTGTGTCGAGTAAGCGAGCCACTCGAATCAGACGCTAACAATGGTGCAATCATTATAAAAATTTATATCATGATAATTACGACTCCAAGTTCATTTCTCCTGTAACAATTACTCGTTTGAGGGAAATTCTCAAGACTTTGTACAATACGTCAAATATAGCTAAATATTTTCACACTTGAACACCATGTCCTATACCAGTATTACACGTATAGAATCCTATATCGTAGTATGTATAAGAAAACAGAACAACATATTACATGAAATTATATTAGAACAAAAATGTCATTGTGTATGGGGTTGGTTTTAATTAGACAAATGGAAAAACACACTCAACATGATGTAATCCATTATAGATAAAGGCGATTCTAAAGCAAAAGTATGGCAGTTCCGGAATGCGGGTGTTTTTCGTTTCATATAAAATACCGAGTGGAATCTACTTGTTTGAATAATTCATTGAAATGCAATCGCACGAAAAAGGAGAAAAAAGTATACAAGAGCTTGATAAATATTTTATGAAGAATTTGTGTCGTTTTTTATTGTGTGCATTTGAAATAAATACTTCAACACTTTTAAAAAACACCGTATAAGCCTTCGGCATCGTATCACCGATAAACATACGTAGATCTGGAGGTATACGGCTCGGCGAAAATGAAAAAATTTAATCCCGAAGTGAGGAGAAGTGGCGAGAGTTCGTTAATCAGGAATTTATTGTTCGTTAGTTCTGCGCCAGGAGCCGGCCGCAGGGTGAATTTTCACCCATATACGCCGCAAATATGCGATAAACTAGGCCAAGAATTTATGAATTTTATTTTCGTCCGTGTTCGCGGTCGTACTCGTACGTATTTTGCAAAACGACGAGGAGATTTTCGAGTATTTTCGTGTTGCGAAATGAATAAGGCGTAATTTTTCGAATAAAAACTATGGTATAATTTTACAACGAAATACGATATATTCGACTCGGGGACGGGGTATCGCGTCGCGTTTCCATCTTGTTTGATAAATTCGCCAATTTTTTAATTCGTTTGTTTTATTTTCCTCGTTTGGAAGGCGCGGTGATGAAAATTACCATTTTATAGGTAGGTATTCCGCCATTACGTCGCCGATATAAACCTACACGTGGATAATTTAATTTCGTCGCGGCAATTTGTGTAAAATACTTTTCGAATTTCGAACCAATTTAATAACCTGGCGTGTGTGTATTTCTCCTCCGCATTAATGAGCTATGATACGAAAGGAGAAAATATATTTATACATATTTTCAAATTGCACACGTAAATTACACACGTCGTACATTTTATGTACTTAATGCTTGTGAAATTGCCGAAAAAAATCCTCCAGAGATATTCGACTATATACTTTCCAGTGTTACGTCGGTGTTTAAAAAACAAAATAGATAGTGATTTTTCTGTTATTTTTCTTTTTCATTTTAATATAAATGGAAAATAAAATTCGAATTGATAAAATATATGGGAAACTTGAGACTTTCCCTATTTTATGCTTCTTTACGGTATGCGTCACTGAATAAGCCTTCGTTTCACTGGTAAATTTGATTTATATATAAACGTGCGCTCGATATGATTTTGCTATAGATTTCAAAAAACGAGGATATTTTGCATGGTAAATTTATCGTAAATTACTTCGAATTGTTGGGTACCTATTCAGTTCGACGGAGCTGAAGAATATTAAAGAGTATTTTTATAGAAATAGTTAGCTTAACAAAGATTGAGAGCCGAAAATTTTTTGGGTGAAATGGGCACATGAGTGTATCAATTTAATCAGAATTTATCGAATTTAGTGGATTTTCGAGTCGAGTGTAGTTTTCCATCTGCTTTATGAGGTCTTTGATAAATTTGTATTGCATTTGTAATTACTGTTCCTAAACGAGGAATAATGAATTTCAAAATGTAGAAATAGGTACCAGAAAATCGTCTATTTTCAAGATCCAAAATTCACATGGAAAGGTGTCTAACACATAAGTGCACCCAAAAATTGTGTTATGGAGGGGCTCAGATTTTGAGAAAAAAATGGGAGGGGGTCAAAATTCAATGAAAAAATGAAGTGATTTGTTATTTCAGTGAGGCTGGAGTAGTTGGGGTATTTTTAGTAGAAAGATAACACATACCTACAGATTTGAGCGAATAAAAATTGAAAAATGACTATGATTTTCTGATTTTTTTAATCAAAATTAGGTACTGATTTTTTCTGATAAATGGGGCATCGATTAAGAAATTGGTAATTTTTGGCCGAAAAATCAGTGAAAAATCATTAATTTTCAATGAAAATTATTGCACTGATTAAAAAAGACATAATTTCTGCGAATTCAACTGATTCAAGTTTAGAGAGTGATAATTATGTTTATTCAAGAAATAGTCACTAAAATACTGTCCGAATGAAGCGAGGGCAAAATTTTTTGAAGAAATCATACTCTTCTTTGTCATTATTATGATTAAAAAATCTCCTTGCCGAGCTTAGGGGAGCTCAAGCCTCTTAAGCCCCCCTTGGGTGCGTCTATGGTCCAACAGTAGGTACTACAAACCCTAAAAATCTGTTTTTATCTTGCCTTTTTTTTGTCAAAAATGTCGAAATGACTTTTCAATTTATTCTCCTAATGTTTTCATAATTTTGGAATTACATACTTCATTTAAAAATGTTTATGATTTTTTCACCTGATAAAAAAAATGTGACGGTGAAAGGAAATTTTTGTCCTCCCCTCCTCCTCTCTTCGCCAAAAATCACGAAATGTTTGAAAAATATCCTGCTAAACTTGCTAAAGTCTTGTTTTTTTATTAAAAAAGTTTGTTAAACACCTTGCAAAGGCAAAATTTTTTACGTGTAATGTTTTAGTCAATGCCGATGAATTGTTGCTGTGTATAAGAGGGAAGAGTTTTCTGTGGGCTAATAAGAAAAAAAAGTCATAAGTATATTCCAACTCACTGACCCAAAAAATGTAACGAAAATAATCTATGGTTTATTAAATTCATGTCAAGAAGTAGATAATCTTTTTTCTTTTAAAAAATCAATGATTTTTGAATTTCAATGAAAATATTTTGAAATTTTCTTATTACCCAAAATAATATTAATATTTTTCAAAATATCTTTTATTTATTTTTCTGTGGAATTTTTGAGATTTCACCCGCGAAAAACACTTTACGATTATGTGGGGCTTTTTATTTATTTTTTAAAATCAAATTACGTAATTTTTATTATTAGCTTGTCCTAGTATTGAGAATTACCGTAACGGAACTTTTTGTAGAGGGGAGGGGGGGAAATGGATTTTGCACTTGAGAGGTCGTCAAAGTGCAATCGTGATGTTGATGTCATTCACTGCAATGGAATTTTCATGCGTTACCAACGTAAACAGTCTTTTTCATTGGTGTTAATTAAATTGCATAACCGGTTTGCCGTGAATAATAAAAATCAACATAGAAAATAGTTCTTGAAGTTTAATGGATGATTTGTGTTGTATTTTTCGCGCTGATCACGAAAAAAATAGTAAAAAAATTCCATCATCCAAATATTTTTCTCAATTTTTATTTTTTATTGAACATTTTTTTTACACTTTTTGATGACTTTTGACACTCGAAGTCAATTATTTGAGCAAAGGAAGGGTTCAACGAAAAAAATAAATAGAACATAAATTGTAAATCGTAAAATTTTATTTTTGTAGAGTTTAATTAGTTTTTTCTTTGGAGGCTTAGCTTTCGAGATATTTTGGTTCAAAGTACAACTTCTATATTTTTATTGAAAATATTTCAAAAACTAAGTATCCTAAGAAATAACTGATTGGACTCTACAAAAAGTAAATTTTATGCTCTACAATTTATATTACATTCATTTTTTCTAGGACCTTTTATTTTCCCTGAAAATCGAATCTAAGTGTCTATAAGAATATACAAAATAATAACGCACTTAAAAAAATTTAAAAAAAAAAATTCAAAATTCATTATTTTACTAATTCAATCAATTTTATTTAATTAATAAATATATATATTTTTTTATTTATTTTTTTTTTTTATTTTTTCTTTTAATGGGTTCGGACTACATGGTCTATTAGCCCAGCCCTATAACAACACAGCAATTTAAAAAATTAAAAATTCTGCATGCCACTGGTTATGCTGAGTGAGAGGTTCTCGTAGGGTTGCATTAAAAAAAAAAGAACCTGTTCTAATTTCAGCATCTGAAAAAAACATTGCTCATTTTTTATGTCTCGTCACAAAACTTGGATATATTGAAAATCATTTTCTCTGAATTTTTGAATTTTCATTGTCTTGGGCCCGAATGTTGAATCGTACCTTGAAAATTAAGGTAACGTTAAGGGTTCCTTATCGCAATTTCAATCTTCCTTAAAACCATTAAGGTTCCCTTAATTTTTAAGGTAAGATTTAACATTTGGGCCTTACTTTTCTCATGACTTTAAAATAAGTCGGAATTCTCATTTTTCTTTTGAAATTCTCTTTTTTTCGAAATTACAATATAAGGTTTAATTATCGATTATTAATTGATGGTTTAATGATAACAATTGTAGTGTAAAATTAAAGAATTCAACACAAATAAACATTCATAACAGTACTTACATGCATTTATTGATATTCCCCTACCTCCCCTAGTTTTCCATCCCTTAACCGCACCCTCCGCCATTTAATCATCCGAAAATGGAAATATCAGGCACCAGCGAATTTATTTTCACATACGTAATTAAAAAGACGTTATTACGTTTCTTTTTATGAAAAAAATCCCTCGAGATTAATGGTAAGGAAACCATCGCGAGGGGTTTTTGCATTATGTATAAGTTTATTACTTCAGATTCGATAATGTCCCCTCAAACCACCCCGGTAAAAGATTTTTTTTCCAATTCAGTGTTACCCAGAATTGCTTCGCTGGTTAATCAAAAATAATACAACACCGTGGTAAAGGGGAAAGTCACCTTGATATTTTATTTATTCGAAACCCTTACTGGTGGTGGTAGGATACGAGGTGGGATGAGCTAGCTGTATATCGAAATAGGATAGTTATTCGACAAAATTACCCTACGAAATAAGCAGGTTAGTTGATTAGTTTCCAGCAAATGGAATATCTCATTTAGGCTTATCATGCTATCGATATCAAACGAACGATTCGCGTGCCTTGTCGCTGACGATGCGGAAAATCAAAACACAAATGAATAAATATTTGAATGGGGGAAAGGAAAAAAATCGAGAAATACTTCGATCTAGGTGTATAAATAAATTGAAAAGGAAAAAACGGAAATATAGGTAATGGCGTGATGGTTTACAAAAAATCAGCACTATATAAATTACTTGTAGAATAATATAGCTTGGGTTCTGAGGTACGAGTATTAATACAGGGTGTTTCATAACTGACCAACCTTCTTCCAACTAGTGGTAGGCAACTCATCTGGAGTCGAAGTATGTATGTTTGCCTAACCTATTGAGTTACGAATTACAGATGATGAGTTATGATGTTGAATTTTTTTTGAATTTTGCTTGGCCTTTTCTATTGTGCACTACTCGACAACCAAGACAGGTAGAAAGTTGCGTTTTGCAGAAACGTATAGTCCACTTCTCACTTTCTCTAGAATTTTTCTATACGATTGATAATTGTTGTAGGTTTAGGTAAAGTGTAACGCATCAAATATTCTTAAAAAATGTACAAAAAAGTTTAGTATTTTTTCCAGGGATCCGGAGCGGAGCCGGAAGGAGGAAGGAGGAGGGTGGAGGGCCCCCTCCGAGCGATTTTTCCGGAGCCGGAGCTGGAGGGACTTTTGTAAAAATTTCGGAGCCGGAGCCATTTTGAAAAAATTTCCAGTTTGGTCCCACGCTGTGATGCGCACTCGCTACTGCGCATCACACAACATGTGTGTGGTTTGAGAATCACTGTATCAGTGTCCAGTGTCTCTGTGTAATTTCTCATTTCTCTACCACTGGGACACACACATGTCAATTTTGTCTACCACTGGGACATACGGTACCTCAAGCCCCCTGAGGAGGGTGGGGGGGGGGGGAAATTCTGTGACACCTGATTTGTGTTTGGAAGGGGGGGGGGGGGGTTAAGGAACAATTTCCATAAAAAACATTTAAAATGCAATGATTCCAAAATCGGTCGCGAAAGGGTTAACCAAGTACTGTATTTTTTATTATTTTCATTATAATTCCTTAAAATTATATAAAAATTTCGATTTTTCATCTTCGAAGGACCCTCTGGAGGGCCCTCCGGAGCCTTTTTTATTGAGCCGGAGCCGGAGCTGGAGACACTTGAAAAAAAATTCGGAGCCGGAGTCGGAGGTACTTTTTAAAAATTTTCGGAGCCGAAAGGACCAGACCCCCTCCCTCCGGATCCCTGATTTTTTGTGTTTTTGTGAATAACCAAAAAAGTACTTTGATGGTGTTAGGGTACCGTTTTGAATCTCAATTCTGAGTGTTTCATTAGTAATGACTCAAAACTGAACATCATTTTCAATTTTCTTCCCAAGGTTAACTCGGCCGATTTTTTTCAAACTTAGATACCTACATAAGAACATTCTATACAAGGGGTTTTCTTTAAAAAAATCCAACACCCCATCCAGCATTTTCCCCTTCAAAAATTTGACTCAATATTTTGAAACCTCCCTTACCCATGATAGGCTTTGAATAAAATTTTCAAAAAATCATTTTCATGTGTATTTTTTACCTCAAATAACACGTGTTTTTTCAAAATTTTATCTCGGGTGCACCATGGTTAATTTGATCAAAACCAACCTCACCTCAGTCAAATCAGGATTAATTAAGTATACCGCCGCTATAGATGTGATTGCTCCTATATTTGGTATATTTCCAGCTTGAAATAATAAAAAGTTACTGTATTGAAGCGTGTTCTCTTCGAACATTCATTTTGGGGTCAGTGATGCACCTCCTCGCCCATTTTGAGGGCAGAGTAAAACTATCAATATGGGTATCGTTTCCGCACGAATCAGGTACGCTGTATACGAAAATGAGATCAAATTCTTATTCCCATTTTAGTGGGATTTTTTGAATAATGTGATCACTTCGAGAACCCTTATCTTCGTTTCATTTTAAGTTAGGGACTGAAATTTTTTATGGTGAGTTTCCAACTCAAAATAAACCATCCCTGTGAATTTGGTCAAAATTCAGGGGTTTTTCGCTCCAACATATTGATAGGTCTATGTCTTATAGGGTGGAGAGCGAAAAAAAAACATACCTCGGATTTTGACCAAACTCGGTAGGGTTGTTGGGTCACTATCGAAGACTACTCCAAAAAAATTGGTGGTGTTAATACTATTTACCCCCCCCCCTTTTATATGTGCCCTCCCGCTTCACCCATATTTGTTTTTATTTAGCAATAGCAATATGATTGAGAGGTGAGGTATGGTGGGGTAGGCACATGGGAGGGGGTAGAAAGTCAAAAATGTTTCTTGACCCTGTACCCCCTCCTATGTGTCCACCCCACCTCATCCCTTAATCATATTGCTATGGCTAAATAAAAACAAATGGGTGAGGCGGGGTGGGCACATATAAACGGAGGGGAGAGGGTAAATAGTATTAACACCACCAATTTACATAATACTACTGTTTTCATGCCAAAAACATACAGTTTAGTACGATTTTATAAGTACGTCACGTTTTCAAATAACCGTATATTTCCCCGACCCCCTTCCTTCAGGACTCTTATCTCCTCTGCTTACAGTCCTACTGAAAAATTGTTCATACAAAAAATGTCGGAAATTGAGAGGAAAAACAAAAAAGTACTGAACTATTTTTATCCGGAAATCAACCCTCGAGAAGATAATGTGAAAAAACGGCGTTTGTGAGGGGTTAACCCCCTCTTAAAAAGTTAGCCTGAGGTCTGTGGGTTGGTAACTCTTTGGGGTTATTCAGGAGACCACTCTTTTCAATTTTCCGAAATAAAAGCTTTGCTAGGCAAAAATGTTTTTTCATTTTCTAATTTGCCTCCACTGTTACGAGTTTAGAAAAGGTTTAGAACAAGGTTTGTTTAGAAGTGAAAATGAAAAAAAATGAGTAATAAAAGCTTTATTCCAAAAATTCGCTAAGTTGAAGAACGTTTTCCTATAATTATATTTAATATTGCTATTTCGTTTGTTGTTTTGACGAAGGAATTTAATAAATGAAATTATTCATGTCTTTTCAGTTGATTTATCTTTGAAATGTTTGCAGAAAACTGTAAAAAAAATTTGCCCCCGAAAAAAATTAAATTTTTGGTTACTTTTGGTTACTTTTTGGTAATTTTTTGGTCACTTTCTGGGCACTTTTTGCACAAAAAAAGTTACTAAAAGTTACTTTTTCCTTCAAAAATTTCGCTATGATGCCTGTACCAAGGATATAGCTTTAAAATAAAATAACATAACATGATGTGAAACTGGGGAATAGAATGTTAACGTACCTATTAAAATTTACTTCATTTTTTTTGGAATCGATTGGAACCGATTCACAAATTGATTGTGATGGTTCTTGTTCTAATTTAAAATTAATTGAAATGGTTCCTGTTGGTGGTGGTTTTTATCCAGAAATACCCTTTGCTTGTACTGGTGGTTATGTTAATTTTCAAACTTCAGTTTTTTTCTGGTTCTTCCAATTGGGAATTTCACTTCCCTCCCTGAATCAGTTTTGTTTTGGGCTTTTTTGGGGAATTTTGCAACACATGAATCGGTTCCAATTGATCTTGGCTCTCAATTGAAAAATAAAAAAAAGTGGTTCTGTTGGGTTTTGGTTCTGGCGGTTTTCAACACCGAGTTCAATACTGCAAACCTCATCTGGCTGTCTCATTTAGTCACAAAGGTAGCAATTTTTGAAATTTTAAAAATCAAGAAAGTGAATTTTTGCAAGAGCACAACTTAGCCCCTAAAATTCAAAGGTTAGGCAACCATACATACTTGGGCCAGGATGAGTTGCCTACTCGCTGGTTGGAAGGATGTTGGTCAGCTACGAAACACCCTGTATACCAGCAGTTAATAAAACTGACGGTGTAATTTCACCTATTGCGAAACAATTTACTATGTAGAAGATACAGGTACCCTTGGCGAATGCTTAACGCCTTCTAAAGGGCTATAATTTTCCGAATCAGGCAGGCTTAATTTGTTAAATGAAACGAGCCATTTGCATTTCTCAAAGTTTATCCTGAATTAAACTCGTACCGCTGACGTTTATGATGAAATAATTGAACGTTTAGTAGACCACACGGTGTTTGGCGCCGAGAGAATATTATTAATAAAAGAATACCCTTTATATATACGGTTTTCGGTACGTAAATTCACGTGTGCAGGATAGGTGCCTATTTAAAAGCGGAGATTTTCTTATTAGCATTTATCGTTCGACGCAATGTAAATAGTACACGGCGAAAAGCAGCTTAATTTGGGCTCTTTTGACTTGCTAATATTCGCAGTTAACATAACTTAGTTGGCCTTATTTTAGTTTTCTCTCTTTAAATTATTAAATTGTACAGAACGACATTCGTATAAAACCGCAATAACCTAATTATTCTAATGAATAAGACGTCGCGTCGCCTTGTGCATCCATATTCGCAGACCCGTCGGTGGTGAAATTTAAAATTTCGAATAATAATGTTTTTAGCGAAGGGGCTTTTGTAAACACGTAGTTATCGCGAGCTTCGGCGATGCCAATATTATGCGCAAAAAGCTGCGAGAAAAAGAGACGAAGGGGAAAAAACCGCGAGAAACGGTTACACAGGCGTTAGACTTCTTTAATAGTTAATCTTGTTAATATGTAGCAGCTTCTTCGGAGGGTTAACTTTACGAGCTTAGGAGCCCTTTTAGTATATATAAAATCGGCTACACCGTGGAGAAGATATGAGCTCGAAATACAAAGGGGAAGTTCATGTTTAATGAATATCATTACCGCTTCGTCGATCGGTATTTACTTATTGCCAACAGATTCGCCCAAAAACTACGTATACAAATGCATCGTGCAATTTCATTTGCATATTTCTTTGTCAGCGCGTTATAACGGTTCCGTTGTTGAAAAAATACAAAAATACGAATGTTTTTTTTTTACAAAGTTGTGAAAAAAGGCGAGCTATTGTTACTCGATTGTGAAAAGTTTATCAAAATGGGATAGAAAAACACAGCCTTCCGTTACATTAAATTGTCACAACAAATAGGTATATAATTCGTGGTCTGTTGTAACGATTATTGAAATTTCCATTAAATTACACCCTTGCGAGCACTTTCATAGAATTAACCAACTACCACGTAATTAAGCATTCCTTTTACCTTTGTTTGGGTAATTTTATTACACTAACACGTTTTTTTTCCACCTTCAACAACACTATTCGCTCGAGCCTATCATTTTAGCCTTTTATCATACACATATACTATGAAAGTAGTCACGCAGTTCCCTTTTTTTTTTCAGGTACCGACTACCGGTACACCCGAAGATGGTAAACTAATAATGCAAAACGTACTTTGCGATAGCCATCTGTTTACCGAAGTTTCGTTTGTTTTGCGTGAAAAACGTTTTTATTTTGTTTTTTTCATTAACTCGCGTTAATGGTAATTGTATTTTTCAACGTTAAATGTTTATTAAGGGAGTAGATTGAGAGGTTAGCGAGAGAGGGTAGCGGGCAGAGGGGAGGGAATTTTGAATTTCAATTGATTGATTTTGATTGATTTTTCGAATGATTTTTATTTTTTCAAAATATATTTTCGACTTTTATCTCAGAAGGGAATTTTTACAACTCGAATTCGGCGATTTAGCTGAAATTTGCCTCACTAAAAGAGTATGTCACGGATACCTCGGAACCAAAATTTGAGCTGCTTGAATTGATTACAGCGTCTTCTGGAATAATTCTAGTGAGCGGGGGGGGGGGGCAACTTGTACTGGAGGATCCAGAACGACTCGAAAATGATAAGAATCGATTCGGGAGTTGATTTTAGCATTTTAATTAATTTTCAGATTTTTTCTTCGCGACTTATTATTTTTATGAAAAATCAATAATCAATTGCCCATTTCAGTCATTTTCAAAAATTCGCCGAAAATCGGAAAATCCACTTCGGCAGTTTCTGGTTCCGAGGTATGGGTGATATGTTCTGCAAAATATCCAAATTTCGGCTCCATTGTGGCGTATATGGGCTGTAAGAGTTCTCTTGTGAGATTTTTGAATTTTAAATAACGAAAATAATATGGGATTTTTTTATGATCCACTTTTGATTTTTTTTGTTTAGGCCTAAAATTTTACTGCTGGTTGGGATACCTCCTTTGTGAGAGATAAGAGAGGAAATCGTGAGAAAATCTGTGAGAAAATTTACTAAAATTCAGTGAATTTGATAAATTTTGTCCTGTTCTGAAATTCTAACAGTGCAATGTTGCTTTTCTTTTGAATAAGAGAGAAGATACAGCTTTGATCAAAAATCTGATTTAAATCTCCGATAAGGTTTCTTTGAAATATTTTTCAATTTGAGTAAAATAGGTATGTATGGTCAAATACTCGGACAATTCTCAGCGAACTTGAAAAATCGTTCAGATAACGTATAATTTTAATCAAAATATTTAAATAACTAGCTTTTGTCATATCCTTTCATTGCTGTTGTTATTGTCAAACTGATTTATTTTTATTATAATTTATCATAAGTATATCCGTTTAGAGAGGAAAATGATACAAACGATAGAAATGGATGGGATGACTTCCTGTCCGGAAAATTGATTAGAATTTGCATACTGATGATACCATATTTATTAGGGTGGCCCTTATTTACATATGATGATATTTTTTTTTTCGAATTTGTGAGGTCCTACCCCCTAAAATTGTTACCTAGCATGAAAAAATGATGTCCTGAAAATTTCACCAAAATTGATGAAGGTTAACCCGTGCCTCAAACGTGTTAAAGTTTTTCAATTGTAGTAGCGCGTCACATCAGTATGACCCACGCGGAGCCGTGCGGTGTTATCTGTAGAACGGCGCTACTGTATGTTGTCAATGTGCAATGAGTTGAAACTTGAATTTATAAACTGTTACAAAACAAAGGATTGCTCAGGGCGCATGCTTATTATCTTTCACGGTGTATTTGGTATAGTTATTTACTTATTACCATTTATCCTCGTTAAGGTGCGTAATTTTTCGCTATTTTCATCATAAAAAATCAGTGAAAAGGTGAATTTTGAGAATTGAAGCAAAACGATCGCGAAATGGGTGTTTATCGGGTTACCCGCGGAACCTGTCATAAGCTTTGGAACCACTTATGCCATAGATGTACTACCTAGGACTCGACAATTCTCAAGCGCATGTTGGAACCCCCTCTTTTTCCCATAGGTGGCGCTGTACACAGATAAAAAGTATGAGATACAAAACAAAAAAAAAATTGAACAAGATGAACACGATTCTGATAGTACTCAAAAAACTGAACAAAATGGCGTTTTCAAACATTTTCCCCCACCCTTCATTTTCTCTACCACCACCCCAAATTTTACCAATTTAAAGAGGGAGGGGAGAAATTTGAAAAAAATTGAAATAATGAACACGATATTTAATGTACTCGACGAGAGAAGAAATTGACGTATTCAGAATTTTTCTACCTCCCTCCATTTTCTCTCCCACCCCTCTCCATTTTACAAATTTCAAAAGGGAGGGGAGAAATTTGAAAAAAATTGAAATAATGAACACGATATTTAATGTACTCGACGAGAGAAGAAAAATGGCGTATTCAGAATTTTTCTACCTCCCTCCATTTTCTCTCCCACCCCTCTCCATTTTACAAATTTCAAAAGGGAGGGGAGAAATTTGAAAAAAATTGAAATAATGAACACGATATTTAATGTACTCGACGAGAGAAGAAAAATGGCGTATTCAGAATTTTTCTACCTCCCTCCATTTTCTCTCCCACCCCTCTCCATTTTACAAATTTCAAAAGGGAGGGGAGAAATTTGAAAAAATTGAAATAATGAACACGATATTCAATGTACTCGACGAGAGAAGAAAAATGGCGTATTCAGAATTTTTGAAAATGTAAATGTTACCTAGCATGAAAAAATGATGTCCTGAAAATTTTACCAAAATTGGTGAAGGTTAACCTGTGCCTAAAACGTGTTAAAGTTGTTCAATATTGTATGTAGTAGCGTGTCACATATAACCCGTGCGGTGAAGTTATTAAATTATCTACCCGGGATTGAAATTTTGGCCTAGTAGGGAGCTAGGGACCTAAGTACAAAATTTACATTTTCATATTTTTTAATGTAGATTTTTCCTAAGTGTATTTTGTTTTGGCTGTTTCTTTGAACTATGGTCCAAAAATTGCAAAAACCCAAGCAGAAATGTTGTTGTTAGCAGATTTTTCAAATTTTGAGTGTTTTATACCAAAAAAAATCGCCATATAAAGAAACTAATGTTGGATTTGTGTTTAGCGAGTCATAGGAACCCGATAAACACCCATTTCGCGATCGTTTTGCTTCAATTCTTAAAATTCACCTTTTCACTAATTTTTTATGATGAAAATAGCGAAAAATTATGCACTTTAACGAGGATAAATGGTAATAAGTAAATAACTATACCAAATAAGGTCATTTGGGGTAATTGTAAACACGGGGTAATTGTAAACAAGTCGTGCTGTAAATACTTAAATGCAATCTAGCGAGCTGGAGTTGCCAAAAATAAAAACTTTGAATACTTGGTCTTACTATAATAAAAAAACTTCGGGTTCTTGGTGACAGCTGTGATAAAAAATTTCGCGATGAAAAAAACATGATATCAAATTTCGATTTTCACACAATTTACGTAATCTTCAAAATTCGAGAAAAAATAGAAAAAAGTAAAAAAGTTGGTGTTTGATGCATTAATTTAGTTCTACAGACATTCAAAAATGATGAAATTCAATTCTTATGGTTTTTGAAGCTGAGAAATTAATTTTCTGCAGCATTTACAAATACCCATCAAATTTTTCAGGTGTGGGGTAATTGTAAACACGTGTTATTTAAATGGGATTCACAAATTTAAACACAAAATATATTTTTTTTTGTTTTGATTTTTTTTGATTTTTTTTTACAAGTTAGTTTTTCTACGCGTTTAAATATTTAATCTGTATAATTTTTTTCCAAATTATGCAAAAAAACCCGAGTGATACGTTTTTTATGGGGCATAAATGTATGCATTTACATTTACCCCATCATTGTGGGGTAAATGTAAATATTCTTGTCCAATTGTAAACGAAGTCCATAATTTCGGAATGAATAATCGAATCGATGAAAACAAACCGCCATATTACTCCTCATACATTCATTGATACATGGTAAAAATTTCAATCACTTTGCTTTCTTACTTACAGAGTAAAACGAAAAAGAGTATCACAAAATCGGTTCAATTTTCCGAAAAATGTACAATTACCCCAATTGACCTTACACCGTGCAAGATAATAAGCATGTGCCCTGAGAAAGCCCTGAGCAATCCTCAGTTCATAAATTCAAGTTTCAACTCATTGCACATTGACAACATACAGTAGCGTCGTTCTACAGATAACACCGCACGGCTCCGCGTGGGTCATATTGGTGAGACGCGCTACTGCAATTGACAAACTTCAACACGTTTGAGGCACGGGTTAACCTTGACCAATTTTGATGAAATTTTCAGGGTATCATTTTTTCATGGTAGGTAACCATTTTAGAGGGTAGGACCTAAAAAAATCGAATTTTTAAAATAAGGGCCACCCTAATATTTATTCGTATCGTCATGCGTCAGTTTAATCACAATTTTCGTTCTGAGTATAATTTGAAAAAATTTTTACAAGGGAGGTATCCAAACCAGCTGTAAAATTTTGGGTCAAAGCAAAAAAAAATCAAAAATAGATCATAAAGGAATCTCACATACAAATTTTTATGTGCCAAAGTTCATTTCAAGAATTTTGGCAAATTTTTGAAATTTCAAAATTATGTACTTACGTAATCGCCCTCCAGAAATAAAAGTTTGATCTAAGTGACGAAAAAAGCTAGAATTAGGTGTATACTTACTTACCCTATTTTCGACCTTCTGAATCAATTGGAAGCTGTTTCGAAACGTTTATAGGAGCCTCCAGAAAATCTTGAAAATTTTCAGCATGGAAGAAATGCTCTTAAAAATGGTCCATATGAATTTATTGGTATTTTTAAATTTTTTCCAGATAGAAATTCTGCCAAAAAATATAGATTTGGCCCAGAAATTACGGATTTTGGAAAATTGTATTTTAATCAATCAAATAGGTCATCAATATTAATTATCTGAGTTTTTTTTAAGTGTTTAAGTTTATATGGGTCTTTTTTATGGGATTTTCTTCAGCGCTGGAAAATACCAAAATTTTCTGGAGACTTCAAAACGTCTCAAAACTTCTTCCAATCGATTCAGGAGATCGAATAGATAGGTATGCACCCAATTTCAACTTTTTTCATTGACTAGATCAAATTTTTATATTTTACAGGGAGAGGAGGAAATTTCGGAATTTCAACAATTCTCCAAAATTCAAGAAATCAACTTTAGCACCTGAAATTTTGGATATGGGGTTCTTTTATTATTTTTGTTTCGGTCCAAAATGTATTGCCAGTTGGAATAACTCTCTCAAAAGGGGAGGCAGTGATTTTCCTATCTTTTCACAATTTGAAAAATATCTTGAAATAATTTTAAAATTTGAGCAGCAAAAACCTGAGAATGCTTTTACCCGCCTCCCCTCTGAAATTCGTAAAATGCTTGAGAAAATGTTCTGAAAAAGGTATTGCATTTTCATTATTTGCAATTTCTTTGGTTTAGTGCAATTTTCAATTGATTAATCAAATTTATTCAAAAATTGTAAATTTATGATTTAATTATTTTCATTGATTTTACGAATTTATGGAATTTTCCACGAAATCATAAATTCACAATATCATCAATTTACAATTTTAACCAAAATTATGATGTCATCAGTTTTCATGATTATTTTTTTATTAGGTAGGTACACCGATTCATAGAATTTATCTGGAAGACCTGAAATTTAAAATTACATGAATTCAAAAAACTTTTTCAAATAGATAAAAAAAAATCAAAAATTTATTAGTTCGTGGAATTTTTGATAAAATCATTTCATAGAATTTTTTCTCTGAAGAATTTTTCATTTATTCTTCCTTTTCCAAAATTTTTCAGAGATCAAAAATTTATGATCTCATCATCAGTTTATGGAATTTCTACTCACTTATTTCAATGTAGATTTTTTTATTCTTATGAAATTTACAAGAAGATCATAAATTTTAAGTCATCGATTGGTTGAATTTTCTTTAAAATCTTTAAAAACGTTTCATTTTAAGTATTTACTGATTCCACTGATTTATCTATTTCGTCTGTTGAAAAAATGATCCAAAAAATAATTCAAATCAATTTGTGAAATATTTTTCTGGATCTTTACTTTTTGTAGGTACTTACCTACCTATTTTTTCGATCTGTTGATTTTTCAAGAAAACGTAAAAACTCAAAATTACATCTATTTTTCTTTTTTTCGTAATCAGAATCTTTAAATAATTACAATTTCATCATTTTTATGGAATTTTTTACGAGATCATAAATTTAAATATAAGAATTCATTGAATTTTCTCAAAAAAATCGTTTATGATTTTATTGATATCGTTAAATGTTGAATCTCGTCAGTTTATGAAAACTTTCAGAATAATAATGATTTCAACAATTTATTAGGCATGTAAGAGAGAAGAAAGAGTTGAAACCACTCGTTTGACAAAATTTTATAAATTTTCTTTTTACTTAGAACTTCAATTTCAAAATTCCAAGAGACCAAAAATCCAGATGGAATTAATTTTCACTCCACTTACACCTCTTTTTCGAATACCTAGCAGAAAACAAAAATACAAAAAAATATAAATTTTATGCTCTTAAAAATCGTAAATAACTTTGAAAAATTGTCGGAAATATTATTATGACATGAAAAAGCACATACTTATGCAGTGAATTGGTATAGGACTAGATGATGCACTTGTTGGTCTCCAAAACGAGGAAATAAAAGCTAAAGAAATACGTTTTCTCAGCCCTGTCTCGTTCAAGCGACCCCTCGGTTTTTTGAGTTCGAAAAAAACATCAAAAATATACCGAGTGACAGTATAAATTTCAAAATTTCCCTAGGGCGCAGTTTTTTTGCGTTGGTGCATTTTATTGCGATGCTTTTTATTCATAGTTTTTTCTCCCTGAATTATTAATGCGTTTCCTGCATAATCTTATTGGTAGATGCTTCATAGTACCTGTGAAGTATTTATTTGTTCATTATTTTTGAAGATTTCGTCGAACTTTTCGTTTCCAAAGTTCGCATTTGAAATTGACGTATGATTTTAGTAGATACCTACTCGTTTAAAAATCACGCGCTGTGGACACTCTTGGTGTACTTATGGTTAAGTCATGTTACGAAATAACTCGAGAGACGAATCGAGTAAAGCAATTTCGGAGTGAACTACGAGAGAGGGATCAATTCAGCGCCGGAAAATGTACTTGTCTGGGATAAACATCCATTAATTACTGTAATCGCAACAACGCCAGCAACATGGACGCTTTGTTTATAACGTCTGGATAAATTAACGCGCCACTTTGTTGACATAGACGTGACCAGAAAGACTATGCGGGGGAGGAATTCAACAAGTAATTCGCCAGGGGGAGAAATGAAAGTAAGACAGACGCCAAGCATGAGCTCGAGTGTCGAGTTTCGAGCACATGAAAAATGAAAATTCACGCCCGAGATGGTGGCATTTTCAAAGCAGATAAGAAATGGGTGGAGACGAATGCATTATGGAAAAGAAATAAAATCGAAGCTATCGAGACGAGACAGAAAAAAAATACTTGGGTGTAAATTGAAATCTATTGTCTATCATCCATCAATAAGGAAATTTTCGCTTTTATTCGTGACTACTTGGGCATTTGCAGGGATCTTTGGTTGAGGAAGAAATTAACGGAAAAGTTGTCGATTTTTTCTTCACGTACGTTTTGGCTTTTAAAAGTTAACGAACCAATAACGAAGCAGGAAGAGTTTAGAGTTCTGACTGTAATGTTTGATTAACGCTCATCAGTATGGCCGTCATATCTGGGGCGAAGAATTACCGAAATCAATCGTTTAAAAATCTGACTATATAAGAATTGCCGAAATTAGATTTAATTCCCCAAAAGGATTGGCAGTGTAGAATTTAAGAACAAAAGTTGTGTGCGTGACGATAAAAGCACACTGACTGGAGGCAATATGCTTTAAACTTTATAACTATGATTAAGTAGCAAACTTTCGAACTTTTATTACCTTTTACAGAGTTTAATTTCCACCAGGATTTAGATTCTCTATTGGAAGCCGGTTATTTCGTGCCAAGTGGATTTTCAAACCGTCCTTATCAGATTATCACCTACGTTCGCTCGTAGACTCGAAATTATTATTTTATTGCCGTTTCAAAAAGTTGGACACTTGATACATGTGATGATATTTGTCATCTACGAGAATCTTGCCGGGCTTCTCGCGCCGGCTTTTGTTAACAATTGTCGAAGATTTCGTTCGGCTTGGTCCCTTTCCGAATTCCGCAACCGTTTGCGAATAAAATTACGTATTTAGAAAATAGCGCCGAGAACCTTTATAAAAACGTAATTTTCTCGGCCGAATTGAAAGAAGGCGTTTGAGTTAGGGGTTGGAATTAGATGACTTTGCTGTTACAGAGTGCACCGGGCCGTGTACGCGTAATGTATTACATGATCATCTATCTCATTGTCAGTTTAGAGAAAGCCTACGTACGAAGGGACATTTCCTTTTCTAAATAATGCGAACTTACGCAATTTCGCAGCGATATGACAATGATGCTCAAAATTCGCGTGACGAAGAGTCGTTTCCTCGTAGGCTTTATGCCCATATTTATTTAATTGGCTGAGTTGAAATTATTCGAAATTTTACTGCTGAATGTACGTGAACGTTTCGATATTTGGTTGGGGGGGTTTCTTTTTAGTCGAATTGCCCGGTTAATGGGGTATTTTTAAGGAAAATATAGGCTATTGAGGTGTTAACGTCGATTTATTGGGGTGTGTGAGGGGTTTTTAAAGAGGTAGATAGTTCAAAAGTCTATGTATAGGTAAGAGCTTTTTTCTTCGCATCACAAAAATGATCTTATTTGGATTAAAAATTGGTAATTATTGAAACAAAAAGAAAAAAATAATGACTTGAGGTTCAAAATGGCATTTCAAAGTTTCAAAAATAAATAAAGGCTCCGATTACATATTTCATTTCATTTTAGTGCTCAGAAGGTTCGACTTATGCGAAATCGACACCCATATTGCCGACCTTATATCAACTCAAAATGGGGGTGAGAGGGCTAAAACGGGGTTCCAAAAGTTCGGGTCCCTCAAATATGATTTTATATAGATTTCAATGTCAGATATTATCGTAAATCTCATTTAGGGCGAAGAAAATTTTTTTGCTGCTAAAGTGCGCGTAAAATGGGGAAAAATAAAAAGTACACGGTTTTTTTTGGGGGGGCTTCAGTTTTTTTGACCAACTTCCGCCAATTCAAAATTTTCAAAATTTTTGTGGTGTACTTATGGATAAATGGCGCTCATTTTGAGGGGGAAAAATCCATTGCCCCTTTAACTCTCCATTGCAAAAACGGGGTTCAAAATTTTCAAAGAGATATAAATCAGCCAAAAATTGCCTAAAAATTTTGAAAAAAAATTTCGAGGGTTCCTCTAAACATTTAAAAGTTATCTAAAAAAACGCGACATCTTTTCATGTATTTGGAGAAAAACGAAAAAATTATGAAAGATTGAGGGTGGGTTTTTGGCTAAAAAAATCTAAAAAATTCTCAAAAGTTTGTTACCTTTCCCCGACTCCCTGTTCATACCATATAAATTTCAAAATTTTTGGTTGCATGAATGACGAAATGGGTACCTATTTTTGAATAGAAAATCGCATTTTTTTCACCTGTTCTCCCAAATCAAAAAATCTGAAAAAATTTGAATTATATTGTACCAATTACCAAAAAGAAAAAATGTATGTGTTTTGGTTTTGAAATTAGAGCGATTTTAAGGTTTCCAAGTGGGGTTTTAGCTAGAAGGTGGTGCAAAAAAATCTGAAAAAATTCTCAAAAGTTGGTTATCACTTCCCGAGTACACCACATAAATTTCAAATTTTTTGGTTCATTAGGTTCCAAAATGTGATTTTTTGAAGAAAACTCGATTTTTTTGGGGGGAGGGTGAAAGGGAGTGAGGTGGGAGGTGGAAAATGCGCCCTAAAATTATTTTCTGGAGTTCTTAATAATGTCTGATGGTTAGTTTCAAAAAGAAGCTCTTAGGCCGATTCACCTATCTTAACCGGGGGTACCCTTTGCAGTCTACATGTTTTACTCTAGAGCATTTATATGTAGGTACCTAACCTAGGAATGATTTTTCACCTTAACTGATCCCTTTCAAATTACAGAGACAAAAATTGCTCACATTTCAAATTATTACAAACTAGTATTTTTTGTAGATTTCCATAAAAAAATAATTAAAAATAAAAATTTTCAAAATGAAGTTGAATACTTTTTTGATCTTGTAATTGATGATTTTGTTTTTTCATGAAGGTAAAAAGTTTTTGAAAATTGCAATTCAACAAATTCAAGATGTAAAGTTTTTGAAAATGAAAGTTTAAAAAAATAAAAATTTCGATGTTTTAAAATCCTTACCCACCAATTAAAAAAAACTTAAACTTCGATAGCAAATCTAAATTTTTTGCCAATCTCCTCTCTCCGACATTAGACCTAGACGTAAAAATCCTAGAAATTATATACGTCCAATATTGAAGATTACAAAAAAATTGGGAATATTGAGAATATTTGATGTTAATGAAAATAATTTAAATTTCAGAATTCAATTTTAAAAAATATTATTGAGTTAGGCATTAAAATCTAAAATTTTAAAAATTTTCTTCAAAAATGAAACGATGATTAATGATGAAATTCTTAGAAACTGAAAGTTGGAATTAGAATGCTCTTCAAAAAAAAATTGACGCGAAAATTTTTTTGTATTGATGATTTTTTTTTTGAAAATTCAATCTGATCTTCCATCAAGATTATCTTAATTTTGCCGAGATGAATTTTTGGAGGGAAGGGGGGGAGGATTAAAATTACCTCGCTGAAAATTTTGCAATAAGTCTAAAAAATCCTAGAAATTCCTGCATTTTCTATTTTAAAATTATGATACAAGATTATTTTTTCTTCACTTCTTTATGTACTTACCTCAAAATTTTTAGTTACTTATTGTAAGAATCAAATTTTAAAAAATAAGAAAAATGAAAAACTTTTCAAAAATCATTAAAAATTTCATATTGAAATGAATTTTTTTGAAATGAAAGAATCAAAATTTTGGGATTGAAAAATGAAAAAATTGAAACGTAAAACAATAATTATGAATTTTTCAATCGAGAAGATTTTTTGAGCAAAAAAAATTAAAATACTTACTTAGGTAGTAGGTACTTATAGATAATTTTTTTTGATGAAAACTGAAAAATGTTTTGGTGGCAAAATGTAAAATGGTTTAGAAATTGAATTTTGTCAATTTTCATTGCCTAATATTGAAATCTGTTTAAAATGAAGTTCGAACAAACGAACTAACGAAGGATGTAAGTACTTCTGAATGTTTATTATTTTAAAATGTGTAATTTTTGAAAAATTCTATGGAAAAAATTCGAAAATACCAAATTATTTCAACTCGAAAAATTTTCTTACTTGATGAAATTTTGAAAACTTGAAGATTTTGAAAATCATTGGCCTGAAAATTTTTATATTTCAGATTTAAAAAAATGTTTTAAAATAAAATTCATATTCAGAATTTTTGAAATGGGGTTTCTTGATTGAAATGGAAATTAAAATTACCAGGGGAAGGGATGAATAAGGTCTAGAATTTAAATCGATTTCAGATTCACGATTCACGAAAAGTGTAGGGTAGAATATCTGTTTTGACGTATGGTAATGCCTTTGTAGTTTATAGCTACTTAACTGTTGCACTTTTCCAGTTTTCGACCATTTGGACTCCAATAATTACCCAATGGTCGATATAATGGCGGGTATTCTGGCATATGGCATTTTGAATATTACACCCTGATGACTTTTTCAGCTTCCAAAAAAAAGGTTTCCAGTTTTAAATTCATTCTGTAAATTCTTCGCCATCTTTATCGATTACGCTGTCTGATTATCTCCTTCATTCGGCAAATTCGGCTAAAAAATCACCGCAACTTTTTATATCCACCGTTTAGGTAGGTACTCGGCAATAAACATTATTTTATTTGATGAGAAACAGTTGTCCTTATCAGCGGGCTATAATCCGGCCTTAGAACCTCTTAAATGGGAATTTAATACAGTTACTTTATTGATAATGGTTCATTAATTAAACGGCAAGGAAAATATCATCAATTACCCTCGAAGAAAACCCACTACGGGTACCTTGAATCAAATCACGCACGAAAGTGAATTTTAAAAGGAAACGCTTAAATAAACGAATTCCACAATGAGAAAACTCCATCAAACTAAGTTTACACATCATCGTCGCCTTTGACGTATACAACATCGCCCTTCGCGAAGGTACAGACGAGGGGGCATTTAGAAAAAGGTACCAACGTTTAAACGAGAGAAAAAGGCTAGCATCATCAAATGACGCGACGATAAGGAAAGAAATATATAATAAATTCCGCAGGTACACCGGTGCATTAAAGCTGCGCGTAAATCTCAACGAGGCGAGGGTGCCGAGGCGGGGGACCTCGGGCCGCGCCGAGCTCCGTGGCAATGATATATGATCGTAAATTAGAGTCAAAAAATTTGATATAATTAAAAATTTTATAATTAATTACGACGCGCAAGACACGCTGTGGCTGTGCGAAAACTTACGAACCCCTTTTTTTTAATTCTTGTAAGTCTATAAAAAAAGATAAAATGCGAAAAGAACATATACCTTACAAAAGCACTGACATGGCGCTGTTTCAACTTTTTTCCGAACTGCGGCGGCAGCTTGTATCTCCCCGGAGATGATTTTTGGTAGACATTCTTCTCCCGACGATAGGATAAAGAAAGACCGGATAATATATTTATCCCAAAGTAAAAAGCAGGCGAATTTTCCCTCTTTTAAATGAACATTTTACGCGTTGGAGCATAGCCAAATCTTTCGCCATTCCTTACTTAGAGGCTTATCACATTCAAAACCTTTATTCTTTTTTACTTTATAACGACGTGTTTACTAGTTCGGAATGTTAATAGCCATACATAGTTAAATTTAAATGCACGTCTTGTAAAAAAATACATCATAGGAGTGTAAATTTTCTCGACATGGTGAAAAAAAATAACGAGACTTTGGGTGCAAATCCATCCAAAGTTGGGTTTTTTGAAAAATTTTCTTCGACGAAAATGTAGCTAGGTAGGTGGCGTATTCGTTTTGAAGTTTATCGAGGGTTAACTTCTTGGTTGTTTAACATTTTACGCGTGTACGTTGCTATACTAAGAAATGATTTGAATAACTGAGTATACGGATTAGAAATGCATGAAGAATACCTACCTTCCTATATACGATCGATGACGCGAACGAGCTGAATATGCAATTGTATACGTAGATATAATTAATTTAGAGAATTTATGCAACTATGATAGCGATAGCATCGATGATTCGATGAAATACTTAGTAATAGGCTAGTTTTGAGTGATTTAGACTTATATTTCATTCAATAGATGAATTAGGTATCATTAATTAATCATATCTGTTCTGATTTTCTCGCAGGTCGAGTATAACGGTTTAGAGGAGAGTTGGAAATTTCAAGCACGTTTCCAAACTAACAAACAGGCCTGAACCTAAACCTACAGTATGTAAATTTGAACCAAATGGCGAATGGTTGGCTTAATTAGAAAATATGCTGATTTTTTCCATCTTGAACGAGAGGAGAGTAAGTGGACATTCGTGTTTGTGATGAATTTACAATTAATTAGATAGGTAAACTTATTGTACGATAAGAAATATGGGCAAAATATTTATCATTTTTAAATGGTTAGTACAACGTAAGACTACCTTGTGTCTAGACCTTAAAACGACCAGGTAAAAAGTTCACCCCTGACTCAACATTTAGCCTTGTTCAATTCCAATTGCCCTTAAAATTCGATTAAGTACGTATATGGTACATTCACAGAGTGTTGAAAAATTGAGAAAAATCCATATCTGGGTGATATAGCCTTAGTTTTGGATGTTTTAGATGTACGTAGTTCGGAATCACTAACTATGTTTGATGGGATCTTGACGAACTAAGCCCATAAATTTATTCTAATTTCCAAGTTGACATTTTTTTAAATCTAAATTTTTTCATTTTTTTCAAACTTGCGCCCAATTTTAAAATTTTTTCAACAGTAAAAAATTCAACTTTTTTCAAAATATTCCCAATTTTGATTTTTTTTTTTAAATTTCATATTTTTTAAGAGGGTGCTCTACGCTTTTCGGGTTGCATAAGGGAGAAATGGATAAGGCAAAAATTAAGTTTTGAATTTGCGTTTTTTTTTTAGTTTTAAGGAAATGAAATGATGAAATAATTTAGGAATGTGATTTTAATACGTAAAATAAAGTAAATAAAAGTATTGAAAAGTTTCATTTACCAATATAATTATGATACTGAAAATTTGAAGAAATTGAGAGTTGTTGGCGGTTTTTGCAAGATTTCTCCGAAACTACTGGATCAAATTTGATGAAATTTGGATATGTGATGTAAAATAACATTTCTGACAGGCTGAAAGAGCCCTTTTTTGATTTTTGCAAAAAAAAATTGAATGTGAAATATTTTTTAGAATTTTGAAAAAAAAAATGAAAAAAGGGCTATTTCAGCCTGTTAGAAATATTATTTTACATCACGTATCCAAATTTCATAAAATTTGATTCAATAGTCCGGGAGAAATCTTACAAAAACCACTAAAAAATCTTACATCTCTTCAAATTTGCAGTATCATTATAATATTAGCAAATGAAACGTTTCTATACTTTTATTTTCTTTATTTTACGTATTAAAATCATATTGATACATTATTTCTTCATTTCACCTCGTTAAAACTCAAAAAAACGCAAATTTAAAATTTAATTTCTGCCTTATCAATTTATCGCTTATGCAACCCGAAAAGCGCAGAGCACCCTCTTAAAACTGCTTTCAATTAGTGAGTTGAAAGAAATTTTGAAAAACATAATATTATGAACTTGAAATTTTTTTTAATTCAAAATTGAAAAAATTTAGAGAAAAATTTCGGGTTAGAAGAAATTTTTAAAATGTGAAGTTGAAAAAAAATTGAAAAAAGTCAAGTTGCAAAACTTTGAGAAAATTTAAATTAAAAAAATTTTCAGTTGAAAAAATTTTTAAATTGGAAAAAATGTTCGTATCAAAAATGTTTCTAACTTTAATACTTAAAAATTTGTTCGAAGGCATTTTCCGGGGGGGGGGGGGGGGGGGAGGTTTGATGAAAACCTCAACTCAAATTCTTAAAATTCCCAACTACATTTCGCATTTCGCCGATATTATATTGATATTTCAATTTTTAAAAAATGAACCGGCGATTGTTAACATAAAATTGTTCATTTGTCCCGAGCAAAGCAAGGTATTTATTTAGATTGAAACGAGAGTAAAAAATTTCAATAATTATAATAATTTCATTTGAAAAAAATTTTTGTTTCAATGTGAATACGAGAGAAATGAATTTGGCCCGAGAGAAGCGAGGGCGAAAATTTTTGAAAACTTCCAATTCAAAGTGCAATAAAACCGTGTTTCGGATTAACAAACTTGAATAAAAAATCGGTCACTCTTATTTTGAAACTATCCAAGTATAAATACAAAGAGGCCGAGCGCAGCGAGGCCAAAGATTTTGAAAAATTGTACGTTTAATACCCAAAAAAGGGCTTATTCATCAGTTGGGAAAATGACACATTTTCCCAACTAATGTATTGAACTGTTCAATTTTCCCAACTCACAAGTAAAAAATTCCATCAGGGGGAAGCGCCCCCTCCCCCTATCGGTGCTTCACTGCTTTCAACTCGAAAATTGTTTTCAATAATTAAACAATTTTTCTTCTATTTTTTTTTCAATCATAAAATTTTTTCAACTAAAAATTTCTTCAAATTTTTCCCAACTTTGAATTATTAAAAAAATTGTAAACTTCATATTTTTCAAAATTTCTTCCAACTTGATAAGTAATTGGAAGAAATTTTAAAAAGCAATAAAAATATGAAGTCGAGAAAAAATGTGAAAATCGAAGTTGAAAATTTGTTTCAAAAGGTAAATTATTGATGAAAAAATTAGAAAATTGGATGCAGCTTTGAATAAAAATAGAAGTAAAGAAATTGAAAAAAATTGAATTCGGATCGTCGAAATCCCATTTGCGGCAAATATATTTAGAAGCTAAAATTTATTTAGAATTTTGATGATAAAATCCAAAAGTAATTTTAAAATCTACTCTGAACTGACCAGAATCCATATTCTTGAGAATCTGCTCAGAATCCTTATGTAAAACAAACATGACTACACGGATACGTTATACCTTCAATTTTAGTGAAAGGAAAGAACCTTTCTTAATAAGATGGTCAAAAAGTCAAAACAGCCTTACACCAAAATTTTTGACCATCTCCTCTTTCAGAAATATGGCTCTCTATGTATTATAAGTTGAATAATTAGTAGCTTGAGGGAGAGAGGCGTATGAAAAAATTTGAAGTTTTCATTGATTGAGGGTACATCGTATAAATTTTTTTAAATTTCCCATTACCTACCTTATTTTTTTATATTTCCAAAAAAATTTGAGGAGGTTCATGGCTGAATTTTTTTCCCAAAATTACGTCATGCCCTATAAGATATGACATACACCTTATTTTTTAGAGTTCGAACATGTGTGGAACATTGTCCTATTAGATGCTTCATATTATGAGAAAATAAAAATGACGATTCGTTGTTTGAAAATCCGTTTCTGGGATGTTTTTTACTTACCACTGTTAATTTTATTTCGAAAATTTCAATTTTTGAAGGGTTCCTAAAATGACTAAAAAACAACGAAGAAACGTGTCTTTTCTTAGTTTTGATTTTTTTGACGACTTTTTTAAATTTAGAGTTTAAAATCTATTGAAAATGCTTCATAAAAATTTTCACATCGAAAAAATTTTGGGGGACTAGAATAAATACAGTTGATAACACTGTCGTGAAATTTTTTAAAAAGATTTCTTCAAAAACAATTACAGGCGAAAAATGAAACTTTTGGTTTGATTTTAGGTGTTTAAGTGAGCAATTTGAATTTGGTAAAAATCCAAAAATCTTCAAATTCTTGATCTGGATCTTTTCAACTCTCTTGTAAAAGACAAAACAAAAAGTGGTATCTGATTTCGAGATCAGTAATTCAGAAATGTGTAGAAACTCAAATCGCATCTTTTCAGGAGACCGAAGTTCTTAGGAGGTGGCCGAGGTGGCACTCGCCAAAAGTAGCAAAAAACACATTTCTTTTGAAAGTGACTCACTTTGAGGTCTCGTATTACCCTCTAGTTTCGTTCCTCTCTAGGATAGGGAACTCAAAAATCCTTTGGAGGTCTCCCACTTAAAATGAATAATGTACTCTTTACCTATTGATAATCTTGTGTTAGGTATCGTATATGAAACAAAATTAGAATGTATGGTATGGTACTTATGTAGGTATAATAAGCTGGTACTTTCTCGTTTTGGATGTTTGAAGTTGGAAGGAAGAACGCTTTAAAATCTTAAAAAAGTATCAATACGTACACAACATTTCAGAATAAGCAGCAACAATATCTGATATAAAAATGAACATCACAATTTATTATAATACTGATAACGTAACAAAATTCCTGACATATAAATATGTATTCGCGAAGATAACACAACAAATAATAATAAAATAATAATTTTTTGTATTTTATAAAGAATCAAAAAATTATTTAATTTATTCACTGATGAGAATAAATTTTCTATTCATTAAAAAACAGTTCTTTAAATTCTTCGAATTCTTCAGGACTGCAAGAATATTTCAAAAAAAATTCATCACGTTTTAAAGATTGCGCAATTCGCACCTTGTAACAAAAAGTTTCATCAATTAATATAGATTTTTTGAATTTAATAACTTCATCTTCACTGCCCAAACACCAAAATAAAATTTTCTGCAAATGATCGGTAGTAATTTGCAAAACAGGTCTACCAATCAGATTACTCGCTAAAGAATCGAGGAGACGTTTTTTCAATTTCGCCTTAGCCTTTTCTTCTAATACAAATGTATCGACGAACTCCATAAGGCGAGCATAATAGCCCATGCGAATACATTCGAATAAACCGTCTTCGATTACGGATGACGACATGAGTTGATTTTTGAAATTTGTAGCAAGCTCAACGCTGTCAAAAGCTTCATCGATGAACTCATTCACTTCTTTAGCTGAGCAGAAAAACCTTAGATAATCTAAAATAGAATTTTCGCCAATGTAGATGGTTTGCAATAATCTTTGTTTGAATTCGTTTCTCTTCTGGCAGTCGGAGTAACAAAATACTAAAAAATTATTCAATTCTTTGAAATGCGCCAGATCAAATAACGCCGCACTATACTCGCTGATATTTTCATATTTAGCCACAGTGGTTTCCATAAATTGGCTAATTTCATTTTCGTTTTCAAAGCATAGTTTCATTATTCTAAGGAAATCTTTAGTTCTTGCATCGACGATCAGTTCACGCCAATTTCGATGCCAAAATTTGTATCTTTCTTCCATACCAGCATCCAGCAACACTGTTATTAAAAATTCCATTTCTCTTGGTTCCAAAGGTCTGATTTTTTGTCTTTGAAAGAAGTCACCATAAAGGTTAAGTAACACATTTCTTATCGCCGATTTTTTCAAATTACTGGGAGCATTCTTCCAAAACTCGCGGTACACATATGCTCTATCTTTAAGACCCAGGCTTTCTTTAGCGATGAAGTTGTTAGTCTCTTCGTAAAATATTTTTTCAACAACAATATTGAAATTACTTTCATCGATCTTGTTTCGAATATACATCCAAGTGGGAAGAAAATAAATTTGGTTTAACTCGTGGTTCAACAACGAATAAATCAAATCACTTCCTGTTTTTTCAGTAAGAAATTCATCCAGCTGATGCTCGTTCAACTTTGGTAAAATGAATCTAACAAATGAATCCAAATTAAATGTGGAGAGAGATCCGATTGTTTGCAATTGTTCACGTAAAGGTATACGGTTCCAAAAATATTCTATAGATGACCAGTCTTTAGATCGACATTTATTGAGCATTATCACTTCAACAAGTTCACCGTTCAGATTAGGAATCCCTTCGGTAATCCCGGATGAGCTATTTCGTTGAACAGGTATCCTTTGTAGTTGGTTTCTAAGACGATAAATCCAGTAATGCAAATATGAAAATCGATCAAAGCAAAAATCATTTGGATCGAAATTCGCCGATACCGATGGCCAAATACGCTCGATGTCTTCTTCAAAGCAGTACTTACAAGCGATTATGAATTTCTCCTTGTCGTTCAATCGATCACAAAGCAACAGTCGTTTAGCTGTACGAACATAATGAACAGTGCCATTCCAATCGCAGACAAAATCGCGGAAATCTGCTAATAAATCATGCATACTAAAAGTTTGATAGAAAAATAAATCATATGCATGATATTTTAGCCATTGTATAATCGATAATTTAAACCTAGCGATATATTCTTCGATTATATCGTAAATTACCGATGGTGCTTCAGGAATTGCACTTTTCACTGAGATTAGTGGGTTCAGTAAAAGTACTTGTGCATTAGGATTATCCTCACATTTTTCGACTACTTTGCGCCATAAATCGACTGCAATTGCAATAGATGAGATTTCTTTCAGTGTTACTGGACTTGGATAAATAAGATCATACACGTTTGTTACAGCTTCACTCATTTTGAGGTTTTGATCAGACTAGTTTCCAATTTGAACGGAAATCTAAAAAAATAAGGTAGATAAAATGATTAAAATCAATGCAGTAAAATATGATTATCAGATTTTTTTAATATTAAAAATGAACTTGATACATTTTAGTGAGCCCGTCTGAATTTTTCCAGATTTTTTCGAGCGGTAGCACTCTCGAAACCATTTCAAAAACTGTTTTTTATTTCGATTTTATTGGAAAAACAAAAAACGAATGTCGGAGGAGGTTAAGGTACCTTTTTTATACAAATATTTGAAGTTTGAAGTAGAGCCGTCGAAAAAAAATACAATGAAAGTCTTTTGGATAATATAATAATTGAATTCATTTTTTCTTCAATTTTTCAATTTTTTCTGAGCATAGTTAGATTTTAAAGCGTGATAATGAGGAGTGGAATGCAGAGTAGTACATATTCGTAAAATATTATGTGAATATTGTTAATAGAGGAAAACAAGAGAAAAATACTTGTACTTTGATCGTACATGCGAAAAAATCAAGGTGATTGCCAACTTTTTCGCAGCGTTTATGTAATAATGGATTAGGAGAGTACATAAAAATTTTTAAAATTGAAAATACGTCTGGATTTCAAATTGATGAGTTACATTACATACCTCCGGTCAACTGTTATGCGCTAGGAACTTATTGACACTCGTAATGTACCGGTGAATCGCTGAATGCTAAACAGTTATACACGCAGCAATGATTAACCATTGTATTTCAGCACTTGAGAAATGCAATATTCAAGTTATTCTGTGTGAAGAATATACTTTTGGATAAATATTTTTAAAACTTACTTTAGATTAAAATGAATCGATTTCAACCATAAAGGAATCATTTTATCGAATAATTTATACATTTTGGGCACATATGTCGAATAACCTAGCATTGTACCATTACTAACTAGAACCTAGAACTACGTAAAGAACTTATTACAGAATCTAGAACGACAATTTAATGAAATATTTTCTCAAATTTTCGAAAAATTGTTGCAGATTATCATCTTGCTACAATTCTGATAAGGCGTTAGAAAAGGATAACAAGCCTTGTGTTTGTTTTCTATCTCTTTCTATCCGTCACGTGACGTGGGCATGCTGGTGTTATTTTACGTTCACGAAGCCAAAAAAACAACAAGAATGCAAAATGGCGCGCTTTTTTATTCATCCAACTTTTATCAGTCGTCAACAGTAGAAATTTTTAAAAATTGAGTCATCATTGATTTTCTATAATTCCAAGTAAGTGGTAATCTATTTTAGTGATCTTTTGTCACATGTTGTGGTTATGGTAATGTGCTTTTGTAAGAATCATAACGTTTCTTCCATATTCACAATAATATCATTCTTTGCTTCCAAGTTAATGAAATGAAAATGAAGTGCGTTGTTCATGTTGAAGTAATACAAAGCTCCAACAGGTAAATAATTTGAAAAGTCGAATTTAAGAATACTATTCGTGTACGCGATACAAATGCTTCTTATTTTGTAGTAATGCCGAACCGAAAGATTTGGAATGTTTGGTGGATAGAGAGCTACAAGTCATCGGTTCAGTTCGTCCAGGTCAATCCATTACTTCTGTCCACTTTACTTCGGATATTTTAAAAAAGAACATAATCAGTGTGAAGATTAGTGAAAGCTCCGAATTGGCTCATAATTATAATTTGGTTCGTATCTAATGTTTGTGTTACGTATAATTCTCGTTATCAGCTCCGGTATTAACTGTGTTACGTTTCAGGATCCAGAAAATTTAGTTAATTTATCCTTAGAAAAAGTTACTTTCCAATTTCACACGTATCGCTTAGAAGAAGAAGAAATACAAAGTGAACAACTGAGTATATCTTGCGATGGCGATAACGAAACAATCTCAGCTGCCAATTACTGCCTGCTACCTCACATATCATTTCACGACATTTGGGAGAACCTAATTTACGATAATAATATCAAAGAAAACGTAAGTATATTTAGATTCTGTCGAAGTTTCAGTGTAATATGAATATCATCGTGTATTTTTAATTTCAGTTATTAGACTATGCCAGCACATCGATGATATTCTCGCAGTCTAATGTGAATACGAATATTATTTCTTGGAATCGAGTCATATTACTGTACGGTCCGCCGGGCACCGGAAAGACATCCTTATGCAAAGGATTAGCACAAAAATTAGCTATTCGATTGAAAAAAAATTACAAGATGGCGGAATTTATTGAAATAAACAGCCATAGTTTATTTTCTAAGTATTATTCCGAGGTAATATTTGTTTTTATTGCTCGAGCTGGTGCCGAATTCCAAATATCTAACGATACTCTTCTTTCTAGAGCGGTAAATTGGTAATGCAGATGTTTTCGAAGATCAAAGAACATTTAGAATACGGTGAATCTTTAGTATGTGTGTTAATCGACGAAATAGAAAGTTTAACTCATGCCAGAAATGCCTGCATGAACGGTGGCGAACCTTCGGACTCGATTCGTGTTGTAAATGCTATTCTCACACAGCTAGATCAAATACGAAAGTAAGATTTTAGCTATTATAGTAATTTATAGCAGTGAAATGTGTTTTAATGCAGTTAATTTCTTTAGATACCCAAATGTGCTTATTTTAACCACATCGAATTTAAAAAGCGCCATCGATGTAGCTTTCGTCGACCGTGCTGATTTACAAATCTACGTGGGACCACCTTCGAAACGAGCTATTTATGAAATATTTGTCTCGTGTTTAAAAGAAATAATCAGAGTATGAATTTATCTGATGTATTCGTAGTATTATCGTCGAGCTACGATTATCAATGCAATTTTTATGTTACAGGTCAACTTAATCAAATTGGAAACAGAAATAAATTTTTTATCTGTAGATTGTTTATCAGCTGAATCGGAAAAAAAAGATGACGTCGATTTTACCGTTAGTCGAGAATTGTTTGAAGTAGCTAAGTAAGTATCTGGGAAGTGGCTTAAAATTTTTTTCTGATTTTTATTAATTTTTGAGTTTTTTTTCTCTGTTTTAGATCATGCGATGGATTAAGTGGGAGAATATTACGTAAGATTCCATTCCTAGCTTATTCATCGTTTTGTAAATCGGAGAAGAAATCCATCCATAATTATATTGAATCATTGCAATCCACCGTCGAGCAATATCGTTCGAGTAATAAAAATATCTATGGCATGCATTCCCAGTAATTACCTATTATTTTCCTAGATCGGATCTGAAATTTTATTACGAATTGATTTTTTTTTGGCGTTAATCGTCTTTTTTTAAATAAGAAATATTGCCCTGAGGTTGCTCAATCGTTTGTATTTTATGTTTATTTTAATGAATAGGTTTTAAGTTGTGTTATGAGTAAGTTTGGAAAAACGAAGAAATATCTTGAGCGAATAAATTTTACGAGTTTTATGATCAGTGTTTGTTCTTCATGCCGAAGGTAGGTATCTAGATTTGTTACGATAAAATGATTAGGTAATTAGATATTTTTATTTCGATTGCAGTTATTAATTCCTAGAAAATGCCCACATTACGTTTAATTTAGTACAAAGAATATTAAAACGCTCGTCTGTATCGATTAAAATATTATATTTAAAGCTTTGGATTTCTAATTCAAGTCTTGGAAACATCCGAACTTAAATTTTATTAATGAAAATAAATATTTATTGATAAACGTACTGGCAAAATAATACTAAACTTATACCATTAAATTACTTTAACTACTAATATACAAAATAAACTAATTACAGGTGGGACTGACGAACGAAGTGTGATTCTCAAAATTCACCCGTATTTACTCATCACCGAATTGTCTAGTAATTCTAAAGATTTATTTCCTGCAACAAAAAAGGTAATATTGATGATACCAAATAATACCTACGCTTAATTAACTGAAATTCTTCATTTAATTTACCTGTTTGACAGGATCCGGCGAATTGTGTCTCGACGACATATCCTTCACGACACGAATCTTCTATCATGAAGCACCAGGCATCATATGTTTGATTATTAGTGCCGCAGATCGGACCTCCCATTTCTTTACGTATGGTCGCCGCTGTTTTCCATTTTGGGCATTCGGAGCAGGATATGCAACGCGGTAAATTGTTGGTTCTACTCATTAGACATTTTTCACCGCGAGGGCACCGGATATTTTTGCAATTAGCGTTGCCTATGATTGAGTAGAGAAAAATTATTGTGTAATCGGCTATGCAAGTGTTGAGAATTAGGTATTATATGATTATGTACTTTTGCAGCGGCCTTCATATGCTATTGGAATGGCTCGACCTTTTAGGCAAGATACTTCTCGAAGGTGGCAAGCGCTACGATATGTTATGCCATCGACACCGCAAACTCTTCTCGGATTGGATGGAGTACGATTGTAACAGTAGTGATTACATTTCACACAGTGGGCGTTCAAGTTTTGATCTTGGACGCAGTATTTTCCTACTGGGCATTTTACGTTTTGGCAGGAACCTGAAATGCAGAAAAATGATATATTAGGAATTTGATCTCGTGTTCGAAGAGGTAAGCTTCGTAATAAAATGGTAGAGTAGCCAGGTACACCTGAAGTAGATTTGTTTGACAAATGTGTTGCCTATCTTCAAAATTGAAGGGGCAAATGTTATCCCCAAAAATTCGTATTTCAACAAAATGTGTTTTTAGTAATGGGAATAGAGTAATTTTGAAAAAGAAAAATGAAAATTCAGCAAACTTTTTGCCTAACAGTAAAATTTAAAAGACTGTAATGTGAAATCGTAATCCGTTACTTTAAACAATTCGAAAAAAATTTAATCGTAAAAAAGTGGTGAATTGAAAGCTGAACAAATTTTATAATGAATATTTTTTTGGCTAGAGTTGAAATTAAAAGAACGTAATGATATTTTAAGTGAGTACCTAAGTTAAATTTACTTTTGATGCTCGTTTAATTTTAAATTGATGCAAAAAATTAAATTTGTTAAATTTTTCAAGAAAAATTTACTGCTCCAACGTAAATTTGTCAAGTTCTCAGTTTTTAATACGGGAAAAAATCGTTGAAATATTATTTAATTTAAATTTTCTGAAATTACAGTTATTCCTTCAATTAAGCTGAGCAAGATTTCTGTTTTTAACATTTTTCATTACTGTAATGGATTCAATGAAAGATGAGGAACTTTAATTTGTAATGTAAATCACCTCAATAATGAAGTTAGACTACGTGTGTTCGTTTAAAGTACATTTACTACCTCCCCACCGCTAATCTAAAGTTCATCTGTACCTAGAATTTTTTAAATTTTAAAATTTCCAAAAAAAATCCCAAGACCTATTTTGATATCTGGTTGAGTTCAAAAATAAGAACTGGTGTTTTTTTTTTACATTCAAATCCTTTTTTTTTTAGGTCATTCCGTATCAATCCAATCGGATTTTGATCTCCAGTCTTTCGATTTTACTCAAAAAATTTTAAAAGCTTTCCCAAACTTGGAAAATTATTGCAATTTCTTTCCCAACCCTTTTTGGAGGTAGGGAGTTCCTTTTTTTCGTTCACAAAAAAGCTGTCTCTTTGAGCTCCTTGAAAACATATCTGAAGTATAGATTCAAAAATATTGAAAAAAAATCAAACGTGGAGATCGAGCTTCTTTATGAAAAGCTTAATTTTCAAATATTCGAAACGTTTCAAAAGTCTTGTTGAAAAATTTGTAAAAAAAATACAGCGAATTCACCATGATTCTTCTGGAACCTTCAAATCCTGAGGGGGCGTTGTGGTGCTTCACGATTTTGGTCAAAATTCAAATAAATTAAAAATCATTGTGACATATAGTTTTTTTTGAGGCACTGATATCAACTTATTATTACATACAATATGATCTCACTATCTCCCCTCCTCCACAAACGTTCAAAATTGGTGAAAAAAACAACTAACAAATTTTCAGTGGCTCATTGCTTGCTATGTTTTCAATAAGGCCAAGTAAAAATCGAATTGTTTTTTTTTATTACGACCCTTCTCGATCCTTTACCTCCTTCTTTCATCTATGTCCCTTCCTCCACGACGTTTGAATTTTTTGTTCATCAAAATACCTACATTTATCATGTAACATAAATACATAATTATATGTAAGTTTTATTTTTTATTTTTTTAGGAATTTGAGTTCAAATATACAAATACACTTTTTTTTGGTACGACTCCTTCGAAGCTTTCCCCCTTCATAATTATAATTATGGCTAAAACACAGAAAATTCCCTCTTCCTTGGTTTCATACGAAGGGGGGGGGAGAAATGACTGGTTTTCTGAATTGGAAGTGGGCAAGAATTCCAAATAAATTTTGAGCAGATTTATGCGAAATTTTGAATCTTTTTACTAAATTTTTTTGAAAAAAGATTTATCGTGAATATGATTTTTTCACTTTACCAGTTTTTTAATAACATTTTTTTAATCATTTGATTCAAAGTTGAAAAGGATACGGGGTGGTTCAGATCACACTGTATAAATGGAAAGCGTTCGCCTCTCTATATTCTTTAATTATGATGATTATAATAATTGTAAAAATTGATAATAATGGAAAAAATTTTTAATGAATCATGATTTTTTTTTGAAAATTCAATTAGATAAACGCAGAATTTGAAGACACGTGAATTATTTTTCTTAGTAAAAAAAACTAGATTGTTTTCTGAAAATTGTTTATTTTCTACTTGGCTCCTCCTTCTCCCCCTCCCTCTCCTCCAAAAACAAACATGCAAGATTTATTAGAAAATTTTTCTAAAAAAAAACCAACAAAGACACGATGAATTTTAATTTGATTTTGGAGGGAAAAGACTAAAAGCTTTACGAAATTTGGCAATTTTGAAGCCACAGAACAGTCAATATTTTATCGAGATAAAAAATTAAAAAATTTAGATAAATGATTTAGCCTAAATATGAAATGAAATTGCATCAGCTTTTATAAATTCCATTTAGGAGCGTGCGAAATTTTCATTCAAAACGTTTCCAATTTCCAAGACACACCGGGCGAAAAAATTTCTAAAAATTATTTACTCTATTTATCGTTCACCCATCTGGATAATTTTTCACTTTCAGAACACTTGCCTACCTAGACTCTGAATACATTCAGCAAACAATTTTTATAACTTTTTTTTTAATCCCACCAACGTAAACATGCATTATTTAGACTTTAATAGTATTTCCGCCTCGATAAATAAAACGCCTCCGTAATATCCCATCCGAGCATTATTTTTTTCGTTTGTCTAGACGTTATTTTTTGAAACCCTCTAAGTGCTCGTTATAGAATAAATTCCGTTTCGGGTTCGATTTTCTGCCTACCACAGAATTACTCTTATATTCGACCGTATCGATACGTACGATAAATAGATAGATATTTTTTGAGCTTACTTTGACATAATCCGTAATAGTTGACGTTTAAATTCGGATCTTTTGTTCTGCAGGCTCGTTTCTTCATGCGACAGATGGATTTATAAGTTCGGCCGTCGGTACCGCAGACGGGACCTTTTTTGATATTTTTCTGATGTTTGCATTTCGGAGCACAGACGCAAGTTGGCCGGCCCATTTTGATAACGCATTTTTTATCCTGGCCGCATTGAAGATTTTCGCAAGTTTCTGTCGATGAATAAAATTTGGGTGAGTACTTGGATGATTTTATTAAATAATAGGGGTTAAAAGTTACGGATACCTTTGCACGGTTTGCAAGGTACACCTTCGTTAAAAGCTCGAAGAAAGAATAACGCTTGATCGGTTAAATCTTCGGTCGAGTACGCCGTATTGGAGTCCGTTTCGCCGCAGCAATTCTCCTGCGATATATTAGTCCTCAAAATATCCTTGCAGTAGCCTTTTTTCGTCATTTTGGACCAACATATACCACCTAGAACTGAAACAAGATCGATGCATGAGTAAAGTAGCGAATTTATCAACGGCAGTTAAACCAGTTGCTGATTAAAATACGTGTGTTGCATAAAATCAATGGCATCCGAACTCGAATGCTGTTTAGCGACCGAATAATGGTAATAACAGAGTGTCGGACTGGAAAAACAACTTCGGCATCGTCCCGTGTAATTTATACAATGTATAAGGGAAATTCATTTTGGCGAAAAAACATCTCTGGCAAGTTGTCCGGGTACATTGTTGCCATTGACAACATATTATTATAATTTGTACCAGCGATTTGTAGTATCCCTGCAGCTGGACTTAATTTCTCATTTATCGTAAGTTGCAGTTTTTTTTCACTCCGAGGTGCGGTTTCTCACATGAATGCATTAATGTTAACACATTGTAACACGACAAGGTAAACGGGGTATTTTGTGCACATTTCGCCAGCTCAAATGTATTCTAATTAGACACAGTCCTAGTCCTGCCTCTTCTCTACCCAAGTTGTAATTATACCTAAATGGATGGATATGATTTTCTTCTACGGTGTATTCAGAGACCAGCCTGGAGCTCTTTTATACCCAAACGAATGGATTTTAAAATATTTCTCGCGTGTTTACCTCGTGATCCTAATAATTGGCGAATTTGCCAGCTCGATAGCCATACATTGTAATAAGCTTCTCGTATGTGCAATAGGAAAAAGTCAATGTGCAACGTTAACTTCGCTGACTCTCGCTATAAAGAAATTTAATTTATCGACAAGATTTCCCATCTATCTTGTACCTACGTGTACCACCAAAGACCGGAAGTATTCGAACCTGGGGCAACAGTCTAGTCGGACGATTTACGATGTGCGAAAACATCGATTTATCATTTTGGGAACCATTGTAAACGAGCAATTAAGACGTAATAAAATTATAATAAATTTTACAAATAGGAAAAGCACCGAGAAGTGAATTTTTCTATTTTTTAAAATCAGAATCTAGATGTATTTGTGTATTGAAATAGAGGTGAAAATCCTCTCAGGTTGGAATTAGAATACCGCCTTTGGTGAGGTTCTTTCTGCCATTCGTGGTGCACGCGGTTGTGGGTCATTGACGTAATGATTGCTGCGTTGTACGTAAATTGCTGCGAGCCAAAGTCTGTGCTGTCTTTTGTTTCGATGAATAAGGAATTTCTATCAGGTGGAAGAATGGTCTGGAGGTAACGAATGAGCCAGATTAGTGCATGAGATTGAGCAGTTAACTGATTTGATTGCTGAGATGAAATTACGTATACGAATATTTGATAAAATTTTGAAAGTTTGGCGGATGCGTGGAAAATACTGGAAATGCGTATCGAGAAAATCAAAAATTCCGAAGAGCTAAGTTTTTTGATAGAATGAAATCCAGATTTTATGTTTGTAGGCGTACGTTCATTTTCATCCGAACAGTTTCGAGTTAAACATTTCTAAAAACGAAGTAGGGAAAAAATTGAAAACTCGAGGGAAAATTCAGTTTCATTGAGAGGATTTATGGATACCTACGTAAAAAGGGATCAAGCGGTAATAGGAAGTTATTCGTTGTAGTCATTTTTGGCCAGACCAATTTTATCGTCTCGTATTTTATTTTCAGGTTAAGTATCTGAAAGTAGGTGAAGTGAACAACGATTGTCTCGGAAGTTTTCCAATTTTCATTTAACAGTTTTTCGTCATGTTTTCTCGGAAATGTAAAAAAATCAAAATTCAAATTCTATTCTTTTTTATTTATATTATCTTGAAATTTTCCAGCTTTTGTATATTTTTTTGATATTAAAAAAATGGAAAAGGAAGAGTGGTTGTAAGGACCGAAATTGAAATAATAGCTAATATGAACTTGAATGCCTTACAAATACAATTTGATATGTGATGCTTTTATGCCCACGAATTTTTCCCCCAAGAATCTTCGTATATTTTTCGAATTGTTTTTTTTTAAATTGAAATAGCAGTGGTATTCGATTAATGTGAAGTCGCTGGTTCCAAATTAAGTATCCATTTTCAGTTCTCAAGCTTTGTTCGAGAAACATGATTAATTTTGGGGCTGAAAATGCGGTTGTTTTGAAAAAAAAATGAGAGGCGTGCGACAAGAATGGATGCTGTATTTGTGATCAGCGACTTCGAATTAGCCATAAAAGACAATTTTTAATTATGTTAAGAACATTTTGTGTTATTCGAAATCTCATTCAAAAATTGTATTTTCCTCGAAAACAGCACCGGTGGTTTTGACAAAATCAATGTCGATAATGAATTCTCAAGAAAAGTATCTCTTTTTTTTAAGGAATATTGAATTTTCCAAATTAAAAAGTTTGAAAATTTTTTGAAATTACCGACTGAAAATTTAACCATGGGTAATGGATATATAACTAGATGTTGAGGGGGGGGGGGGGGTCGTCAATCGAAATAGAAATAAAAATCTGAGGTAGAAAAAAAAAAAACATAAATGATATGTCTAAAAATTGAAGTTATTATTGAAAAAATGTTGCTTTTTAAATTTATTGTGACATCATAATATTTTATGTTTGTAGATGTATCGAAGATTTTGTCTCAATATCGAAGTATTCTGAATTTTTGCCTTGAAATGTCTTTACTTTGAAAAAAAATCTCAAAATATACCTATGTATCTCCTTAGCAAATTATTTTTGTTTTCAAACTTTATACGAGTAATTTCCGTACAGACTACAGGTACTAATACACTTTACGAAATATTTTCAAAATTTTCTATTTTTTGTCAATTTTCCAAAAATATGGCTGGATTTTTTTTTCAAATTTCGGTCTTGGAATTCCGAAAATTGTCGACTCGGAGATAATAATAAATAAAAATAAATAAATTTTCCAATTTTTATCGGCTGATATCAAAATTTTTTGTAACACTTTCAAAAAAAATCAAATTTAGTTTCGATCTTTTACAGCGATAATATTTCATCTCAAAAAACATTATAACGTTTTTTGATTTTGTCTAATGTGCAGACAAAACAGATTATTATTAATCGAAAAAATTACAGGTTTGATCTTTCTAGGTAATTTTAATTTTGCTAGAAGAAAGAAAAAATCAAAAAAATTCTCTTCAATTGAAAATTTTTGATTGTCTTATCCCTCCCGTCCCCCTTCCCCATTATTCCTTCCCAATAAATCAACTTTAATTTGTCCGTAATGAAACCGGTTTAGTGGTTTCCAAAAAATTATAAATAAGTTGTGGGGAATTAAAAAACAGTAATTTTCAATTGCACACTTTTTTAAATATTGAAATACAATAAAAGTTTACTTTTTCTAAGCCATTTCTTCTTTCTTCTGCTACATAGGAATAAGAAAAAAATACAGAATCAATGTAAAATAATCAGTTTTTTTTTATCCTCTACAACTTTTATTCAAAACTTTTCCCGTATGGTTCGTTTTTTGGAATCGATTGCGAAATTGAAAAAATGAGGACTGTTGTCTGTAGCTGTTTCAAAAACGTTTCAACCAAAGGTTTTAGAAAAATAATTTCTCAATCACATATCCAAAATTGAAAAAACTTCTCAGTAATTTGCGAAAATTAAGTTTTGAAATTTTCCTAAACTTTAAAATTCTTTTAATAAAAATTGTACTTGATTCATTGCAAATTTTCTATTAAATCACCAAACTTTTTAAATTCAGTATCAAAGTCTCCAATTTTTGCAAATTTTTGTTTTACAGATTTTTCGGAAGATACATACAATCTCTCTTTTCTTAGGGATATTTTCTTGAAATTTTCCAACTTTGTTCAATTTTTTTTGTAATAGTGTTTTCTTTATTGAACTTCAAAATTTCCGAATACCTTTTTAAAATTTCATCGCAAAATCTCTAAATTGAATCCTAAAAATTTCCAAGTTTTATTTTATACTAAAGCAATCTCCAATTTTTTTAAAGAGTTTTTTCATTTTTCAAATTTTTTTACTTTTTTGGAAATTTTCAACATTTTATCACAGTCTTGGTGTTTTTCAATGAGTTTCAAAATCTTCAAGCCGAAAAATTCTCCAAAAAGTCCAAATTCATCTCAAAAATGTTATCGCGAGGTTTTTTAAATCTTCAAAATTTTCAAGTTCCAAGATAGTCTCCATCTTTTCCAATTTCATTTTTTAAGAATATTATTCAATATTTTGTACGAATTAGAAAAGTACCCTAATAATGTATACTGTTCTCACCCGACTTCATATCAAATAGTTTTTGAAAAATAAAAATATTATCGAAATTTTTTTGTATCTTTGGCATTCTTGAATAAAATGTTTCAAAATAGTTCACACCTTTTCATATTCTTTGAAAAAATTCTTCGTTCCAATTTCTTACTTTTTTCAAAATTAAAAAAAAAAGTTCTACAATCATCGAAAAATTATTTTCGAACATTTTCGTTTTTTTTCAAATTTATTCTCACTGTGTTCCAAATTTTAGTCACCAAATTGTTTCAGATTCTCTTTCCTTTTGGGGGGAGGGGAGGGGGAATAGTTGATTTTCAAATATGCATATATATATATATGACGGCGCACAGTAAAAGGGACCTTACATCCAAAAACCACTTTTCGAGAAAAACGCGTTTAAAGTTTACCATTTTTGAAACAATTGTTGTAATTTTTTTCCAGAACGGAAATTAAATTGCGAAATTTTCAGCAAACAACCGTAAGGTCCTTTTTATTAAAATGAACTTGAACTTTGAGCTTTTGAAATTTTTCGAGGTACAAATTGCTGAAGACTGTTATTTTGACCATTTTTGAAACAATTTTGGTAATTTTTTTTCAGAACATAAATAAAATTGCGAAATTTTTACTAAAAAACTCCAAGGTCCCTTTTATTTTTCGAAAAAACCCTAACGTCTCTTTTATTTCCAATATTTTTTTTCGACTTTACTCAAGAAAAATTGGCGTAACTCGCTTAAAAATCACTTTTGAGGTCTGGGAC
The DNA here is from genome assembly GCA_033439095.1 of Pseudococcus viburni. Classification (NCBI taxonomy): domain Eukaryota; kingdom Metazoa; phylum Arthropoda; class Insecta; order Hemiptera; family Pseudococcidae; genus Pseudococcus; species Pseudococcus viburni. The sequence goes on from JAVBJF010000254.1 coordinate 449,136, forward strand.
CACTTCCATTCGAATTTTAAAGGAAATTTTCTATCAGAATCAAAAAAAAAAAAAAAATGTTGACCTTCCTACCCTAAGGTCCCTTTTACTATGCGCCGTCACATATAGGTATATTATAGATTTTCTTTCAAAATTTTCCTCATTCCATCGAAGTGTTTATTTTAGTATCTCTCAAAAAAAATCCATTCAGAACCAGACGGAGTCAAACTGGAGTCAGGAGTCAACTTTTTGGCGGACTCTCATTCCTTGTCGAGAGGTAAATCTTTTCATGCAATTTCTATTATCGAACTATACGTAAACACAGGGAAAGTTACATTTCTTGACAAAAAACGAAAAGGGTCCCTACTACCTACCGGCGCGGCGGTTAAGATAAGCGAATCTGCTCCCGAGCTGAAATTCGAAACTAACCGATGGAATTTAGTTCTTCTTAGGGTCCGAAAACCACGTGATGAAAATGTTAGCCCCTTACCCTCTCCTAGCCCTAATTATGGGGCAAAACGTTACTTTTTTCAGCCTTTTCATTGAAGATTTTTATTTCCAGGAGTTTTCAACCAAATTTTTTCAAATTTTCGTGAGTTGTACACTATACTGAGGGGTGTTGGTGGGTGGTTTGAAAAAAAAAATTGATGAGTTTTTCTTGCCAAAAATCGCGTTTGAAAACTTCAAATTAAGTTTTCTGTATGATGTTTCAGAGGTGCAATTCTGAAAAAAATATATTTTATGTACCTAGTCCCTATGTACAGTATAACGTGATATTTAAAAAAAAAAAACATTTTTAGGTGGTAGAACATTTTGAAAAATGCGAAAAACCATTTTTTTCACAACGTTTTTCACTCATAAAAATGGTAATTTTTGGTCGAAAAAAATTTTCTCGTGATTATATCTCAAAATACGTATTTATATACCACTTGACCGGTTTTCACTTTATTTCATATCTTTTTCGTGATTTTTGTAATTTCAAGTTCAAATAAGTACAGCACGAGGCTCAAAATTGAATATTTCACTTTTTTTTGCATACGAAATTGTCAAACGATAAAGTTTGCAACAGATTCATGTTCAACAGCTCAAACTACTTCAATAAACTTCACAGTCGGCTCCGGAGTCGGAGTCAAATTGACTCCAAATCGACTCCGGAATCGAGTCTAGTCGGAGTCAGGAGTCAAGGTGTGATTTTGACTCCGGAGTCAAGCTGGAACTTGGAGTCAGGAGTCAAGTTTTCACATTGGCTCCAGGAGTCAGGAATCAACTTTTTTGCTGACTCCCATTTCTTGTTCAAAACTTTGTTTCACGATTTAATTTTTTTTTCAATCTCGTTCCTAATTTTTTAAATGAATTTTAGAAGAGCAGTCGCCATTGCCATTCATCCAAAATACTAGCATGACAATAATACAAGTGAAATTCTAGACCAGATCCGAGCCAATAATGCATTGTCAAATGATCGTAGGTCGATTACACGACTTCAAAACTACATACCTGATCCTCCTTAGACCTATATCGCAATAAAGGCGGCATTTTAAGCACTCTTTAAATAATTGTTGAGCACACCTATGGCAATATATTTTCACATTCGTTCAAATTATGGAAACAAACACCTGAAAGCCCACCTAGAAAGACACACTCGTTATACTTACGACCGTTAGGCGTTGTATTAAATGTGTATTACCGTTGATGCGCGGAGACAAATTATATACTCGAGCAATTTAATATACCTACACCAGAACTCGGGCTGATTGTGGCTGGCAAATTCATACAGTCGGGTCGTTATTATAAAGTAAAAATCATCGTACACCAGACGTTTATTGTTGTTGGCTTTTTAACGAATCGAAGTGCTAACGCTATTAAAGTCTATTTATCGGAGAGTATGAGTCTCTCGATGGTATAGTTTTTTTTTTGTCAAATTAGGTATTAGGTGATGGTTTTATATGGACGAGGCGACCGATAAGTTACACGAATTCCTAGTATAAATATAACGATTACTCGGGCAATATATGAGATATTCGTCTGCGACTTATTATTTAAGTATACTTAATTTTTCGCGATAAATTTTATTATACGGCGACGGATGCGACTAAACACCTTAGTGTTGAGGAGAGGAATTTTTTTCAAATGTATGTTTTATTCTAATTGAACATTATTATATAAAAATAAAAACCGGATGATAATAATTTGCGATTATGGTATCCTTGGCCTGAGGCTGATGACCAACTGGTCTTCCATAATAGTAGGCAGAACCTGCCAGACAGACGTAAAGTCCTATAACCAGAGGATAAGGACGTGGTTTCGCGTTAACTCGATTAATATTCATACCTCGTGTAATATCTTATCTTTATGCGTTCTGTAACAATGCTATTAAAATGAAGAAAAAAAAGATGGTAAATGGATACTCGAAGTGGCCTGTAAAGCGTGCGCCTTTCCCGGTGATATATTTTTCGGAATCAAAATCCATGTATAGTGCACTCGAGCGATGCTGTTGTGGTAATCCTTTCGAAATTATTAACCTGCTATGAGTCCTGGGTAGCTGGGTCGTCGCGTGGACAAAGTTAAGCTGTGTATTTGTTGTTATTCTACGTGTAAGTAAATGTACAGTAGCTTAGTCTGGCACGAGACGATTTTTTAAATACGGCGTGTTGATTTTTAGGCTCGAAATAGACGATAGACTTGATTTTTTGGGTTTAGTGTGAAAGTGGTTTTTAAAAAGATTTCGATATTGTGGGTATGAAATAGAATTTCTATACTTGTAATAAATCCCGGAGATTTTGAGATGTACCTACTGGTGAAATCAGTATGGATGAAGCTTAAATTTAGCATGTGTCGTTTTTTATGGTAAAAACTAAAAATAATTTCGCGTTGGCTGACGAAAGCTGCGAGTGAAAATTACTGAAGTTCAATTCGAGCTCAACCGGTTCGAATGGTTGGAAAAGTACGATTTTAAATTCTATCAAAATTTTAAAATTCTGATCTGCGTATTTTTTTTTGAAGAACGAAAATTTTTACGAACTTTTATCTGCCAGTGCCTAATTTACATAGAACTGCTCATTTATGCAAAAAAAAAGTTTGAATCAATGTAGATTTCAGTTTTGAGTGAAAAATGGTTTTAAAATTTACCCCAATGAACGAAATGCGGTATTGTATTCGTTGAATGTGTTGCTGGTAGATTTCTCAATATCTGAAGTTTAAATGTTTGACGTCCAAGTTGAAAAAAAGTCGAGTTTTTTTCAAACAAATTTTGAAAAAAATTCATCAAGTGGACTCAAGGTTTGATTTTATGAGTAAATTGTTCATAAATTTCAAAAAATCGATCGATGAGTAAAAAATTAGGTGATCTAGGTGGGTGAACTGAGGACTTCACTTCTCTCGTATTAATTTGAAATAGTGCATCTTAAACTTTTTACAAACCAACACTTCTACATACGTCTAGAAGGACGAAATAAATTGAACATTAATGTAATTAGAGGAAAGGAAAGAAGGGATAAAAGTGATCCAAATATCGAGTTGAAGTGTTGACCAATGGTGACGATTCGTTGAAATTTACTTTTTTCTGGAAATGTTATTTTTTTCAAAAACATGAAGTTTTTTTTTCTGAAAATGTCTTGGTTTTCTAGTGGTTTTTTTTTGAAAATCGTTGAGTAATTTTTTTAAAATTTTCTGTGGATAAATTTATATTTTTTCCCGAGCTCAGTATGATTTTTTCACAATGGTTTGGGTTTTCCTGATAATGACTTGGTTTCTTTGTTTTTTTTTCTGAATTTAATCCAAGTTTTTATTTTTTTAAAATTGTTATTCTTTTTAAAAATTACTTGTTTGTTTTTGGGTAAATAGCTTGGTTGTTTTGTTTTTTCCTTTGTAATTTGTTTTTTTTTCTAAATGTGGTTTAGTTTTTTGGGGGTTTTATTTGTTAGTTTGTTCTAAAAACGGTCCAATTTTTTGAGTTTTATTTTCTGAATATATTTTTTTAATGGTTTGCTTTTTTAGTTTTTTTTTCTGAAACTTTTTTTTTCTAGGAATATGGCTTGGCGGGTGGTTTTTTGAATGAAAGGAGAACGGAAGGAGGTTCATTTTTTAAAATGGTTTGTGTGTGTAGTTTCATTATGAAAATTTCTTGTGGGGGGGGGGGGTGGTTGGAAAGGTTTCCTAAAGTTATTTGATTTTTGTTGTTTCTTTCAAAAAGGTTCAATTTTTTGAGTTTTTTTTTATGAATATTTTTTTAAAAATAGCTTGCATTTTTAGTTTTTTGAAACTGTTTTTTCTTTCAAGGAATAGCTTGGCTGTTTGTTTTTTCGGGGGGGGGGGTGTCATTTCTGAAAATTGTTTGTGTATGTAGTTTAATTCTGAGAATTTCTTGTTTTTTGGGGAGGGAGGTAGGAAGGTTTCCTAACTTGATTTGATTTTTGTTGTTGTTTTTTTAAATAAAAAATAATTTGATTTTTTGGTGACGTTTCTGAATATTTCTTTGTTTATTTTTCTTGAAATACTTCGTGGTTTGACTTTATTCTGAAAGTGTTTTTGTTTCTTTGCTTGCTTGCTTGATTATTATTATTTTTTTAAATAATGGATTTATTTGGGTTTTTGAGAAAAATATTGGATTTTTTTGGTTTCATTGTGAAAATACCTTGCTTGTTTCTTTTTTTCGGAAATATCTCCGTTTCTTATAATTACAGTTTTATTTGTTTATTATTTTTAATTTTAGCACATTCGTTTGTTTGATTTTTTTTCTTGAAAATGAATTGAATATTTTCTATTATTGTTTTTTATGAAAAAAATTTGTTGTTTTTTTCCAAAAAAGTGTTTTGCTTGACTTGTTTGTTTTCTGATTATGTATTTTAGTTTGTTTGAATTTTTTCTAAAAATGGAGTTTTTAGTTCTTATAGAAAATATTTCGGTTCGTTTGATTTCTTTTATTCTGAAAATTGCTTGTTTTTTTCCTTCTTGAAAATGTTTTGATTTGTGTGGCGTTTTTTTATGAAAGTAATTTGTTTTTTCCCCCTGAAAATCAGTTATATTTTTAATATTTTACTGACAGTGGCGTAGCCAGGAGGGTTTCAGGAAATCTGGATCCCCCCCCATAAGGTCAAAAATTTACATGAAAAAATGCCTTCTTGAAGCATTAAAAGTCCTCCCTTCTCGTATTCCAAGTCTTCATACCCACTTAACATGCTCCCTAAAAAAGCTTCCGATGCTATTGTTTGAATTTGTAAGGTATTATCTTCGGGTTTTAAGGACAAGATAATTAGTATGGAAGTTGTTCGTTCCAAAATTACATTTTCAATTTTCATCAGTCTTTTTCCTAAATATTCTATGCAAATCGCGTAAGAACTTTATAACGCCTGTGCGACTCCTTAATATTTATAAAAATGATTCAAAATTTGAATGCAGTGTTTTTATAGTAAAAGGAAATTTAGTGGGGGAGGGGGGAGTGAACTCAAAATTATTTCTTTTAAAATTTTGAAAGTTTGGACACAGCTCCCCCCCCCATGAGAAATTCCTAGCTACGCCACTGTTTCCTGATGATGATTCTATTTTGGTTTCATTTTTCTGAATAATTATGGTTCGATGTTTTTGATTTTTCTTTTTGATAAAAAAAAACAATGATGACTAGACTTTGAGATTTAGTTTCTTGCTGTTTGTTCTGAAAATGATTTCAAATTAGAGTTTTGAGTTGAAAAAAAAATCAAAAAGACTTCTACCCTAGTAACGCGAAGGGATTTTTTTCAAAAAATTATGTTAATAAAGAGCATAAACCTGAAGTCGCTGACCATTTATTCAAATATTTCCCAACTGAAAAAAATTCAATTTTCGATTTCTTCGTTGTAATAAAAATTCCACCCAACCCTACCACATTTTCCTTCCATTCATAGCACCATTCTTACACCCAACTCGCCACAAACCGAGACCGAAAAACTTCAATTCAATAACCCGGTACGCCGGAACGGTATCCTTACCACCCCCGGTACGTTCCGTTTTTTTACGGCGTAACCGCTATGCAACTTTATCAACACGACGGTTTATCTCCCAGCACACGAACGCGTTTCACGTGTTGGCGCTCTCTCGCCGATGATATAATTACGACGACGAGCAAAACGTTAAACGTGCATGAGCTACGGTTAATTGCGGTTATTTATTCGAGTAAACAATTTCGTTAATGCCACGTGTATTACTGAAATCATAAAATATATTGGCATCGGATGTAAATACCCAGCATACCCATTAAATACTGAATCCCTTGCAAAAATATTGATACTCGATGCATTTTACGCGCAGCAGAAATTACCCACGTACATATTGTTTCGATTACGTGTCTCGGATATAAATTGAAAAAAAAAATGAAATGATTTCGTAATTTGAGGAAACTTAGTATATCTTAGAACGTCACAGACGACCGACGAGATACAGGGTACTGATTAAGTGCTTACGTTTTATATGAAATTCTACCTATTTTGACGTATAATTCATCTTCGTGCAGCTCACATACGACGAATTTAACTTACGGCCAGAGCCAGATGAGCTACTGATAACAGCAGATCCTCGAGGTAGATTATTCGAAAGTTAGAGAGCTTTGTCGCGGGTGGTTTTTCTCCATAGTTTACGATCCGACTGGAGGTATAAAGAAGACAAGAAGAGATCATAACGAGCCTATGTCACGGTACTCGGATTTCTTCCCCTTTTTTTCCCAACGTAGTAGGTACAAAGAATCGTGTATTTTTCGCAATTTTACCCCCTTCCTTTCCCCCTCTCGAACGTTGAGAAAATTATACACCTAAATGGCATACTCGGGACGATTCGTGTGTAATTTTTTCGTACCATTCTTAGGTGCAAGTTGCTTTTAATCATTCTATTAAACGTTGAATCGTAAATCAAAAGTACAATTAACTGGATGTGTATGAAGCATTACACACACAAAAAATCCTCGGTGCTATGCGTCATTTTTTTATTTATTCTTTTTTTTCTGTTTCTTTACATCTGTTACGTTGTTGGTCGGCATTCCGAAAGATACGTTACCAGATTTATTAATATGATAAACGGTTTATTTATGTTGTAAATAATGTAATTTATTGTAAGGTTTTTTCGACGAACATAAATAAAATTTGTGATTTATTCGGTCTCGGGTAACTATTTTTTTTTTCGGAGAGGTATCTAGTGGGTGTGTTAACGTTTCGTCGAATAATGGGTACCTAATTATTCGCGTTGCACACGCTGAATTAATATTTAGATTAGATACACGAGAGTATCGGAGAGGCGCCCGACCAGTAATTAACTTCCGCAAATACCAATTCGGCGCAATATCGTTTGTATACATATAGTCTATATATGGATCGGTGCTGGGAAGGAGGCAAAGTAGCAGCAAGGTATCTTTCGATAAGTCTAGTCGGATTTCTTTGGGGTTTAGGTGCGCGGTGTGTGTCTATGCCATACAGTGGACTATGACGAGCCGTCCGATATTTCAAGTAGGAGGCGAACTGTTGGAAAATATTTGCTTTAATCATCGATATCGCCTTGAATGATGCGTTGAAAATATTAATACATTCCATACCCATATACCAATACCGCGATCGTACAAATTAGAATAATCGACAAGCCCCCTTTGTCTGGCGCGCAAAAAAAATTACGTATGTGGCACGACGACTCGAGACTGATACAACGTCTGCGATCGTCTCGTCTCGGTCATTACATGCGAATGGAGCTAAGCAATAACCGAAACGTTAAACGTGAGATTACTCAGGGTTCGATGGTGGTGATGAGGCTGCCTTATTAAAATGCCAGACGGATGAGAAACAGAGACCGGTGTATTTGGTTAGGAATGACCTGTGCAGGTTTCCGAGAACGAGGTGTAAAAAAAATTCAGAAGAGAAAAATTTGTCGAACGGAGAACTGGAGGATTGATGTTGAACGTGAGTAGAGATGATTTGAATGTTTTTTGCTGAATTTTAATGGCGTGTTTTGGTTTTTTGAGAAATGACGATTTTTGAATGCTGGAGAAAGATCGTTTTTCGTCGATTTAAAAAAACTGTATTGGAAAATGATAGTTTTTCGTCGATATTGAAGAAACGACCGTTTTACAGTATTAGAAAATCATCGTTTTTCGTTGTTTTTGAGAAAACGATCAGAAACGACCGATTTTACCGATTGGAAAATGATCGTTTTTCATTGTTGTAAGGTCATTTCTGGATGTTTTCTCAAGAATAGCGGAAAATTATGATTTTCCAAAATTTTAAAATAGTCGTGTTTGATAATTTCCTCAAGAACGACGAAAAACGGATGGTCGTTTTCTCAAGAACAATGAAAAACTATAATTTTTCAGGATTGTAAAATTGTCGTTTTTGATCGATTCCTCAAGAACAACAAAAAACTATTTTTTTTCTTATAAAATTGTGAAATAGTCGTTTATGATCATGTCTTCAAGACAGGGATGGAAAAACAGGACAAGAACGGGAACAGAAGAACCAAAGAAGAAGCAAAATTTAAAAAGAACCCTAATTTTTTGTGGAGGGTAAAGGGACCAAAAAATCTGAGAACAATCAGGGTGTCTAACGGTCCTGATAAGTCAAGATTTTTTCAAAAAAGTCATGCAGGTACTGAAAAATCAAGCTTTTTGACTAATTTACTCAAATTAACTCAAAGGTCAAGCTTTTTTTCAAAAATCAAAAAAAAACTTCTATGCTTCCGATTTTACTTTATCAAAACCCCCAAAATGGCCCGGGGGGTGTCAGGGAAACACCAAAATAAAAACTTTTCATAAGAATAGAGTGTGGTATCAAAATTCACATTTTTACTCAGAGAATCCGTTTCCGATTTTACTTTCTTTAAAATCCTCAAAATAGGCCCATTGGGGAGGTGTTGAGGAGGACCCAAATTGAAAATTTTACATAAATATGAAGTGGGGTGTCGAAATAAAACGTGAATTTTGATACCACACTCGATTCTTATGAAAAGTTTTCGATTTGGCCTTTCCCTGACACCTCCCCAATGGGCCCATTTTGGGGCATTTGATAAAGTAACATCAGAAACGGACTCTCTGGGTAAAAAAACGTGAATTTTGATACCACACTCGATTCTTATGGAAAGATTTTATTTTGGTGGTTCCCTGACCCCCCCGGCCCATTTTGGGGTTTTTGATAAAGTAAAATCGGAAGCAGATTTCGCGAGTAAAAAATGTGGATTTTGATACCACACTCAATTTTTCAAAATATCCCCCCCTTCCCCTCACTTTGGGTACTAGTGGTAGTTCGAAGTCAAAATGACCCCAAAACTGGGTTCGGATGCTCTGAATAACCCCTAGAATTAAATTTTCATTCTTTCCCCTCGAAAAATGTGTTTGAAAAATTTTTATCAAATAATTTGATTTTTTCTGTTCAGTTGCACTTTGTAAAACCCTAGCGCTTTTCCTCCCGGGAGCGCAAAAAAATTGAAAATTAGCTTTTCCGATTCCAAATTTTATAAGGAATCGAATACCGCAAACCAGAACATTCTATCTTCATTTCCATGCCTTTGGCGTGAATTTTAAGTCGCCGGGTCTCTAGGGGTATTTTTAGCGTTTCGTTTCCGCGTGGCCGTAGTGGAATATTATCAGCTCGGGCGCGCACCATCAATTTTTCAAAATGGGCTTTGAGAGACGGGTTAACATACATCGATTGCGCTGAAATTTTTTGTACATCATTTTCTCATGTAGTGGCATCAAACTAGGGGGGGGCGAAAAATATCCCAACTTTTTTTTAAGGGCCACCTATTGTAATATACCTAGGTAGCATTTTACTGATTCAATTTCAAAAGTCAAAAAAAGGTGGAAAATTCGCTATAAAAATTTTTGAAAATTTTCTCCAGTTGAAATATCGATAAATTATAAATATTTTTCAGGAACTCCTCCTTTTTTAAATTAGCATAATTAAGTATACTTTTTTTATTTTTTCACCAGAAAAAAACTTACATTATTTTTTAGAATTCAATTTGAAACTTTCGAAATGATGAAATGAACTTAATTCAAAAACTTGAAAATAATTTTAAAACCATCAAGAACAGACCTACATTTAATTTTAATAAATTCCAAAAATCAAAAGCTCAAAAATAATTTAAAAAAAGGAAAAAACAGAATGAAGTCCTTATATTTCCCTGAATTCAATTCGAATTTTAATTTGAAAAGACAGAAGCTCGAAAATGATTTTAAAAAATGAAAAATAATAAAATGGGATTCCCATTTTCCTAAATTTAATTCAAATTCGAAAAATCAAAAGCATAAAAATAGATAATAAAAAACGAAAATATCTATTAAAAAAAAGAAGACAATTGTTCTTCTTTGGGTACAAATCTTACATTTTGGTGCGATTTTTAATTATCAATATTTGTTCGACATTCATTTTAATATCGATACATCAACACCACCAAGTTTAAATTTAGCATTTTACACAAATTCCGTGAAAAATAGATTATTATCGTTTTTGCAAACTTTTGTGCTCAATTCAAATTTTTTCGACCAGGATTACGATTTTGTCATATTATTGGGTGGAGGGAGCTGCTCTGTTTAAATTCCCCTTGTATGGTCTAACGCATGCTTGGTCTTCTTCCCCAGAGAAAAGATGTGGAAAAAAGTCTGCCCTTTCAGGTGTAATTTAAGGATTTAAGGCAGGCATCATAGCGGGTCACCTTTATAGGGTGTTCGTCACTTTTTTCGACTTCAGTCATTTTCGGTTACTTTTCACGTCCAAAAGGTCACTTTGGTTACTTTTTCCCCCTCAAAAGTCACCTTTTCTTCGCACTTCCAGGCAAAAATTCAAATTTTCATGTAGAAATTACTATTTTTAAAAATTCTTCAAGAAAAAAAAATTGATTTTTGCTAGTTTATTGTTTTGACGAAGGAATTTAATAAATGAAATTATTCACGTCTTACCAGTTGATTTATCTTTGAAATGTTTGCAGAAAACTACAAAAAAAATTGAATTTTTGGTCACGTTATGCTCAAAAAAAGTTACTGAGAGTTACTTTTTTCTTCAAAAATTTCGCTATGATGCCTGGTTTAAGGTGACCAAAAAAACTGATGAAATTGTAACATTTTTCGTAATAACTTCCTATAATATAGATTTTTTTAATGGGAACGAATTTGAAAAAAAAAAAGTTAAGCCTCTTCCTCCCCGAAAAATAGATTGTTACCTACCTATTAAGTTTTTTTCAGTAAACTATAAATATTTGTTTTAAGAATATCTTCAATAAGGTGCAGTGGGGCAATTGCAAACCACTTTTTGATTAGTGACACTTTGCCGGTTCACTGTGCCGGCTCTGTGGCACCAATCAACCTGAAATTTCTGTCACACAAACTTCAAGGGGTTCTCTATTGGTGGGAAAAATTTCGTATAATTTAGTTTATAAATTTATGAGAAAATGAAATTTAAAAATTTTTCAATTGTGTTTTTGCATTTACCCCGCCATGGGGCAAATGCCAAATCGTAAATTATTTCTGAAGGTGCTCATTTTTTTTCAGTTTTGATGGTCAAATCGGAATGTACGTAAAATTTACTACCTTTTAATGTACTCATTACCTTCGTTTGATCAAAATTTGTCGGAGATATCCGCGAAAGAAAGAATTTTTTAAAGAAGTGAAAAAATCTCATTTTTTATTTTTATTTTTATTTTTTTTTAATGAGCTAAAAATTGAAAACAAATGATCACTTGTGATAAGTATGACGTATTTTATTGGAAAACACAAAATTTTGATGAAATTTGAACAATATTTTGATAAGAACTCCCGAAAACGCAAAAAATTGCAAAATTTTGTAAGTAAGTATCAAAAATTTAATATAAATTTTCACACTTTTGAAGGACTAATATTCTTTTTTTTGTATTTTCGACCCATTTTACATCTAAAAATCGTTAAAAAAATTCTGAGAGTATAAATAAAATGATAGATATTTTCGATTTTGCAATTGCCCCCGCATGACCCTTTTCGGGGTAAATGCAAAAACGCATTTTTCCGCTAATGTAATGAAAATTTTTCAAAAATGATAGTCTTAGCTTCAACTTAGATCTATTAGTATAATTAATCAACAAAAATCAGTTCAAAAAAATTTTACTTCATACGTTTTTGTCCATTTTGAAAAAAACTGATTCAACTTTACTTATGAGTGATTTTGACACATGCTGATAAAAACATTTCCACAAAGCAAATGCGTGCACCGATTTCTTTCAAACTGAGTGAGTATATAGGTAATAGATGTGCCTTGACCTACCAAAAGATGGCGCGCTCAAAAATTATGTTAACTGACCTCCAGAAGCTGATTTTGCAAATACCCCGATTTTGCAATTACCCCACTGCACCTTAATATTTTAATTCCTGGAATTGAAATCGCACGAGGAAAAAATTTACGATCAAAATTCTAGGTCATAAATCATTCAAAAACAAATTGAAAAATGTCTTACGCGCATGAAGGAGAAGAGATGCCTACACAACTCGTCAGCGTTGAATTAATTCCACGAGGTAGTGATTTGCATCAATAGTCGATACTACTTACACTTGTTTATCGGAATTTGCATAGGATTTGTTATTGGTATTAATTATGTTACAGTGTAAGTGATTCTGTCAATTATGCTGATGTTGGCCGTTATGTCGTACTTATTATTATCGCTGTTTAATAACGTGGAATTCAAGGGCTTTGGAATGTGCGTTCAGACTCGAGACCGTAAGAGCACGAATCGATCGAAATCGCTACCTGTACTGATCATCGTTTGTGCGTGAAGTATACTCAACCAAGAACATAATAAAATATGAGCCGAGAACGAGAGTTGAAAGTGATTTAATGAAAAACCATGGGTGGCGGAATGAGGAGCTTCAGAGGCGAATTTTCCTATTATATTAAAAAATATATGTGGTTGAATATCGAATAAGGCGTATAGCTGTAAAATATTTTGCGATTGGATGAAAAAAGCTCGAAATTTATGGTCAAATTTTCAAAGAAGGAAAATAAGAGAATAAAAGCGTTGAAAATTTTTAATTATTCAAAGATTTTCACCTTTTAAATTTATTAAGATTAGATGGGAAAATTTTGAAAAGTCGACCCCCTCCTTCCTCTAAATACATAGGTATTTTCACACTTCCTTAATTCTACGAGTATGAATTTTCATGTGATTCCCTCCTTTTCCCTTGGGAAATGAAGTCGAAATATCGCAGTAATCATCGGTCTTAATCTTTCTTAAGGAAATTCGACTAATAAACCAAAGAGTTATTTTATTCGATCGCAGATTAATGTTGATTATTTCATTTTGATAACGTTAATGAGTGTAATAAATCGTCCAGATATGGAAAATCTCTGTTGAATATTCTTGTTCTCGCGGATATTAATGATTAACACGATGAATACGATGAAATATTCACGAGTAGTCGTAATTTTCGAAGTAATATTGTTTTCATCGAGTATAAAAAATTCCCCTACGTTTTCCCAGTAAACTTCAATACAGGACTGGTTTTTCTTAGGATGCGGATGGTAGGAAGGGAGGAGAAGGGGAGGTTCTGGATATATTTGTCATTTTTGGGGCTTAGCCTTCTTTAAGATATACATATTATTAAAATATGTAAGTATAGTTAAAGTTTGACAATTTTGACAACCGATAGGTAGGTAATTCTGGTTGAATTTTTTCATTAAATCAATTCTTTGAAAAATTTAGAAATTGATGGAATTTTTAATTTTTATTAATAATGAAACGTAATGCCTTCAAAAATATGGAAGGGATGCAGAATCTGTGCATCGAGTTTTTTTTTATGTCAACATGAGACGAGTGTTTTTTTGGGGGGGGGGGGGGGGGTTAATCAATTCCAAAAAGATGGGGTCAATTTATTTCTGATGACTTACTACATAACCGCCACCTCAGCCATCTGACCAAGCTTGATCGAAGGTTGGGGAGGGGGGAGGCTAACAATTCAATTTACATGATACCATATAAAAATTATTGTAATAAACAAATTTGGCCACCCAGAATACTTTTTGTTGAAATTAAAAAAAAATTCATGACAGTGCTGTAAACTGCATTTTGATTCATGCAGTTTTCATAAAATTCAAGCTGTTCATTCGAAGGTTCGAAAAGTATGCTAAATTTTTTTGGAAATTGAAATGAATTGAAATGAATTTTTCGTAGTAGTGTTTTCAATTGAAATTTTACGCAAATTGCGTAAATCAAAGTGCAGTTGGCAACATTGCCATGAAATTTTTTTTTGAAAAAATCTTCAAATTCATGACCTGTAACTTTTTAACCTTTCTGTTGAGAGCAAAAAATGGTATCCTATTTTAAGGTCAAAGATTCAAAGAGCTGTAGAAACTCAAATAGGAGGGTAATCGAGGCACCCAGCTGGTGGCACTGCCTAAAAATGTCAAAAATCGCGTACCTAATATTTTCAAAAATGGTCTCTTTTTTAAAGGATTTTTCTTCCTCTATCTTTCTTTGGATGGGGGGGGGGGCTCAAAGTGTTTCGGAAGGTCTCCCACTCAAAATTAATTATTTCACCTATTTTCATCAAAATCCAAAATATGTTTTTTTTGAGCCACCTTAAAGTTGAGTCATAAAAAAAAGAATAATTGAATGACTCAAAATATGCTATTTGAACATTTCTATGATTTTTTTTTTTATTTTTCAAAAAATAATAGAGATGTTTTTGTGTTGAAATTCCATATAAAATTTTGAGGGAAAATATCTTCAAATTTTTTAAGAATAAATTTATCATCTTGTGAGGTATATTTCCAGTTAGTCATACTCATAAAATTAGGGAATGAATGAAACTTTTTTACCATCATTCAAAAACTGAAATTTTGATAGCAATTTATTTGGAAAATTGTTTTGAATTTGGGTCTCTGCATAAGCGCACCCGGGGAAGGGGGAGGGGAGACTTAGGGGGCTCGACCCCTCCCCCTCGCCTCTACACTCGGAAAGCAGATTTTTTCATCATAAAAATGTCAAAAAAGAGTATGATTTTTTAAAAAAATCCGCCCTCGCTTCGCTCGGGCAGTATTTTTATAACTATTTCCTCGAATAAACATACCACTCTCTAAACTTGAACCAGTTGAATTTGCAGAGATTCTGCCTTTTTTAATCAGTGAAATAATTTTAGTTGAAAATTAGTGATTTTTCGGTTAAAAATTACTAATTTCTGCCAATACTCCATTTAACAGAAAAAATCGGTTATTCTGACTAAAAAAATCAGAAAATCTCGTCTTTTTCAATTTTTCATCGCTCAAATCTGTAGGTATCAGAGCTCTGCACGATACGATATTCCATCGCTTAAATATCGTATCGTATCGTATTAAAGGAAAAAAAACGATTACGATGTCATATCGTATCGGATTGAAGAGGAAAAAATGATTCCGATATCATATCGTATCGGGTTGAAGAGAACTAAACGATTCCGATATGTCATCATATCGTATTAAAAATGAATAAACGATTTTGATATCGTATCGCATCATATTAAAAACGATTAAATGATTCCGAAATCGTATTTATCGTATTGAAAAAGATTATCGTCTGTGCAATTGACTTAGGCGGCTGACCTTAAAGCAACGAGTGTCTGTTTCCCAAAAATGCTCTGGTGGAGGCTCATTTTTTTTTTTCGTTTTTTTTTTTCAAAGTCCATTATCTGAGACGTTTAGACTTCAGAGGTCCAAATTTTTTTCCAATCGTAATTTTTTCACACCAAAATTTTTTTACTAAACTAAATTTTTTTCAAAACGTAATTTTCACACACCTAAATTTTTTTTTCAACTAAATTTTTTTCAAAACGTAATTTTCACGAACCTAAATTTTTTTCTCAACTAAATTTTTTTCAAAACGTAATTTTCACACAACACACACCTAAATTTTTTTTCTCAACAAAATTTTTTTCGAAACGTAATTTTTTCACACCTAAATTTTTTTTTTCAACTAAATTTTTTTTCAAAACATAATTTTTACACACCTAAATTTTTTTCTCAACAAAAATTTAGGTGTGAAAAAATTACGTTTTGAAAAAAATTTTGTTGAGAAAAAAATTTAGGTGTGTGAAAATTATGTTTTGAAAAAAATTTTGGTGTGTAAAAATTACGTTTTGAAAAAAATTTAGTTGAGAAAAAAAAATTTGGTGTGAAAAAATTACGATTGGAAAAAAATTGAACCTCTGTACGTCTCAGATAATAAACTTGAAAAAAAAAACGAAAAAAATGGGCCTCCATCAGAGCATTTTCGGGAAACAGACACTCGTGCAGATGAAACGATGTCATACCATATAACATCGTATCGTATCATATCGTATCGTATTATTACGATGCGATGCGATGTATATTAAATCGTATCATTCAATACGATGCGATGTCATATCGTTTTTTTTAAATCGGTTAGTGCATTGCCGATTCTACATCGCCATCGTTTAAAACGATATGATATAACGATGAAAAATATCGTATCGTGCAGAGCTCTAGTAGGTATGTATCATCTGCCAACTGAAAATACCCTAATTACTCCAGCTTCACTGAAATAACAGTTTACTTCATTTTCATTGAATTTTGACCCCCCCCTCCCATTTTTCTCGAAATCTGAGTCTCTCCCATTACTCAACTTCTGGGTGCGCTTATGTTTGAGAAAAATTATATTTTTTAATAATTTCTTCGAAAATAATGTTGGGAGGAGTAGCGAGCAGAGGCGTCATAACATCGATGGAAATTATCATTTTATCGACTTTCAAATTCGTGACATTTGAACATCAATGATTTCTTTCAAAAAATGAAAATTTCAGCCAGACATTTCCATAAAATGCCTTAAAATCTTAAATCAATCGAAATTTTTTTATTCTCTCAAAATCTGGCATTTCAATGAAAATCTGTCAGAAATTTTTTTTTGAGTTTAGGTTCCAAAAAAATTATACTTGTTCACGATTTTCCCAAAAATACGATGGGAGGGTCAATTATAAACGGATGGAGATGATGAATCCATTTTATTGACTTTCAAAAATTTGACATTTCGATATAATTTGAAAAGAATTTAATACTACTTACATATTTCGATGCAATGAAAAAAATTTCTACTTTACAAGGACAAGGTCTATCATTATTCATTACCTATCCATTCAGAAAAACTGAGGCAATTAGGGTAAAATAAAGCCCCAACGAAGGCCGTATTCTTATAAATCGAACTACAAACAATGCCAAACCCTTGAATAATTTTTTTACATCGAGCATTTATTTCAATTACGAAAATTCGTTTGAAACTTTGCGAATGAAAATCTCGCCATTGACAGACGAGATGAACGACCTCGTAAATCATCTAAAATCTTTTCACATTCGAAAAAGATACTTCATTTGTCTGCCTTTCTTCGAAATCTCCACCGAGCGGGAAAAAAAATACAGCCTATCTACTCCGGGATGCTCGTCAATGTCACAAAAGGAAAAATTCCATTCGGCGGAAAATTTTTTTCCTCGTAAATTCGAACGTTGAACGTACGCATCTGGTCAAAAAATAGTTCGTTACACTCGAGTCGAGGTAATTTTTTTATACGACCGAGACGCGGCAGCCATTTCCATAATATTTCAACGTCTCGTTGAATTTTTTTACGCCATTTTCGGGTCTAAATTTACGCACAATTTCCGAGTGATTTCTATCGCCTTAGGATAGAATAGGTTACGTCGGGTTGTCGGAAACGTTACGAGAATATATTCGTTTACGCACCGGCGTCGGGCGTCGCCGTCGAGAGAAAATAGCTCGTTTTGAATTTTATTTTCTCACCTTCGACGAAGCTGGAGAAAAAAACTGGAAAGATATTCCAAGAGATAAGTGTTGATTTTGTCAAAAAAGGGGGAAAAACTAGGCGTCGAATTAATACGAGCAATGTTTTCGTTTTAGGCTTTCTCGAGAGGTAGAGAACCGGTCGTCGAGTGTTATTTTAATCGCGCTTTTAGGCTGCGAATATTTATAAAAGTCGATTGAAATAACAAATTTGGTGCACACGTCAATTTAGCAGCCAGCCACGTGCTAAAGGATTATTATTTTTTAATTCGTTTCATTGTGTGGGGGTAAATAGCGGAAAAAACGCCTAAAGCGGAGATTATTTCGTCGCCGGGCCTGGCTGAGTGAAATTTCGAGGTATCAAAATTTTTCCCTCCTTATCCCTCTTACTGGCTAAAAATTCGAAATATTTTCAGATCGGTATCGGAATAAATTTCAATATCGAGTTTATGGTTTTGGTAGATACCGAAGGAAAAAAATTGAAATCCGAGCCAACGTGGATTGGAAAATGATCGCGGAATAAGATGATAGCCTAGAAGATGAAACGAAGGTGAGGGGAAAGTTGACGTAGCCGAAACACGCGTCCGAGTATTTAATTCTAATCACGATTCGCAAGGACGTTAATACAATTCATTCAACTCGGGCTGCCGTTGATTTATGAATGAAATATGTGGACTATATAAAGACACCGAGTACCTGGAGGAATAAATCGACGTAATGTAGTATGCTCTTTTTAACCTAATTTGTCCGTGCAACAATTCGCTGCCAGCTTTTCACTATGTGCTTTTTTATGAATTCCGAGAACAGATCGCGTGTTCCGTGATGTCATTTTTTTTTCCTTCGCCGAATACGAAACAGAGAGAGAAATACCAGACGGATTTTTTTTTACAGACGAGGCATTTATGACGTTCTTTGGTTATGCAGGTATTTGGAAAATATTGAAATTTCCCATTTGTCTGAGCCACGACGCTGACGTATGAATTATAATTACCAGTATGTTGATAAATAGGCACTGGCATGGCACAGGTCTAAAGCTTTAATAGCGTCGTCTCGCAGCTCGCTGTGATTCCCACGTGTCGACGTGAGAGATCGTGATTCACTCGATGAAAAAGCCAAATGCTGAATTGGCTGGAATTTTTTTCCCATCTTGAATGTCTATACGAGATTTAATTCTGGTTGCGGGTGTACGAGTGTTCGAGATGGAAATATTTCATTGATGAAAAGCATAGTTAGCGATTCGTGATAGGCGTGTGTGCTATGCGACGAAACCGCGAGACGTTTGAAAACCGATTCGTCGTCATATTTTGGTAATCGTTCTCAGATTTGGAATACGCGGTCGGCATTTTTCGGTGTTGAAATGAAAAACACTAAACAAAGGTGTTATTATCAATTCGTACGAATTTTCGTCTAGTCTTGAAATTTTGTGGTTCCAGATTCTGTTTACGAGATTATTATTTACGTACTAGGCGATGTTTTTTTTTAAGCAGGCATTTTATGCTGCATTTGAGATTATTTTTATCGCAAATGTTTTCGGTTCTGACGATAAAGAAATCGTGTTTGCTGATAATTTTCCTAATTTGTATGAGAGTCGAATGCAGCTGTGGAGATTATTTACGAAGCAAACTTTTTTCGAAAAATTATCCTCGAAATGCAAAAAATTAATAAATTGGAATATTTTTACTTTTAAGTAACGTTGAACTGATAATATTGAGCAGCATATTGATTCACACTAATTAAGTTTTTGCCAAGATGAGATTAAAGAAACGTATGAGCGGACCACAGTATGAAAAAATTTGGGTTTTTGTGAAAAATTCAATTTTTTTCCATAATTTTTTCCTCTATCCGAGCACTAAACAAAATTGTTCATTATTTTTATCAACTTTTGAAAAATTAATTTAAAAAAAAATGTTTGATGTGATGGGGAGGGCTATAAATTATTAATAAAATTACGTAATAATGTACCTAGAAGAGAATAAGAATCAGATTACGGTTTGAATAGAATGAAAGTAAGGTACTCGTGTAGCTTGAAAGCTTTTAGTTACTCCTCCTCGTCCTTTTTTCACCCACCCTTGAAGTACCTAGTAGTCTATTGGGGTGTAAATTTTGTTGTCTCTTCAATTTTTTCAAGTAGTTTAAATTTTTGGAGGAAGGCTAGAAATTGGAATTTTTTTGAGAACCTTTCCCTCCTATTTTGACTAGTAAAAGATGTTCAGAAAGAGCGTGATTGTTTCAAAATTCTTGTAACCAAATTTTTAACTGTCCCAGATTGATTTTTTTGATTTTCAACCAAATTTTTAAAAATGGGAAATTGTCATTTTTAAAAAATGGTATTTGTGGGGAAAAAAGTATTTTTATAATAAAATTGGTGAAAATTAAGTACCTACCTGTCTAACACAGGTCGACATTTTTTGAACTTTTGAAATGCTGTTTGAAGTTTAATGGGTGATTTTTATAGTATTTTTTACGCTGATCACGAGAAAAATAGTGAAAAAATTCCATCGCCCAAGGATTTTTCACAATTTGAATTTTTTGTGGAACAGCTTTTCTACTTTTTTAATTACTTTTGACACTTAAGTCGTTTGAAATAAAGTCTCGATTTGGAGTTTTCTTGTAGAGGTCTTAGCTTTTCGAGATATTTCAGTTGAAAGTTGAAAGTTTTAACTTTTTTTTTGAATTGAAAATATCTCAAAAACTAAGCCACCTAAGAAAAAACTAATTAGACTTTACTAAAAGGAAATGTTACGCTCTACAATTTATGTTCTATTCATTTTTTTCGTAGGACCCTTTCTTTTGCCAGAAAATCGATTTTTTGTAATGAACCGCATTTTTAACATTTCCCATTTGCAACAATGGGAATATCAAAGGGCGGCAAATCTACAATTTTCGTTCTACGTAATTGATTCTGATTGGTGTTTCTGACCTAATTTTTAGTGCAGCGTTCGAATATGATTTCAGTTTTACCCCATCGCATCATGATTTTTTATAATTGGAATTTTTTGTTGAAAATTCGTTTTACATTTTTTTATGTAAATTTTAACTTAAAGTCGATTTTCTGGCAAACGAAAGGGGTCTACGAAAAAAATGAATAGAACATAAATTGTGCAGCGTAAAATTTTCTTTCAGTAGAGTCGACTCTAAGTGTCAAAAGTTATCAAAAAAAGTAGGAAACTGTTCAACAAAAAATTCAAATTGTGAAAAATCCTTGGGTGATGGAATTTTTTTACTATTTTTCTCGTGATCAAAGCGAAAAATGCTGTAAAAATCACTCATTAAACTTCAAACAGAATTTTTCATGACGACCTGTGTAATTTATCTCCTAACACCGAAGCCATTCTAGGGCATCCAGCAAGATTTTGATTTTCTCCAACGTTTTCGAATTTTTTCCGGAGGCTTAATAATCCCTTGAAGCGTGTAAAAACTGAGTTCTCGTTTTCGTTTGAGTCCCTAGTTACTAACAAGGGATCTAGTAAATCGAGACATGCTTAATTGAAAAAATTTGTTAATGGATTGATTGCTCGGACCATACTTCCCAACCAAATTTCAGCCATAAAGCTTTAATAAGTGAGGTACTATTTTGAATTTCAATAAATTGCTTAACACGTAAAAATGTACAATTCTTTAAATCTACATCATGTAACTCGAGTTTCTTTGGCTTTTAGAGATGTTTATTACATGGAAGTTATTGAAATGTCAAATACCTAGATTACTAGAATGGTTTAACTGTCAAGGGGGTTGTAAAATTGGTGTTGGAATTTATAAGAATACTTTAAAATGGCGATGAATTTACGTAGAAAATGTAATGAAATTGACTTATGAAGAAAATTTGGAAAATTTTCTCAATACCTATGAATGTTACGTATCGAAACTATGGCATTGACTTTTCATTGAAATTGCTTCAGAATGGAATTCACCGAGCATAAGATTTCAGGTGGATAAAATAAATCGAAAATACATCATAGAAGAATCCCATAATCCAAAATTTCAGGAGCTAAAGTTCATGTTTCGAATTTCGACGAATTCTTGGAGTTTCAAAATTTCCCCATCGCTCTGCAAAACATGAAAATTTGACCTGATCAATGAAAAAAACTGAAATTTGGTATATGACCTACCAATGCTCGTATTTCAACAAAAAACCATTAAACTCAGAAAATTTAAGTACCTGACATTTTTATAAATAAAAATTCATCATTATAACATATTCATGATTTAAAAACTTATGCTCTAAAGCAAATCTTGTGACAATTTTTTTCACCCATTTTTTGTAAATTTTTCGACTTGAACCTGAAATTTCCATTTTTCCATCAAAATTTCATTCATCAGAGGGTAGGAAAAAAGGTCTTTTTAGTAATTTTAAAGAAACATTTTTTAATGTTGGTGTGTAAAATGCCTCGTCTTCGACTTTTTATAATTTTTTAATTGAAAATTGAATTTTTGAGTCATTCTTGCATATTTTTTAAAATTACATTATACTTTTTATTAAAAAACAATTTTTTTAACCATTTTTTTTAGCCTCAGAGCGAAAAACGCTTATTTTTCTATATTACAAAAATAGAAATTGACGAAAATTTATAATTTTTCAGCCTTTAGGAAGTCTCAGAAAATTTTCCAGTTCGCATTTAAGATTTCCTGCAGGCCTCTTTTTTCCAACGTGCCCCCCTCCCCCTCAAGAAGGCAATCCTACTACGCGAATTTTAAATATTCAATTTTTGTATAAATTCGAACAGTATCAAACATCTTCCTGCCCTCATAAAAGGCTCGTCTTTGTAGAATTATCTGGCTGCTGGACTGATATATGACCATGAGAAATTAATTCCTCAGAGTACAAGTAGTCGACGGTCTATTTTGTTGAAAAACCAAAAAATTTTCGAAAATGATTTCTATTTTCAAAATTGAAAAAATATACTTTGATTGTAAAAAAATTCACTTGTCTAAATTCTAAAACAAAATTCCAAATCGATCTTGCACATAGGACATACACTCAAAAAATATATATTAATACATTTTATTTAAAAAAATAATAACGTGGCCCCATTCAAAAAGTTGGCAAAATTTAATCTAAAAATAATAATATTTATCAAGATATTTAGTAAAATTTATCATTCAATATAATAAATTTTACCAAATACTTGGTAAAGTTTATTATTGAATGATGAATTTTACTAAATATCTTGATAAATATTATTATTTTTAGATTAAATTTTGCCAACTTTTTGAATGGGGCCACGTTATTATTTTTTAAAATAAAATTTACTAATTTTTTAAACATTTTGTATTATTATTTTTTTGCGTGTAGGTATTTTTCAAATCAAAAAATTTATCCCTATCCAATTAAAAGGGAAATACCTCCCATCACCTGCATGATCTGAGCTGCATATTCTATTGATCACTAATTCAATTAATTTGCTTACGTAATGCCTTAAAAATATTATTGATACCTCTTCATTCAACAAAATAAAAAAAATTCATCGTTAAATAAAATAAGAAATTACTTATATAATTTGCAGATCAAAAATTAAACACTAATCGACCACAATTAATTTTTTTGTTCCAGAAGTCGTAATTGGAAGCATCAATAAAATTGAAAGAAAATTTCCTGCTTCGATTACGTCCGAATTACGTACCTACAATTGATCTGGTAAGTGATTCTCGGTTTTATTAAAAATTAATAACTTCGATACATTGTATAAGAGCTTCTTCCGCATGAAGAGAATTACGCTCGATAATTTTTAATTATTTGGGAATCGTATTGATAACGTAATCACCCACCCAATTAACTTATTTTTAAATCGTACCATATCCCACGTATCTCGAATAGATTTGCATAATCAAAAATACCCTATATTTACCCAATTTCAAAAAAATTTCATCATCGACGAATTAAAACTGCATTCGAGAGAACATGCTCGTAAAATACGAAATAAAAATAAAAATACTTCGGAAGTGGGTTTCTGGCATGCTATACAAAGTACGAGTACATATGCATAATTATGCAATTTATCGTGCATTATTAATACTTTGGTAAATTTTCCGCCGTCTTATTCGAATGCAGTTGCATTACTCAGCTAAAATTTCAAGTTCGCTTTATGCAAATAAACAACGAAAACATCACGTTAGAAATTACACGAGCGAAGAAAAATCACGTAAATAATGATATCTGATTTCGCACGTGTAGGAAGAAGGGTGGGTTTGAAAATTGCATCGTGAATCGAAAAATACGTAAAAAATGAGAAATTGTTCCGAAAAAAAATCCATCGATAGTTCGAATAAAATTAGAAATATTTTCTAGTAAAATAAAAACGAAAAAAAATCTTACCTGTGGGTAAACAGTGTATCGATGCGAGTAAGAAAATCGTGAAAAGTGTCCTAATATCGCGATAATTCAGCAACGACATTGCTACAGTTCATGATGCAGAAATAAAAATGTCCTTCGTATTCGCATATGAACCATGAAATAAAACCCAACATTTGGTTACCCATTCGTTCAAATTGTGTCTGCGCATCTCAAAAAATGTCAACCACAAATTTATTTCGTAAAAATTGCAACTTTAAAAATTCCAAAGCTCGGAACGCGCGAATCACCGCACCACACCGCAGAAGTCGATACGAGTATGAAAAATTACCCGACGGGATGAGCCGAAGGGTGCACCGAAGGTATGGAGAAGGATGGAAAACCGCGATAGATGCACTCGATGAATTATGGTTTGATGACTTGATCGATGCGAATCTGCATTGGTGCGTCGACGATACGAGATGATCGGTTACTGGACGATTTCTGCAAAATACAACGTAAATGGTTAGATTGACGCGGAATCTTGAAACTTATAATAAAAATAATTTATCGACGTCGGCTTCGGCTTCGCGACTTCGTCGCCCGCGATTTTAATTACCCACCGTCTTATAAATTAAATAAAAGGTAGCTAAGGAATCGTAAAATGATCGCGATGGCGA
Organism: Pseudococcus viburni; assembly: GCA_033439095.1. Lineage (NCBI taxonomy): Eukaryota > Metazoa > Arthropoda > Insecta > Hemiptera > Pseudococcidae > Pseudococcus > Pseudococcus viburni. The sequence continues at coordinate 473,802 of JAVBJF010000254.1, forward strand.
GGCAGGGGTGGGTTAAGGCGAGACGTCGTTGTCGTCATCGAAAGTTGTAAATGTGTATTTTACACTTGGTACCCTTTTGATTTTCGCGTTCTCAAGACACACGCGAAGTGCGACGCCGACGAGAGCGCGAAAAGAGGAAATAATAAAATTTCAACGCAGACGTCAATTTTCCAGACGCCCTTGAAATCACGGTACACGTTAAGGTGAATTTTTTTATGCAACAAATTGCATGCATGTGGAATGTGGAGCAAGGTTAAATTATCATTATTTTTAAATTGTACTTTGTACGTACGCGTATTTATGTGGTGCGGATTTTTTTTATTTCGTAATTTCCGAGAATTTTTCTTTCGACGATTTAATTGCCATTAGCGGATTTTTGCCGCGATGGGATAGCCGTCCGCGAGTTTATTATTTCGATATGGTTTTTTTTTATGGGTTTATTCTCTCGCGCCGATTTCTTGGGAATCGGATAAATATTTATTAGATTTGGGCGGAGATGGTGGGAGATTTGATTGAATTTTTTATTGCTCGGGTACTATGTACTTTGTTGTGTTGCAGGAGTCGAGAAATTAGGTTAGTTTGGGTGAAGATTGCGAAATGGGTGATTTGTTGAAAATTTTAGAGAAGTTGGAGCATGAATTTGTTTTGGTTTGAAATTGACTTGGAATTTATCAAAAAATGTGGTTGAAATAGGTGTTGGGTGGCTTTGGTTGAGAAAGAAAATGTCGTGCAGATTTTTTAGTATTTTGAAGTGTTTTCGACAGAAAGTGAAATGATATAATTTTTATATAAGAATTCCCTGGAATTGTTGAGAAATGGCTAAATGGTATTCATTTGCAAAATCTGGAAGACTTTTTCGAAAATTATTGGTATGAAAATTTTCAAGATAACGAGTCCATCGTTATTTTCACATTTTAAAGATTCGAGATGAATTATACCAATTCTTAAATCATTCATTTTCAATTAATTTTTCAGAGTTTTTCAGAAATTGAATTAAAATTTATTGAAATTGATCGACATCGAATTTTCGAAAATCGATTTTAAGAATATTCAATTTTTAAACCTCCTAATTTGGTTTTTTTCGTATTGAATTAATAATTTTAAAATTAGGCACTGTATCTGAAAAGATACCTAAGTTATCATATGTGACCCGTGCAGGGAAAAGGTACCTAAAGTCGGATTTTTCAAAAATGAGTTTTTTGGCTTAAATGATAGGGGAGACTATGCGGAACATTTTAAGACCTAGATGAGCATCCTAAGTCAATTTTTCGGTGAGATAGAGACATTTGAAAATTAGAAAAAATCATGACTTTCAAAAAAAAAATAATCGAAAAAACACGTTTAAAGCTGCGTAGAGGTCTGAACTACCTAAAAAAGCGAAAAAATTTTTTTTGAAAAAAATTGTCCATTTTTCATATTTTTGTCTCTAACTCAAAATTATGTTTTCCGACTTTAGGTACCCTGTCCCTGCACGGGTCACATATTGACTTTTTGAAAATGGATAATCTACTCACTCATTTTTAAATCAGTGAAATTTATCAAAAAAAAACACTGAAAAACAGTCAGAATTACAGCACAGTAATAAATCAGTGAGAATTTTTTCACTGAAAGCGAGTCGGTGAAAGAAAATTACTGGAAATCAGTGAAAATTCGCTGAAAACTCAGTAATATTTATGAAATGCACTGAAAAATCTGCGAAATTCTTTGAATAATCAGTGAAAAATCACTGAAAATCAGTGAATTTCACTCATTTTTTCTGTGCTGCAATTCTGATTATTTATCAGTTTCACTGATTCGGAATAAGAGAGCAAATTCACCCAACTTTAGATGCACCATATCTGCAGTTTTCTTCGATTAATCGCATAAATTAATCAATAAAAATTAAAAATGGCAAATGAAAACCTTTTTGACTAGAATTTAAAATTTTTTTCATTTTTTTCGGATTCGACGCAGTTGAAAAATCTCATTTTGTTTAAATTGAAAAAATTTTGTGTCATACTTATATCTTTCCGCCCCTACCCCTCACAAAATGTGAACTTCGATCCTTTCGTGGCAGCAGAACTGAAAGTGAAACTAAAAACAGAAATGTGAGCCTGGATATAGAAACCACTCTTAGGCGTCAAAAATTGGTTTTTGAGTTGAGGTTCTCCCTTGATTCTACTCCTTCTGAAAGACCCAAAATCATATCAACTCAAAAATGAATTTTTGAGCCCTAAAGGTGGTTTCTAAATCCGAGCTCACAAATGTAATTTTTTTTTTTTTGCATTTTCAAATGTTTTTGTGTGAAAATGTCTTGATATTTTTTATCAATACTTCACTTGAATATGTAATTTTTCTCAACTTTTCGAACTTGAGAATGCCAAATTTCTCAAATTTTGAAAAAAGTTTTATCAAATTCTCCTACCTAACTTTATTTTTTTAGACCAGGATGCAGTCTTGTCATTAATTGGGAGGGCTGCTCAATCCCCAATCCTACATTTTATATACAACTAAAAAAAAACTGAAACCGAAATTAAAACTGAATTTTAAAAACTAAATCTCAAAACTGAACCCGAAACTTTTTCAGTTTTCCAGAGTTCATTTTTTTGAAATTATTTGAGCCTAAACCTCTGAATATAGCAGGAATTGTTTTGAGGCTTTTTGTTCCCTAATGACATGTTTGTCAATTTCAAATAATAATCGAATTCAATTAATGCAAATTGATCAATTTTTTTGAATTCTCAATAGATATCTATCACAAAATAAGAGATGTTTCAAATTTTTCAAATTTTATCAATTTTTTCCCCAAAACAGCTTGAACCTCGAAAATTGAGCTTATTTGTGCTACGTACGTTTTTAAAAATGAAGTTGGCTCAATTTCAAGTGAAACGAAAAAAATGAATTCACCGATTTTGCCGTTCTTGAATATTACTTACTTAATCATTATTTGTTCTATTTCGAATTTGAAAAAAAAAGATTTTTCGATTGTAATGTTGAGTATCGATTATTTTATTTTTTTAATTGAAATAGTTAGGTACCATTAATATTGCTCAAAAACAATCAGATACATAGATTTTAAAAAAAAATTTAATGTCGAAATTCGCCCAATTTTCGGAGACGAGAATCCATTCCGATAATTAGAATATTATTTTCAAATTCGATTTTTGATTTCGAGGAAAATTGATTTTTACATTTTGCTTCGTTACTTCAAATAATAGGTGTCGAAAAAATTTGAAACTATTTCAAGATCGATTTTTGAACCATCGATAATCGGGTTTTGAAACTATCGATAATCTGTTCTCGAATTCATCGATAATTGATTTTTGAACCAATCAAGAATCGACGAATTTTAAAACATCAGTATTCAGTACCCAATTTTTAAAATTCTACTGCGACTTGAAATTCCATCTTGAATTTGCACCAAATCTCATTTAAGTATTGTAGATTTTAGTTTCGAGAAAAATCGATTTTTTGATAGGTACTTCTAAAAAAGATTTTGATTTTTAATCGATTTTTGGCATAATTGATTATCAAATTTCACATGTTTTGAGATTTTATGATGGCACTTATGACATTTCATTTTGCATTTTATTTAGATCAGTTTTTGTTTACTGATGATTTCGATTTCGAAAAAATCGATTTTCCAACATTTTTGATTATTTTACATTTTTTTTCAGTATTTTCAAATATCATCGTCGAAATAATTGTTCGATTATTTATTTTTAAAATATCGATAATCGAAAATACCTATTGAATTTTGAGGTTCTGTATTTGCTTTATATTTTACTTCGAAATGGAATATCCTGATAATTTTTAGGTATTTAAAAAAGTTTTCTCCGTCGTTTTCAAAATAATGCTTCAAAAATGGTTGAAAGAGCTCGAAAATTGAAGTACCTATCGAAATTGAACTCATAGTTCGGCTTCGTCGAATCAACGAGTCTGATAAAAATGTGTAGCGAGATCGGGACGAATGAGGGGGGAGGCAGAGGAGTAAGTTTGTTTTCAAGAAGTATTTTTAGTCGGAAAAATTAGGACTGCGTCGGAGTAATTATTTTTTTTTGGAAGATTTCGATTTGAATTGGAAAAAATGGGAAAAATTGAACAAAAATTCTATTCCCGTCGAAATCGTTTGTTGATATATTGTAACATTGGAAAATTCAAACTCGATAGGGCAAAGAAATTGATTTTGTCAGTTTATTTCGAAAATGGCGAATGTCTGAATGGTTGTTTCAGATTTAAATTTTATCTAGAGGTTTAAATCACTTCTCCCCTCCTTTTTCAAATCGATTGAATATTGATTTCAAAGTTTTAATTTTGAATACGACTTGAGAAACATCAAAATAAATTTTTTTAAACATTTTTCATCATTTTTAGTTACCTATTAAAATTGATTTTCAATAAATTGACAATCGTCCCATTTTTTAAATCAAAATATTTCAAAATTACTTTCCCCTGCTCAATAAGGTATGTTTATTTATTTCATTATCAATTCATTTTGAAAATTATATGATACTTGAGCAGATAATAATTTTTACTTGATTTCTCTGTTACTGTTAAAAACAGGGAAGTATTTCCGAAAAAATTTAAATTCGCCTACATCCTCTTCTGAAAAGTTATCTACCCAATTTTTAAAATTATTTTTCAATATTTCTTGAACAATTCAAAAACTTTATTTTTTTAAATTTAATTTTTCTCGCATATTTTCAAATTTTGATGAAAATTTTTCGAAAACATTACAAAATCGATCAATTTTTGAAACTTACAAATCCTTTTGAATTGTTAATTCAAAAAAATAATCTGCATGATTCCTCCACATTTCAATTTTCAAACCCCTTAATTAATATCTTCCAGCATTTTTTTCAATTTATCTGAGGATATGGTGATGGAGAGAAGTTGGGCCAAAAAACCATCTATAGTTATTCTTACCTCTTGGGACACGTTCATAAATCATTGTACAAATTTTTATGGTTTTTACAAGAGAATCACACGGTACGAGTTTTCGCTAATTAAAAAAATAAAAATTACAAACTGTATACAATTTATATCGATAAACGAGAGTCGATAACCTAAGGAGATAATTTTTTACAAACGCGCATAAAATAAGGTCGGGTTATGTAAGAAAAACATCGATTACACTGTATGTAATTCTATCATAATGCTTATTTGTTTTTTGTACATACGTATGATACACGTGCTTGTAGGTTGCGGTAATTTAACTACAATATTTATGGAAAATATAATACAAGCGGGTAATCTTTAACTGCTTTTAAAAGCGACCGTTATGAATGAAAACTCGTGTGGCGAAATTTTTCTATGCCACGAGGAATGGAAATTTACCAAAATATCATAAATTTATGGAGCAACTAGAGCGAGAGATGAATAAAAAAAACAATTAATTAAAAATTACCTCGTATCAAGTTGGGAAGAAAAATTTATCTTTTACCCTTTTGTAAATTTTATCGTAATTTTATAGTATGTATTACGTATTTGAAAAAATATGGTGAAAAAATTGGAAAAAAGCACACTGGAGGAGAAAGCAGTGAAAAAAAAAGCAGCGATGAATCATAAAACGTAACCAATTTACGTACCTTGTAACGGTAACAAACGACGACCAATTATTCCTTCAACTTTGTAATTATGTCGGTTGATTTATTACGTCGAAATATACAATGTTGATGTAAAAATTCGCGAAGGCGACGACAAAATGTGCCGGAGAGGGGGATTTTTTCGGCAAAATGTCGTGGAACGAGAGGTATTCGTTGAAATACGATTTGGCGACGAAGGCGAAACGAAAAAACTGGCGCGAAAGGTGAATTTATTTTTTGGTATTTTTTAAACCATTAATCGAGTTAGGGAACACGTTCGGTTACCAGCATTAATTAAAATCCCTGACCTTCCTCATTTATTTTATATTTAAGAACCGACGGACAATAATTAACGCGTTGATCGGAGAAGTAAACGGCGACATGTCGAGAAACAAACTGCCACTTGATTCTCATTCGTGCGAGTACATTATTGATACAGTTGTTGTGTTGTGTGTATGTTTTGAACCGCATTTGTTGTTTTGTGCAACACGAGCAGTGTCAACATCGAGAACGAGATGCTGCAGATCGACGGCGTGGTATTTATTGAGAAGAGTCTCTGAGATGGTTTGGTTGAAAAATCGTGAAATTCTGGGGAATTTTTGCAATGGTGGTTTTGAAAATGAGAAGTTCTGTGGAGTGTTTTTGGGGAAGATTTTTCGTCGAGGAAGTGTGCTAAAATTTTGAGATGTGTTTAGGAAACCGGTTTCGAATCGATGCAAAATAGAAAGGATAAAATTTCTGGATTAAAATTATTTAAATTGCGAATTTTTTCGACATTTTTTTGTAGTCTCTCGATCGTTTTCGATCTCTGATTGAGATTGCTCATTCATTAATAAATCAGTGAAAATTATCGAAAATCGCTGGAAAACAGTCAGAATTGCAGCATTGTAATAAATCAGTGAAAAAATTTCACTGAAAGCAAACAGTGAAAAAATTGGTGAAAATTCACTGAAATGTCAGTAAAATATCTCAAATTTGCTGAAAAATCAGCGATAATCCGCTGAAAATCAAATAGTTTTGCTGATTTCCCCTGCTCTCTCATTTTTGAATCAGTGAAATTTAGCAAAAAAAGCACTGAAAAACAGTCAGAATTGCAGCACAGTAATAAACCAGTGAAAAAATTTTCACCGAAAGCAAGTCAGTGAATGAAAATCACTGGAAATCAGTGAAAATTTACTGAAAACTCAGTGATATTTATGAAATTTACTGAAAAATTTGTGAAATCCTTTGAATAATCTGGAAAAATTACTGATTTTTCCTTTGCTGTAATTCTGTCTGTTTATCAGTGTCTTTCACTGATTCGGAATGAGAGAGTGGAGAAAAATTCGAAGCATTTCGAATTGAAATTGGAACCGATACAGATTTTTGTCACGAATACCTATATAAATTATAAAACGAAACGAAAATTTACGATTATGCATTCGGTTGCTACTTGAAGCAGATATATGAAAGTTGACTTCCTCTCGAACTCGGAATTAACCTCTTAATTTGTTGCCGGCGCGATCGAAAGCAGCGGGGAGTCGAAGGACTAGAAAATCTCTCGTCAAATCGAATCAAGTATATTTTAATGAGATTTTTCATACGCAGCGGGTACAGTTTACTTTGCACACGGCAGCGAGTATATATGTAATTACTTTGTTTAATAAATGCATCTACCTGCGAGTAAATTTTAATGCATCTTACGATTACTTAGTCGGCCGTCGTGTAATTATTGGCTGTAGGTTGTGTACGCTGGGTATTCGTAATTTACGTCGTAAGTTGCGAAATTATAATATGTTAATGGTATTTTTTATCTGTGTAAATATCAGGTTGTTGAGGAATTGAGGAAGGTATGATTATTTTTTATTGAGTTCATATGAGTTGGTATGACGTATGGATTGGATGACCGGAAAATCCAATGGCAGGGGATCGTTTTGGTAACTATTAATCCAAAAATCCCTCTTTTTTTTACAAAATGTTGGAAAATTCGAAAAATATTGCGAAAGTCAAAATTTAAAAACAAAGAAGTGTTTTTGAAATCAAATTACCCATTTTTTGGTTTGTTGCATTTTTTATTCAGAAAATCGAAACCCTTAGTACATACATAGGTGTGATTTTTTCAATTTTTGAGAATACGAGGTAGTTCAAAATGATAATTTGTCTACGAAATTCAAATAAATGACAATTTCTAAAAACGAATTCAAACACTCATTTCAACAATTTGATAATTTACTAAAAAAATATTTTCAAAATTTTCACAATTTCGTCGATTTACCTAAAATCAAAATGAAGGAAATACAAGAAATGTTTACAATTTGACTAAAATTTTACTCATATAAATTAATTTTCAAAGACTCTCAGAATTTCATTAAAATTATTTGAAAAATTACACTTCCTTTGTTGAAATTAAAGTAGGTTTAAGATGGAAATTTTTCATAGTCTTTGCATTATTTTTCAAACTTTGCTAATGAAACTTGAGGAAACCTTGAAGCTTGAAAACTGTTTTCTTGTGCAAAATTTTCGTTGAAATGAAAAATCGTCAGTTTTTCCTTCATCTTGTTTTTAGATTAAGCACATAATCGAAAAGAAAATTAAGAAAACTTTCCACTTTGGATAAATTGAAGAGAAAAAAATTGTAATTTTTCGCTTAAGATGCTTTTTTTCAAAATCGAGTGCTTTTGCAATTTTTTTCAGACTTGTGGTAAACCTCACACAGAAAATCGGGAGAATGTAATTTTGAGTTGACTTCATTCTATAATAATTCTGCGCGAGATTTCAATTTCCGCGGGCGCCAATTATTTTGGTCGCCATTTCAAAATGGTAATTTTAGAAAAAATACTATAAAATGTATTTTTTTTTTATTTTTGAAAAATGGCTCAGATATGAACAGTGATGGTGGAAAATTAGCATCAATAATTTTTGGTACAAAAATATTTATAGGTACTGAATTCCCTTTGAGAGGGTTTTTTTAAATAAATAGGTAGGTAGTTAGGTACTTGCTTCTCTCTATTTTTTCCAAGAAGTTTTAAAAACGTGAAAAAAAGGGCGTTTTTCAAAACTCTTGAAAAACACAATGTAAAAGAGGAAAAAGAGCACTAACGTCATTTATAAATGCATTTTTTTCAAAATGTTTGAATATTTGATTCAGTTCAAATTATCGAAAATAACTGAACAAAATTAACGCACTGTTTCCTTTAAAATAAAAACCTTAGATCATGGATATGTTCAATTGTACCTATACGTACTTCCTTCAGAGATGAGGCCATAGAGACAAAACTTCATGAATTTTCATTAAAATGTCAATTTACCTGAAATTTTTTCTATTTTTTCAACATTTTAAAATACTTTTTCCAGTTTTTTAATTTTTTTTAAAAATTTTGAACAAGTCCAACATAATGTTATTATGTCTTGATCTAAAAAAGTTACCTACACAAAACCGTATAATTATGACTTCATCTGAAATGAAATTTTTTCCAAGTTTTTTCAAGTCTAACAGAATGTCAATAGGTATGTCTTGATCTAAAAACGTTACGTAACCAACGAAGCGTTACCGTAACCAATTTTGTGTAACGTTACACTTTTCAAATTTTACTCCCCAGCCCTAAGGCATAGGTACTTATGACAAAATTGAGAATTGCAGTACAATAATAAATCAGCGAAGAAATTTTCACTAAAAGCAATTTGGTGAAAAAGCCACTAGGTATACAGTCCGTAAAATTTTATAAGATTTTTCGAAAAATCTGTAAAAATTTGGTAAAAACCAGTGAATTTTTGTTAAAATTTCTTGTGGTGAAATTCAATTTTTTCTGGGAGGTTTCTCACACGAAATGAACCACTACCTAATCAATTTTTGTACAAAACCAAAGTATATATGTGATACTTGGGTACACCCCGCCTACTGCCCTGCCACTCTCCAAGACCCGCCCACCTAACCTCACGCCCTCTCTTCTCTAACCTAACCTAACGGGCAGTCTGGTACCTATGTTAGGTTAGGTTAAAGAGGAAAGGATCGTGGGTCATGAGGTTAGGTTTGGTTATAGTGGAGGGGTCGTGAGGGTAGGTTTGGGAGGAAGGGGTGGTTTGGTTATAGAGGAGGTGGCCGTGAGGTTGGTGGGTGGGTCTTGTAGAAGGGTGAAGGGTGAGGAAAAAGACAGGCTGGGGCGGAGGATAAAAGGGGCTGGGCCTGAGGGCGTGGCAGTGGACTGCATGTACTCGAGCATCATCACCTATATCTTGGTTTTGTACGAAAATCGATTAAGTAAGTAGGTAAGTGGTTCATCTCGTGTGAAAACCCTCCCAGAAAAAAATCGAATTCCTTATTAGTCATAATGAAAGGGTGAACTAGGCGTTCTTCAAGAAGCAAATTCTATAAAAATGTTTTTCGACTCCTCTGGATGATGGCAGCAAGTGGTACTGCAAGTTGAGTTTCTTCATTTTCTTTATCCACTGGTCATGAAATTGGACTTCACATAGGGGTTGATCGTGTAAAAAGTAAAGTAACACATCGTTTTCTACTAATTCGAAGGCGCTGAGCTCAAATATGTGCTCAGTTTTTTCATCCAACTTCTTTGAACCCCCATTAGCCCCCTTGGTAAGGTCAAAATTCGAAAAAGTGGAAAATAACGTGTGACGTGTCGTTTGTTAGGTTTTTGAGGGCACTGAGTTCGAATATTTGCTTATTTTTTTGTTTCGGTCCTTCAGTGCTTTCTTAACCCCTCGATTTTGAGAAAACGCATACAAAAAAATGAAAATGAAAATAGCTTGTAGCACATAAATTCTCATGAATCTGAGGTTACCGAATTCTAATATCGACTTAATTTTTCGATTTGACCCCTACCCGCGCTCCTTCTTCAAATCACAAAAAAATGTTGGGAAGGTAGTGGGATTGGAGGGTGGGGAGGGAGTAAAATCGAAAAATTAAGTCTATATCGCACCAGAGTTGTCGTGTAGAATGTAAAATGTAGAATAAAATGTAGAATAAGATGTAGAATAAGTAAAGTAGAATAAGTTTTGGAAAAAATGTAGAATGTAGAATAAGTAGAATAAGTAGAATATGTAAAATTAGCCGGAAAAAACGTCAATTTCATTGAATTATGTTCAAATTTCTCGACTGTAATATTTAATTCATGAGTTTTTTACCAATCAGAGACCAATTAATACGTTTTCAATTCTTTTTTGAAAAATTGTATTTAATTTTAGGACAGAAAAAATTACGTGGAACATAAAAACACTCTGTTTTTTTCAGGAGTGGATCGAATGAGCAAATTTTATGTCATTGTGAATTCGTTCTTTTGAACGATTCATTCGTCTTTCCTCTTGAATATTTCGACAAATTATTACTTTTTTTTTCAAGTCCAATTTTTTTCAAAATTTTTCTCAACTCCGAAATTGTTTTCATCCCAACATTGTTTCAATTTTTTCAACTTCATTTATTTTTCCAAATTTTCTTGACTTGAAGTCTTGAACTGGGAATTTTTTTTCATTCTAAAATAATTTGCTCCAAAGTCGAAACTTACCAAATTTGAATTTTTGTTTGATGTATTTCAACCACAGGTTACCGTAATCGTAATCAATTCAAAAAATTGATTTCGAAAAATCTTGAACACAGAACTTGACTTTACACGCAAAACTATAAAGTATGAACCTTTTCGTCCTGTAGGCAAGCTGTACTTAAACTGAACTTTTATTAGATTTTCAAAAATCATTAAATGGCAAAGAAGCAAGAAAGAAATGCAAAAATCACTAGTAATTATTATTTATTAGTCATGAAAAAAAAGGAAAATATTCGCAAAAAATATATTTTCATTATAAAAACAATCTAGGGAAACTGGAAAACTATTTGATTTTTTTTTTTCAATTCAATTTAACAGATGCCATTTAGTGACTTTTTAGGACACAAAAATTTTCAAGTCCGAGAAAATTTGAAAAAAAAGAAAGTTGAAAAAAAATTGAAATAATGTTGGGATAAAAAGAAAAACAATAATTTTGAAGTTGGGAAAAATCTTGAAAAAAAATTGGATAAAATTTTCGAGTCCGAAAAAATTTGGAAAAATATAAAGTTGAAAAAAAATTAAAATTGGGATAAAAACAATTAAAGTTGGGAAAATGGAAAAATCTTGAAAAAAATTGGACTTGAAAAAAATTTTGTCAAAGTTTGTAAGTGCAAAGACGAAAGAATCATTCAATAGAACGAATTCACAACGACATAAAATTTGCTCATTCGACCCACTCCTTTTTTTTCAACCAAAAATACGCGGGGTAGAAATATTTGTGATTTTTTTATTATCATTTTGGGATTTTTGGGCTTTATAGACGATTTTTCAGCCATCATTGTCTTATTAGCCAATCAGAAGAGCCGTACAGCTTATTTTACATTTTACACTTATTCTACGTAAAAATTTAACTTATTCTACATTTTTACGTAAAATGTAGAATAAGATATTCTACATGTAAAATGACAACTCTGTATCGCACCCTTAGTGCAATAACAACACATCTCGAAGAAATAAAAATTTCTTGGTTTTTTAAACGATGAAAACAAATTCACATTCAATTTTTTTTTGTCAAGATCCTTTGTAATTTTTCACGTACTTTCCAATGGTGGCAACAGATTTTTGCTATAAGGTATATGTTATTTTTGATAGTTTTTTGAGATGTGTTGTTTTTGAATTCATGATTTTTCATTTTGAGATGTGTTGTTATTGCACTGAGGGTGCGATATTGAGCCAGCAAGCAGTTTTGTCAATCTTATAACGACCGACGTACTTATCTACATAATTTTTATAAAATTTAATTTGCTCTTTCGATGGCTTGAAAAGCGAGTTAAAACGCTCGTAATGCAATTTCACGAATTTTTTTGAACAATTTTATCGAAATTTATTCCTAATGACCAGAAAATTTTGTCGATTCAATTTTGAGAAATAAAAATAGAGCTGGTCCAATATGAATTTTATACATAAAGATCGAGAAATCTTCGATTTGTGATCTGAAACGTTTCAATCACCTTGTACGAAGTAATAAATGGTATAAAATTTCAAGGTCAGTGGGTCGGGGAGAAAACTCGAATTGCACAGGGAGACGACTGAGGTACCACGCAGTGGACACTGTCCAGAAGTAGGTAGCAAAAGTCATAGCATCATTTTGAGGACCCTTATGGTTTTGAAGACTTAAATTTCTCTGACTAGGGAGGTAATCCAACTCAAAGTAAAATTTTGAGCCCAAACAAAAAAAAATCGAAAGTACATCATAACAGGACCCCGTATCCTAAATTTCAGATGCTGAAGTTCATTTCTCGATTTTTGGCGAATTTTTGAAATTTCAAAATTTCCTCCGCCCGCCCTGAAAAATATGAAAATTGGATCTAATCAACGAAAAAAGCTGAAATTTGGTATATACCTTATTTTCGACCTCCTAAATCGATTGGAAGCGGTTTCGAGACGTTTCGGAGCCTCCAGAAAATTTTGGAATTTTCCAGCGCTGGAGAAAAGTCTATAAAAATGGCCCATGTGCACTTCAGCACCTATAATTACGGATTATCCATATTGGTGACCCATTTTATCGATTAAAACACAATTTTCCAAAATTCGTGACTTTGAGTGAGTTGAAATTTGCATTTTTGGGCCAGAAATTTTCATAGAAAAAATTTAAAAATTCGTCTAATGCGCATTCATCGAGGTAAAAAGTTAACGGATTTTGGAAAATTGTGTTTTAATCGATCAAATAGGTCAGCAATATGGATAATCCGCGATTATGGGTGCTGGAAGTGCATATGGGCCATTTTTATGGGCTTTTCTCCAGCGTTGGAAAATCCCAAATTTTTCTGCGGGCTCCGAAACGTCTCAAAACCGCTTCCATTCGATTTGGGAGGTCGAAAATAGGGTATCTACCAAATTTCAACTTTTTACCTCGATGTATGCGCATTAGGCGAATTTTTAAATTTTTTCCAGGAAAATTTCTTGCCTAAAAAAATGCAAATTTGAACTCAAAGTTACAAATTTTGGAAAATTGTGTTTCAATCGATAAAATAGGTCACCAATATGGATAATCCGGGATTATAGGTGCTGAAGTGCATATTGGACCAATTTTATGGGATTTTCTCCAGCACTGGAAAAAATAGGACGTATACCAAATTGTAGCTTTTTTCGTTGATTAGATCCAATTTTCATATTTCTCAGGGCGGAGGTAATTTTGAAATTTCAAAAATTCGCCAAAAATCGAGAAATGAACTTTAGTACCTGAAATTTTGGATACGGGGTCCTGTTATGATGTACTTTCTATGTTTCTTTGTTTGGGCTCAAAATTTTACTTTGAGTTGGGCTACCTCCCTTGTGAAAAGTCCTCACTTAAAGAAAACATATTCATCAATTTTTTAAAATTCCTTTTTTTTTTTTTCGACCAGAACCCATAAGTACATTTCCAAACTAAATTGTAAATTCCTCTAGTTCGTTATTCACGAGAGACCATCATAATCTTAAAATCAACATACCATCATAAAACGAATAAGATATTGTACATTGATCTGTCCAGGAAGCCTTTTAAGTTTTAAATCAAGTATTATAGCCAGTTTACATGAGACGGATCTGCATATATACCCAGTACCGAGTACATTGCGTATCTGCACAAATCGTCTACATCGCGGCATTTCTTTTCCTCTTCATATTTAATTATCATTATCGGATTATGGAATAAATGACCCTTTGGCCGTTATCCAAGAAGTAAAACCAGAATATTTACACCAATTAACAACAACCTTTAATTAATTTTTTTCCTCTCACGATGGGTAAAAAAAGACAATTATCGTTGGCTTCATTGAACACATTAATTCATCGTCGAGTAATAGCTAAAGCTACGTACTGAAATCCGATTACTGTAGGTACACGAGCATCTCGGAAATCGTATTTGCTGCGAATGCAGTATCTATACGTAGCATAGCGTTTATTTGCCGTTATTTTCTTATACTTTTAACCCAATAATTATTATCTTGTCTATACGGCGCAATATACGTTCTTCTTGCCGTATTTGTTGCGGACTCTGGCGATGGCGGTGATAAAAAGTATGTGCGATTGCGATTGCGACGAAACTCTGAACGCGAGAAATTTCGCCGGGGGGGGTTTGGGGGTTCTTCCTCACGACACTTTAATAATTCCGGGGGGCGAGCGTTAATTAAAATAGCGAAGTACTAGGAGCTGAAAGATGACCTTTAAGCTAAGCTGAGGCGAAAGGTAAAGCCGTATTAAAGTCGACATTTAACTGACGTGGTTACCGCGGGCGCTACTGCCAAGATGAAACGACAACGCCTGTACCTGTTGCAGAAATGCGATAAATATCAATAATTACGTTGCATCGAGCCCGAGCCGTTATGTTTATACGGTGCATTGCATATCACGATAGGTAGTTAGTCGCGGTGTTGTCAACTTGAGCCGCCATTTAACTTTGAGTATTCGGAATTGCAGCTTTGTATTGGTTATCGGCGGTAGACTGTGGGTCGCGAGTGTGGATGTTGCGAAAGAGCCGAGTGGTTTGTAGCAGTGAGATGAGAAGTCAAGGGGGCCAACTGGTCAATTTTTCACCTTTGGGTAATTTTAGAGACGATTTTCTCCAAAAAATCACCTAGGCTACTTTTTTAATAATTTTAGCTTAAACAAAAGGAAAAGGAGTAAAAATGAGGAAAAAATTGAATTACTCTCCAGTAACCAAAATGCTGGGAAAAAGCAAAAGTTTCGTTTTGGGGGGGGGGAGAGGGGAATTATTCAATTTTTGGAAGTTTTTTCAATTTCTTCGAAATCCGGTTTTTGTGTGGAAATTGTTTTCGTTTTTTTTTGAGATAGGTAATTATCTCTTTCCAGCTTTTCGAAAAATTTTTGAAATGTTCAATTATTCGAAAAAATTCAAGTTCTGGGTAAAATTTGTTTAAATTTTTAAAAAATCATTCGTGTTTCGAAAAATTTCTCTGTGGTTATCAAAATTTGCTCCAGTTTTAAAAAATTGTTCAATTTTTGAAAACTCGTCCAAGTTTTGGAAAATTTTCCAATATTTGACAAATCATCCACGTTTATGGAAAAAACTGTTCGAGTTTTGGAAAATCGACCAATTTTTATAATATTATTGTAGTTTTGAAAAATTCTTCAGGTTTTGGAAAATTATGTATGTTAATTACGAAAGTTCTCCAATTTTTGGAAAAATGTCCATGTTTTTTCAATTTTTTTAAAAATTATCTAAGTTATGGAAAACGCTGTCTAATGTTCGGAAAATCGGACAATTTTCCAAAACTCGAACAATTTTCTAAAAATTATACGATTTTTCTAAAACTTTCTAGTTTTTTAAAAAAATTTTCATGGCTTGGAAAACCTGTCAATTTGTTATAAAATTATAATTTTCGGGAAATTTTCTATTATGTGTTTTTGGAAACTGTCCAAGTTTTAGGAGATCTTTCGATTTTTGGAAAATCATCCAGATTGTGGAAAAGTCGTCCTACTTTTGAAAATTTTTTTGACGTTTTAAAAATGTTTCCAATTTTTGCAAAGTGGTTGCATGTTTTAGTCTCTAGTGCTCGAAGTGAAACTGAGGTGTTCCGAAAAATGGTAATTTTTTGGTTTTCAAACATTCTTTTCCAAAAATATTTTCTTCTCTTTTTCTTTGCTCTCAATTTTTCTAAAATTCACATTTTGGAAGGTGCTTTCAAAATCCATCTCATTCTTCGATTTTTTTCAGCCCAATACCTCCCTGTAGTTCAATTCTTTTGAAAATTATTTTCATAAAGACACCTAAAATCGAATCAAATACAAGTTTAAACTCTTGATAAGTGCCTTGTTTTGGTTAAAAATAAGATTTCGAAGGCTCATTTATTCTTGGTTTTTACTGACCTCAAAAAAATAACGATTTTCAAAAAAAAAAAAATGGAAGAAGAAAAAACAAGTTATTTTTAGGAAAAAAATCAACAAAACCAGAGATATTTTCGAAAAATACTAAAAAACAAATCATTAGGAAAAAAATAGCAAAAAAACAGCAGATATTCTCACCAATGAGGTATCTCAACTAGAAGTAAAATTTTTACCCGAAACAAAAAATACATCATAAAAGAACCCCACGTTCAAAATTTCAGGTGCTAATGTTCATTTTTGAAATTTTGGCGAATTATTGAATTTTTAAAATGACTACCTCACCCCCTTGCAAAATAAGAAAATTTGATTTAATCAACGAAAAAAGCTAAAATCTGGTTCCATTCTCGAAAGAAGTTTTGAAACCTTCAGAAAATTTTGTAATTTTCCAGCATTGGAGAAAATCCCAATAAAAATTGTGTATATGAACTTTAGCACCTATAATCGCTGATTATCCATATTAGTCACCTATTTGATCAATCAAAGCACAATTTTCCAAAATTCATACCTGCTGGACCTTTCAATTTTTTTCTTAGAAAAATGTTGTCAAAAAAAAGGCATTGACTTGACAATTACGAATTTCAGATAATTCTGCTTTAATCGATCAAATATGTCACTAATATGGGTCTGCGAATATAAGAGGTAATGTTCATATAGGTGGATTATTTTTATGGGCTTTTCTCCAGTGTTGGGAAATTCCAAAATTTTCTGGAGGCTCCGAAACGTCTGGAAACCACCTCCAATCGATTTGGAGAGTTGAAAATAGGGTATATACCAAATTTCAATTTTTTTTTGCTGATTAAGTTGGTAGATCAAATTTTTATTTTGATGATTTTGAAATTTCAAAAATTTGCCAAAATTTGAGAGATGAAGTTTAGCATATGAAATTTTGGATATGGGTTATTTATTGTGTACTTTCGATTCATTTTTATTTCGGCTCCAAAATAAATTTCTAGTTGCGATACTTTCCTTGTTAGAAATATTTTTAAAAAAACGAATTGAGTAAGTACCGTTTTTCCAAACCGAGCTCTACTCAAAAACCGTGCACGAGGATAGGGTCTTAGGTGCAATTTTTTTCGGAAAGGGCCCTAGGTTTGATTTTTTTAAAATTGTACCTAAGGCCCTTTCCGAAAAAATTTACATCTAAGGCCCTTTCCTCGTACACGGTTTTTGAAGTTAGCTTAGTTTGAAAATACGGTACTCAATTACTTACATCAAAATATATGTGTGAGCCTGGATATAGAAACCACCCTTAGGTGTAAAAAATTGATTTCTGAGTTGACACTGATTTTGGGTGTTTCAGAAGGTATAGAATCAAAGGAGAACCTCCACTCAAAAACCAATTTTTCACACCTAAGGGTGGTTTCTATATCCAGGCTCACATGTATATTTTTTTAGAAAACCTAAACAAACCGAATTATTTTTGAAACCCTCCGTCCCCCTTCTAAAAGTTATTTTTTTCCATTTTCAGAATCAAATTTTTAAAAAAACAAGATCTCTCCCCAAAATATCGTTTAAAAAACAGAAAATCAATGTATGTATTCAGAAAAACTCAAAAAAAATCGAAGAATTTTTCGACATGACCTTTCATTCTGTCTGAAGTGTTGCTCAAATTCTGATGAATGGGTTTCAATGAATGAAAATATAATTTATAATCATCCTCCTTATCCTCCACCTCTCTCACTGTCCAATTTTGAGCCGTCTCCATTGATTTTCACGTCCGACATAAAAATTATTCAAAAATACCAGAACAACTTGTAAAAAAAGTGGAAAATAGGTTCGATAGGTCAAAATTGAATGGGATCGCAACTTTCGTTGTTTTGACTTCCTGCTGTGGCAACTCTTCGAGTTCTCAGGAAATCTTCAAATTCGAAAAACCAACTTGAAAACTGAGCTAGCTGGAGTTCAGGAATGAAAGTTCTCGATCGATGCCATAAATGAGTTTGATCGTTATTACCTACGCACGATCCAATTTTACCGATAACGTAAATCACAAATACAGAAAATGAAACTTGCAATTACCCTGCGTGTATTTTTCCATTTAAAAAAATCCATCAGATGGATACCCAAGATGATTGCACCATCGCAGATCGCAATTACTAAAATGGCAATTCTAGATAATTACGAATAAAATTGAAAATTTTAAACGACATCTCATTACAAATAGAAAAAATGCCATTAAAGATGGAAAAGAATCAATCGACATAATCTTACAGAGGTTTTTAATCACGGATAATTTTCCACGGACCATTTATACTCACGTCATTGCAGGCGATCACAGAATTATATTAGTTCATCTGGCTAATATTACTTACTCGATGCTGAGTGGATAGATACAGAATAATATATTTGTAATTTTAATCAATCATAAAAAAAAAAGGCATCATTGAGGTAAGGATTCCATTAATCGACAGGAGAATTCTGTGAAAATATATGTACTCTAGAAAAAAAATAGAACGCGCAAATGCGAAAAACTCGTTAATATACGCGGCGGTCTGCGAGACGTACGACAATTTACAACGGTGGTGTGAAGATTATTACAGTAATTTATTGTGAATGCAGGTTGTAATTGCCGATTAAATATTATTAGCCGGCCTATAACGAGAGATGGAATCTGTATAAAATGAAAAAGGCTGTAAGCTATTACAATAAACAATGGAGTATTATTATTCGTGCAGATATGAACTTGTTAAAAAACAACACAAATCTTGTTTATTAATATCGCAGCTTATCTCAATACATACAAACAGCGACTTACTTTTAGCTTCGAGCTGAGCCCGACGATGGGGATTTTGTTTGTTTATAGAACTTTGACGGTTTTTCAGTTTTTTTCTGGTGAACGTATGTAGGTTGCCGCTTTTGAGGTGTTTCGCTTCGGCTTCGTCATGGTTGAACTTCGATAGGTAGTTAGGTACCGTGCAGAAAGCGTGAATAGAAGTACTAAGTATGCGGTGCAGTCACAGTCACACGATCGAGTCGAATGCAAACATTCGCATGGTGGTTGGATTTCATTTGTAATCATTTAGTTGTAGAACAATGTTGGCAAATTTTTTGTGAAAATGAAAGGTATGGTGAGGGAGGTGACGCATTATCTACTCTTCAAATCTTAATCAGTCAAATTTTTGTAAAATTCTACCTTTTTTGAGTCAGTGAAATAATTTTTGCTGAAAATCAGTGATTTTTTTAAATCTGATGTGACATATGAAAGTGGTATAGAATTTTGTTAAAAATTCAAAAATGTTATCCAAAACCATTTTTGAGCAACTTTTGAAAGTTTTGAGCCCAAAATAGGATCAATTTCTGAGTATTTTTGAAAAATTGGCATGTGACCTCCCAATTTTTTGAAAATACTAAAAATTTTGATCAATTTGAGACTCGAAATTTTTGAAAATTGCTCAAAAATAGTTTTAGATGACATTTTTGAATTTTTGGCAAAATTCTATCCCTCTTTCATAGGTCACATTCCGATTTTTGGAAAATACTCAAAATTTGATCCTATTTGAGGCTCAAAATTCTCAAAATTTGCTCAAAAATAGTTTTGGATGACATTTTTGAATTTTTGACTAAAATTCTAGCCCTCTTTCATAGGTCACATGCCAATTTTTGGAAAATACTCAAAAATGGGGCTCAATTTGAGGCTCAAAAAAGGTCAAAATTGGTTAAATTCAATTTTCACTAATAATTTCGTTCTGCTTGTAAAATTATAACCCATTTTGATAGGTTGCAACCCAAGTTTCAGAATTTTTTTGGTAACTTAATTTATAATGAAAAGGGGTGAAAATCACACATTTTCTCAACTTTGAAATTCCACCACGTCGTATTATGCAAACCATTATCCTTAAACTTTGGCTCATCGGATGCGGAATGAATGTGGGTATACACTTCGTTTAATGTTTTTTCCGCTCCAGACCACATGTCGCATACAGAGGCATTATTGTGCCAAAAATGGTCAAATTTGGCGAAAAATCGCACTTTGGGGGGCCTAGCGCCTCATTGTGCAAGTGGCCCAAGGGTTATGACATATATGTATTTGGAGTCGGGGGAGTGTCTGCTATCACACTGTATAAAAAATTTTTGAGCCCGGTCAAGTTGAAAAAATGGGAAAAAAGAGGGGGTTTTAGGCCCCAGCTCCCTATTGTGCAAGGGCAAAAATCCAAAATACACTTTTTTCATACTATAGGACCCATACCCAAAATAAGTCAACTGATTTTTTTGTGCCCCAAAAAAGCACGCGTAATGAACACTTTTTGCCAGTTGGACTGTAGACTATTCGTTTTATGTGGAGGAATTGGGAAAAAATCAAAAAAATCGAGGATTGATTTTAATTGATTTTCTTTCTTGAATTCCCAGTATGATGTCATCAAAAATCAAATTACTTTCTCCACTTCAAAACAGGACGGTAAAAGTCAGGTACAGGACCCAATAGAAAAATTGAAAAAAAACCTATGTTTACTATTTTTTCAAACCTGACAATAGAGCTTTTGGGTATGCACCATTCGATTCCTTCGAGTTTTTCTAGAGTCGGATTAGCTATTTTTCAAATTTTCTCCGCTCGCAGGGGAGTTAAGGCAAATCA
The DNA here is from genome assembly GCA_033439095.1 of Pseudococcus viburni. Taxonomy (NCBI): domain Eukaryota; kingdom Metazoa; phylum Arthropoda; class Insecta; order Hemiptera; family Pseudococcidae; genus Pseudococcus; species Pseudococcus viburni. Next base: position 494,798 of record JAVBJF010000254.1, read on the forward strand.
AATTGCAAATCAAGTTCGAAAAAAAACCAGGTAGATACAATCTCTAAAAATATCCGAAATTAGATATATCCGTAAAAAATTGTAAATTGGACTCTAGGGGGTATTCGAAGCCTCTGAATTCAATTCTGGAATTATTTTGATCCCGATACAGGGGTGACGGAAAGGGAGTCGAGTTGAAAATTTTTTAGCAATATGAGTGTGTGATCGAAATCCATATTTATTTTTCGATCTCGGAATTTCATTTCTGAAGTCGTTTTCTCAAAAAAAACAAAAGAAAAGAGACTCACGGGGGGGGGGAGCCAAAATTGAGAATTTTTAAAAACTATGGAGCGAGGTATCGAAAATCATGTTTTTCAACTTCTCAAGTTCATTTCCGGAGTCATTTTCGTAGAAAATTTAAACAAAGACCCACAGAAGTTGGGATAAGTGACTATAAAATTGAAAAAACTTCGAGTGAGGTGTCAAAATGCATCTGAAACCAAGACTTCTTGGGTCTTCGTTATGAAGAGAGGACCAAAGTTATCCCTCCTTGTACGTCCTAGTATGTGTAGTTCAAAAAACAATTTATTTTCAAAAATTACGTCGCTTTGAAGATTTTTAGTTCCATTTTCCTTTGGGCTACGGGTTTCAAATTTTCTCTGAGTATGAGATTTCCCACTCAGAGATTGATCTTACAATTTTTCGTTAAAATTTGAGGTACTCATTTTTTTGATCCAGCCTACGTTATTTTGGTAAGTAATCTTTTTGCAACCACATTTTCAGAATCTCATTCGAAATAAGTGTAAATCGACACCACAAAAATGATCTCGTATCTCAAACCTCAAAACAATTCCACTATTTTTAAATTTATACATCAGACACAAAAATCTTTTACGAAACCAAGAAAAACGAGTGTAAATGTCAGCGAATAAAAAGTACAACAAATCGTCCTATCCCAATAAATATGAAGTTACTAGAATTCACTTGCGTCTGGTCTCCTAGACCGTATTTGGAAAAAATATTGGAATTTATGCGAAAGTGTCTCGTCGGCTTCAAATTTCACAATATTCGCATCCGTGCGTATTTTTTCCTCTTAGTAGAAAATGAAAAGTAATTCGAATCCTGTACATATCGACCTACGTACGTATTTCCACGAAATACCAATTACCATTGTATAGGTATTCCAGAACAAGTAAAATTCTGTGTTTGCGTCATATTGAGACGTCTATTAATATACCTTCCTATTTGCTTAACACCGAAAAAGGAATTATAATTTATAACCGGTGACTGGATACATTTGCAGTATGGACATTGTAAAGCAATACTCATTGCAGCTCGACAATCTAAGTAAAAAAATAGCAAAAGAAAAAAAAACTTGAGAAATCGTCTATTGTCAAATGAAACTCACGTACAGTGAATTTCCTGTATCAGATACTTCGATCATCCTATGTATATAAAAAAAGGTGAAAAGTTATAGCAATCAATGACGCTGTTTGGGAAAGCACCACACATACACAAATCACTAAATACTTAAACAAACATACTGTAAAATGTTGTTAATTCATAATGATGTAGATAAGTATTCCAAACTTACATACATTTATATCACAGACGGGAGTCGGACGGAGTACCTATGGCCATAAAAGCAGACCTACACCGGTAGATCACCACGGAGAAAGGTCACCAGACAATCGACCATAGCCGACTGTAAAACTACTCTAAGAAAATATAAAATATATACGTAATTGAATTTTGAAAGTTAGACGTTACTATGGCACATAGGGGTGCCTAAGGCCATCCCTGAACTAGTTGAGTAGTTGTATACTTGCTTCGTGGTGCATGATATTTGGTATTGGTAAAAAAAGAAGTATAACTATCGATTTTTCGGCGCGTATTGCACAATATGAAATAAATATATAGGTAAATAAGTAAATTGGAAAATACAGCAAAATTAGAATTCGCATTTTTCTATAATTATTTATCTTTATCGCCCTATTTTTGATGATTTCCAAGGCGATGGCTGGCAAACCAATGTATCAGGGACGTACCGATAGGAGAGGTAAAGGAGGTAACTTACCCCATCGAAATTTTTCAGTATTCTGTTGGGAAAGTTCGACAATTTCTACCTACTACGAGTTGAAAAAATTTACCATATGTTCTCATTTTCTCAAGATGGGAGAATCGAACAGTTGTACTTTTTTGCTTTTTTTTTGTGAAAAAGCAGAAAACAATGATCATTTTTTGTAAGAAGATTTTTCATTTGTACTCATATTTTATCAAGTCGAAAAAATTTACTATTTGCGTTATTTTTCCAAGTTTAAAATGTTTTTATATTTTCCCCAGTTGGATTATTATTACTCATATTTTAAAAATTGGTGAAGTGGTTCATACAAGTCATATTTTCAAATTTGAGTCATACAAGTTACATGAAGATCATGGGGGGGGGGGGGGGTAATGGCGGACAAACGATCCTTGAATGTTCAAAATTTGAAGAGTCCCTGAGTTGAGGCACCCTCTACCAATATCCTGGGGCTCAGAGTCACAAAGCAGTCATAATTAGTGAATTTCACCAAGTGTGACACAGAAGGGTTGAAAATGTACATTTTTTTGGTTTCAAATCGCTTCGCTCGAACTAGACAAATTTTGCTTTTCAAAAACAATTGAATAATTGAAGATTATCCTGCATGTAAAAAAAAGGTTTCTATTTTGTCTAAAAAATCACACTTTTTCAAGTGTTAGTCCTCGATCGCTTCACTTGGGAATATAGGGCTAATGCAGTAGCAGTCCCGGAACAAATAAAATGGGACATTTTTTGTTTTTTCAAAGTGATTTTTCGAGAAAATTTTCGCCCTCGCTTCACTTGGACAATAGATACCTAGATGCCTACCTAGGTAATTCCTTCTGCTTTTTCGCTTAAAAAAATTTCTTTTCAAAAATGTTGGTAAATTTTTTGAAGCAGGAGATTTTTTACGCTTTGTCGAAAATTTAAATGTTCAATTATGACAGCCAATGGCGTAGTCAAGGAAGTTTTGGAGATCCGGACTCCGGACCACCCCTCCCCATGAATTTTTTTTGAAAGTATTGTTACGTGAAAACATTATTTTTTTGGTCATTAAAAGACCAATTTTTTTTAAAGATTCGTGCTCGTTTCCCTCGACCATGAACAAAATCACAATTCTATGAACTATTCGAGGTGACTGTCCGGAAAATGGCTCCCTTTTCTCCTTCCTTCTCATTGGCGGAGAGTGTCGTGTCACGCATGTCACCGATGTGACACCCATTGCATTTCGCATGTCGCATTGTGACATATGAAAATTTTCGCGACATGCCAAAAATTTATCAAATCAGAAAAAATTGTTTTTTTACCTTTTTTTTTTTTCAAATTTTAATATTCGAAATCGCAATTCATGTCGCAATAAAATAAAAAAAAATATTTGCAGAAAAATATCCTTCAAAAATTCCAGTTTTTGTCAAAATTTTGGTAATTTTGCGGTAAATTTTGGTGGGGGGGGGGGGGTGTTACTCAACTGGCGAACATCAGTATTAAAATTTTTTGTGACACCTTGAAAAAATTTACTTCTCCGCCTCTGTTCCTTCTTCTGGCATTCCAAGTCGCCATACCCATTTTGTACCCTCTCAAAGAACAGCTTTCGACGCCTGCGTCACTGCTTGGCTCTGTTATATTTTTGGTTCCTAAGATTAAAATAATTGGCATGGAAGTACTCCTAAATACATATTTATGAAAACGGTCCAAAATTTGAATTTAGTGTTTTTATAGTAAAAGCAAATTTTGTGGAAAGGGAGCAGGGGCTGAACTCAAGTTTCTCAGAAAATTATGAAGGTTCTGACCCCCGCCCCAATGAGAAATTTCTATCTACGCCACTGATGACAATCATCCCTCCTTTACTCCTACTTACCACATTTTGCTCGCTAGTTGAGAACTTTACTTAAAATGTATTGAATAATTATAAGGGAGGTTGTTGAATACTGAATTTAAAAAATCAAGGTTGTGGAAAGAAAAAGTACTATAAACGCGATTGCTGATTATTGGTGATACGAAACATTTCTTTGCATCGTAAGGATTCAATAACGATATATCAGTCATGAGAGTTAAGGGGTGAGGGGTGAAATTCGAAATTTTGAAAATTTTCATGTTTGGTGTCAAAAATTAGTTTTTTTGGCAGCCAATTACAATTTTGAGATTGTTTTTTATGAAAAATCAAAAGGAGCCTCCTAAAGGCATAGCCAAAAGTCATAATTTCGATTTGCAAAATTTTGGTTCGTAATTTTTGGTGGCTCGAAGAGGACAATTCAAAATTTTGGTAATTTTTTTTGTTCCAATTTCCTTATTTTTTTTTTCAGCGTCGATATTTTTCAGCCCGTTTTTTAAGTTAATGAAGTTCTGGGAAATTTCCCACGCAGTGAAACAAATTTCCCACCCAGTGATTTCGATTTTCCCAAGTAAATGTTTACCTCAAAATCAAGAAAAATACAAATTCGTTGTTTAAAAAAGCAAAAAATATAGAAAAGAGCAATAAAAATTTTTAAAAACTTTGGCCTCGCTGCGCTCGGCCTTATTACATTTTTTCTTCCATAGTTTTAAAATAATCGAAATTTTTACTAAGTTTTTTTTTGTATTTTCCTCAAAATTATTTCAACTAATTTTATTATACATATTTTTTATTCTCAAAATTTATTCTCAATGTTTGAAAATTAAATTGATATTTTTAAAGTAGAAGGAGCCGATTTCTCATTTAGGTTTATTAATCGGTAATTCAAAATATTGTTTTCTTGCATCTTGAATTCGCTCGGTTTATCTCCCTCAAATTCACAATAAAACTACAAAATCTCATTTATAAAATTATGAATTCCTTGAAATTTTTCGCCCTCGCTTCGCTCGGGACAAAACAACAATTTCTTAGGGATTTTCAACATCAATGAGAATATTATAATTTTTAAAAAAAATACTCCTTCAAAATTTAGTTTGATCGAAAAATTTGTGCCATCTACCTCGGCCTCCCCCCAAAAAGTCTATCTTTTTTATCCCCAAATAAATTTGATTTTCAATTATTTTAGCTGTACTACCGTTTACAAAAAATGTAGTTAGTTTGAAATCCAGGATAAGTTCATAGTAGTAAAAAGAATTTTCGGGGGGGGGGGGGGGGAGTAAAAAAAAGGCTTATTGATGTAGGTATGTAGTTGGGAAAATCGAAATTCTGAAGGGATCTTCACTGCCCCCCCCCCCCCCCCCCCCCGCCACTTCACCACACCCTCTCCCCCCATTATGCCTTCGGAACGTCACTGGGCCTAACATTTGACCACCAGCGCCTCGTCCCCGGAGCCCCCCGTAAGAGTTTCCCACGCACTGAAGATTGTTTAAAAATGGGCTGATATTTTTATTCATTTCAAACCTTAAGGGCATAGTTCGCATTTCTTTTTGCCTACACACGCCCCTGCCAATTTACATTACGCTTATGGGAGTTCATGAAATATTACTTTACTCGAAATGAGAGTGATGAAATGGGCTCAAATTTGAAATATACATTTTTCGCGATGGTCTCTACAATCCTGTGCATGGATTGCTCGTTACATAGAATATTTTACGAGAAAATTGAATTTGAAAAATCAGTGGATTTTTCACCGATTTTTCATATTCAATTTTCTCGTAAAATATTCGATGTAACGAGCAATCCATGCACAGGATTGTAGAGACCATCGCGAAAAATGTATATTTCAAATTTGAGCCCATTTCATCACTCTCATTTCGAGTAAAGTAATATTTCATGAACTCCCATAAGCGTAATGTAAATTGGCAGGGGCGTGTGTAGGCAAAAAGGAATGCGAACTATGCCCTTAAGTTATTCGATATCTTCTTGGTCACAGTCTTCGGCGTCACATTCGTCGGGATCATCGACATCATCGTTTTCAATTTATGTGCTAACGATTCATGCCAAATTTACCTTCAATTTTGGTTAAAAAATGCCTTCTGTACTTAATATTGAAAATTATTTAGTTGCGGCTGGTAAGCAAAAGCAAAGCCATTCGTAATGATTATCTTTCGACAACCTCGATTTTTTAAATGCAGTATTCAATAACCTCCCTTATAATTAACAGTAGGAGTTGAAATTTTTGCGGTGACTTTTTTTTAGAATACCCTACCAGCATGTGTAACAAAAATATTCATTTTGGGTACTTTTAGCTTCGTATTTCCATCATTTCCAAAAATACTGTAAATATTGGAAAAATATGCGTTTTTCACCCTTAATTTTTGGGCAAAGAAGCCGGTGTTTTCGAAAAAAAAACGAACCTGTCTGATGAGAAATTACACGTAGAATATGATTGTTCATAACCATTTTTCCATTTTGAGGCTTTTTTGAGGAGATATTCCCAAAAGTTTCAATTTTTTCCAAAAATACTGTAAATATTGGAAAAATAGGTGTTTTTACCCTTAATTTTTGGTCAAGGAAGTGAGTGTTTTTGAAAAAGAAAAAAACCCTTCCGATAGGAAATTACGCGTAGAACAAGATTGTTCATAACTACTTTTTAATTTTGATACTTATTTGAGGAGATATTCACGAAAAACCGGTTTTCAGCGGACGTTTACCCCTCCCCTGAGGGTAGCGGAGGGTTGCGGGGTGTCCATTTTAGTATGTTGTATAGTGGACCATTACAAACGTAAAACGCGAAAAAATCAGGCTTTAATTTTTTTTTGGGGGGGGTGCATTTTTTCTCTTATTTGCCCGGACTAAAAAAATAATCGAAGGAAAAAATCGATCGAAGCTTATCGAGACTTGGATTTTTTCTCATGTGCGAATTTCTTGATCCGTTCAAGTCTTCAAGCGTATGAAGGAGGATCGTACGTTAGCGAAATTAAAAGCTTACTAAACATTTTAACCATCTGCAAACACGATTCAGTTGAAACAGCTTTCGTCATGGATATGGTGGGAAATTACAACACTGTGCAGTTCGTCTGTAATTAACACCGCAGACTTTGGCGATTTAATATTCTATATTTTAATAGAAAAATGAACGACTAATTACATTCCTTATTAGGTGAACCGAACAGATTCGTGTAAAGGGTGCTACAAATCATTTTAATACGTCCACAGAAGTGTTTTTTTTTTCAATTAAAGCAGCTTAATCGAGTCACTCTCCCTTAAAAGGTAGGAAGAAGGGTCGCGAAGTGTTTTTGCCAACGGTAGCTTCGGTATAATCGACAAAATACCGGCGCAAAAGAGACCAATGTGGGTGTGCGTTAATGTCCGTTCGTCTAGACATGCTCTCCGCATCAGCTGTAAGTATAACACCTTTGGAAACATTTATCACACGATATGACGTACTTGGAGAATCTGGTTTATCGTCGGGTGCATTTTACATCCGAAAAAAAAACTCTTTTAATTGGAAATTTTTCATTTACAAGAGTGGACTCGTTGAAAATGTATAATTAACTGTGTTGTATGCGACGTACTCCGCAGAGGGTACGATTTGAATTATTGCCTGATTTGTAAACGATATGCAATCCTTTTTGCAGACGGTGGTTTTTGATGCTATGGAACGATGATTAACCTGCGATGGAATTAATTTTTTTGGAATTTTTTCCCCTGTTTGCCAGAGAGAGTGTAGAGATGGTAGAATAAATTGGGACGTGATGGTGATTGTGATGTACCCGAAATGTTGGCTGATTCATGCAGTCTGCTAGACAACCTTGTCCCCTCGCCCTCGTGTACCATGCACCAGTATCTAGATGAAATATCCACCCTCTGCCCCCGGTGTGCTGTTGGTAGCGTGAAATAGCCCAGCTCGAGACTAGGACTAGGTACACAAATTGCTTGTTTAACTGAAGACGAGCTATACGGATATAATTTTTCTTATCTAGTTGTTTATTTTGACTTGCGTAATTGTTTATGTACCGTACGTATATATTTGTACCGTCTAGACGAATACTTTTTGCGATGCTTTGGAGATTCTCACATAGACGTGTGATGCGCTCCGAACCACACCGTATTTATATCTAAATCCACCGATGACGCGACCAGAAGCTGTGAAAATCTTGTCTATGGAGATAGAGGTGTTTCTAGGTATATTATGCCTATAATACCTATACCTTTGTCTGTTCTTATGGATATGGTCGCATTGTTCAACGTATTGGTTGTCTGTGTCTAGCTGGGTATTCGGAATAAGTATCTCTAATAACCATGGCAAATAATGAGCTTCTAGGAAATATGGATTTTATCAGGCAAATAAGCATCGTTGGAGGTGGTGATTTTTAACAATCAAGTTGAGAATAGCTCGCTACGTATCATTGATTAATATAATTTTAGTTAATGGAATGGGTAGAATTTTGGGAGTTACTCGTATATATTTTATGATTCGATAAAATATGGTTTTTTTCCATGTAAAAAGGTTAATTTTTGAATGAGAATTGCGTGTTGAATGTGACAATGATGAATATTTCATTTTAAATTACCTATCATTGCAAGTAGGCATAAGTTCGAGGACTTTTGATTCATATTGAATGGAAAAATACCGGGAAATGATTGATTAAAAAGTGATAAATGTATGTTATAAGTACGATGCATTTGTGCAAAATGAATGTATTACGTTGTATGTAGAAACCAATTAAAATTTGACTAAGTTAATCAAATACCCTGGTGGCTCATTCGTATTCGTTTAATTTCGATTTAGAGACGATTTTTGACAACTTTGCAGGGGTCATTGGTTAATTTTTCCCATATTTTAAAATTGGTCTGGCTTCTGGTTTCCGATGGTGCAATTCTGCGAATTTGTACCTTGAATGGGGTTTAATGTGATTACTCGGGGATGAATTTAGACCATTTTGAGGCTGCGAGAAAAAATTGACCTGTTTTTAATAGATTTTTTATTGATTTGAAGAAATTGACGAACTAGGAGTTTTTTTGCACCACCGAATCCGAATTCTTTATTTTCTCCTCTTCTTTCCTTATTTTCAGAAATAAAATGCCCGTATCAGATGGTCGATTTAATTTTCATAACAACTGTAAAAACCTTTTGAGAAAACGACAAATTAAAAAAAATCGCAATTTCTAAGTAATCAAATTCGTTGAAATATTCCGAAAATTTCAAACTTTTCAAAAATAAAAAAGGTACAGAAAAAAATCAAAATTGAAAAATAAACGAAAAAAAATGAATCCAGTAATGAAATAGAGGAACATTCAAAACTTCAATTATACAACTGGGCTATTTCTTAAAAACCAGAAAAAAGTATTGAAAAATGAAATAATAAAATCAGAATTTTTTCTCAACAGCTTGAATAATTTTTCTCTTTTTTCGAAACGTGAATTGTGACGGGAGAGGAAGGAGGTGCACTAATCAGGTGTGTTTGCATCTGAAAACGACTTGATAAAAATTTCATCCTTCGAGAGCCTTCTCCTCTATCCCTCAATTACCTACCTATGAAATCTAAATACAATACTTACTGACCAATATTTTTAAAAATTCATCGGGAAATTTATTCGAAATTTTTTATTGAAAATAGCCTTTGAAACGATTTTTACCCTAAAAAATATCAGTAGGGAAACTATTTTCCGCTATTATTCTATTTTCTTATTTGAAAAAAGTCAGTTTTGTTGCATCTTAAAATCTTCGGTGAAAAATAAAAAAATTATGTTCAAAAAAAATTTTAATAAAATGATCTACTTAATTAGATTTTTCACCACCTCATTTCCAATCCGGATCACTTTTCAAAAATAATAATAAAAAACACTCGATTCCTCAAAAAAATGGTATCGGTGGAAAATTGAAAATCATACCAAAAATTATTTCTTTAGTCAATTTTTCGTAACGAAATTTAAAAACAAAAAAAAAGATGTTTCAACATTCTTGAAAAATAGAGCAATGTTGAAAAATAAGTCCCAAGAAGAGATATTTTTAATTTTTATGGGTAAAAATAGGTATCCATTCAGAGACAATTCATTATTAATACAATATTGCAAAAAAAATGAGGCCTGTTTTCAAAAAAATTTTGATCAAGTACATTTTAGAATGAAATTGTTAAATTTCAAAAAAATTAATAATTTTTAAAAAACTTGATAAAAGTTTGAAAAAAATTGATAAAATGATTAAAAAATTGATAAAATTTTCGAAAAAATTGATAAAATTTTCGAAAAAATTGATAAAATTTTCGAAAAAATTGATGAATTTTTCAAAATTGAAAATAGAATTTTCATAAATATGTCAACCGATTTTTCAAATGAAATTTTGATTTCATTTTAAAGAAACGTGAATAATAATTTTTTTAAAACTTGATAGCATTTTTAAAAAAGTCATATAAAGTTTCAAAATTGAGAATAAAATTTTCAAAAAATTTTGATTTAAGCAATGAAAATAAAATGGTCATTTTCAAAAAAGTTTAATCAAATTTTAAAGATGTTGGTCATGTTTTCAAAAATTTTTGAACATTATCAAATTTTTATAGTGATGATGATGGGGTGGGATCTCGTACCTTAGTAAGGGTTGAATTCGAGACTTGAAATTTTTGTATCATTTTTAGTTTTTCCTCGTGCACGTACAGAAAAACAACTTAGGTACCTAAGTATTTTCGGTCGATTCGTCATCGAGCTGATAAATTGACGTGTTTGGATTTTTTCGTAAACTGAGCGATCTCTTATTTTTTCCTTTTTCTATCGCTGCAGACAAAACATCTTCCTCAGAGGAAAGGACACCCCCCTCCCCCATTAACGTTGGAGACAGAATATTTGCATCAAAAGAAAATTTGCCTTGATGTATTTCAAAAATTCATTAAAAACTAGGAGCTTGGCAGGGTTGTAAAAATCAGTCTAAATCGTGAAATTTGTGGGAAAAAAGCAATGAAAATAATCAGTATAAAGATATACTTATAGTCGGTACAACGAAAGAAGGCACTTTTCCCCTACGTTCTCCCACCACAAAATTTAAAAACGTTGAGTTGTGATTGGAAGAAATTTGAAATCAACGCGCGTCGTTGGTTTTCGCGTTTCGAGTCGAGTAGGGGAAAAGTGCCTTCTTTCGTTGTACCGACTATACCTACTTGCACAAAAACTGTGAAAATTAAAGATTAACGGAAAGAAAGCAAATTCTGTGAAAAAATTGGAACATATTTTAAAAAGTCAAGTGTAGAAATTGAAGTTTAAAATTTAAAACAAATTGAAAAATCGTATAAATGTACAGATGTATTCAATTTTGTAAAATTATTAAAAAGTGAAACTGTTGAACTTGAATATTTGCTCGTTTTTTTGCATAGTGTTTGAAAGGGAAAAAAATATTGAAATTATAAATGACATTTTTTAAATTTAGAATTTAAACTAAAAATCTTCAAAAAAAACTCATACGAATTTTGTAAAAAAAATTATATTTTAAATTCGAAAAAAATTTCATCGTCCCTTTCCCTTTTTTCCTTTCACTCGAACCTGATAGAATTCGGCAATTTTTTAGAAATCAATTTGTTCATATTAGTCCAGTCAAATTAGATTATTTTGTAGTGTTTTTTCAAAAAACCTCGCTAAAACAGCAAGTTTTAGATAATGAAGAACCAATGGTATAATGGGGAGGGGCGTACCTCGCGTTGGGAGGGTCGTACAAAAATTTTCATAAAATCCATTTTCTGTAAAATTTTACGCTCTTTCAAATTGTATAGGACAACTTTTTTAAAAAAAGTGAAAGAAAACGAGAAAAACGTAAAAAACTGAATCTGAGGGCAAAAATGTGGACCTATGGTGGAAATGCACCGAGTAGATTTTGGTGAGGTTTTTGTATGTTGATTACAGGGTCCCTTCCTGGGCACTTTGGTACAGAAAAATTTTCCACCGATTTGTTCCAAGTTCAGCTTTCAAATGAGCTCAAAACGATTTCAAATTTTTTTGAAATTTTGAAAATTTTTCAATTGGTGATGATTGAGGGGGCGCTTCATATTGAAATGTGGATGTGTCATCCACTATTCTATGATCATTACCGAACTTTTTTTCTGTGATTTCGCATCTCATGTCGAAAAGTTTCGATATTTTATCGACACCGGAAAAATAGATGGAAATAAAAAGAGACAATTAACAAAATACAAAATTTATTCTTTTTAGGAATAATCATGAAAAAACGACAGAAAAATTCCAAACAAATCAATTTACAAACTAGACAATTACACGTTAAATATAATAGTAAGTGCCTCACCCCTTCCTCCACATCAGCAAAAAATCAATCGGTATTCGGATACTTCTACCCGGCGTGTTCACCAAAGCCGAAGGTCACACTAACCCAGACATATTGGCCGACAAAAATCTATGGTCGATTTCGATCAGCTGGTCTGATTGGATGGTAAATTATGATATCGTATTTGAGTCTTCTTCCACATCTCTTGCTTCTTCTTATCGGCTTTGGTGAGTTCGGCTTCTACGGGCAAGTCGTACCCCAAACCAACTTTATCGGCTCGTTGCTGCACCAGAATCTATACGAACAGAATAGAAAAAAAATGAGCGTCGGAGGTAATCTCATTAACTTTACGAGTATTATCATTAATTTGACCAGGTACGCGACGATTCGGTGGCGAAAATTAATACGCTTCTGAAAATGGGCGCGGAACGATACGATGAAAAAGAAATATGTACGGGGCGGGGAGGGGGTGCGGAGGTAATCTCGCATTTTATTTACATAACCAAACAGTACCGCCGCGTTGCGCCGTTTATAAATCGACGCAACTGGTTTTACGAGCTAATATCGTTGACATATTGAATTATCGAATCGAGACCTATAAGTATCATGTACAAAAGCAAAAAGGCAGGCAGCCGGCCGAACAGACAATCGACATGTACAGATACGGATTAGACCACCAATACGACATAATCGTTTAACAAATTTCGTTTCTGATCCACCACGCGCCCGTCTCCGTTAATTTTTTTTTTTCTTTCACCGGCTAAATGAAAATTAATATACTCGCCATAGAGAATGTGGGATTTACAACAACGTATAATGATTTACTATAATAACTACTGGTACGGCGCGAGGCACAGCCAATTACCAATGCTGGGCGGCGTGGCGGTACCCTAGGTCCCTGCCCCGCTGCTGTACGTCTGCCTCAATATTCATACGCGGCTCGACTACCAATTTGCGATGGAAAACGTTGAAAAATTGACTATTTTAAATTCCGCCATCCGTGAAATTTACCTACTCCGCCTATAAATAACGCCAGACAACCTTCGAGTCCGGCGAAATTTTCGCGTCTGGTGGCTGTTTATTAAGGCGAGAAAAAAAATTCATCGACGTGGAAGGAAAAAAAACACTAGACAGGTACTCGGTACATTAGAAACAATTTTAATATCGTCGAACGAGGTGTAGGTACTTCGAATTCCAAATGGGGAATATCGATAGCGGAATTATGGCGTGATGGAATTAGGTAATCGTTTCCGAAAAAAAGAACTCGATTTATTTGATTTTTAAGCGAGGTATTATCGTATATTTGGCGTTCTACTAAGTCGATTGGAATTTAATGGAATGCGGTAAATGAGGTGTATCTACAATGTTGAATTTAAATTTTATTTAAAAAATTCAGAAATTGAACGAAAAAAAATATATAGAACTTGTACCTATTGAAGAAGTACCGTAGCAATTTGAATTAAGTATACCTATTGTAACGTCATACATAAGCGCACCCAGGGGGGCTCAGGGGGCTCGAGCCCCCCTGTAAGCTCGGCAAGGCGATTTTTTTGTCATAAAAATATCAAAAAAGAGTATAATTTTTTTAAAAAAATTCGCCCTCGCTTCGCTCGGGCAGTGTTTTAGTAACTGTTTCTTAAATAAACATACCATGCACTCTCTAAATTTGCGTCAGTTAAATTCGCAGAAATGCTGTCTTTTTTATCAGTAATATAATTTTCACTGATTTTTCGGCCAAAAATTACTAATTTCTCAGTCAATGCTCCGTTTATCCGAGAAAATCAGTAATTTTAACTAAAAAAAATCAGAAAATCTAGTCATTTTTCAATTTTTCTTCGCTCAAATCTGTACGTACCGTCGTACCTATATGTATTATCTGCCTACTGAAAATACCCAATTACTCCAGCTCCACTGAAATAACAGGTTACTTCATTTTTTTCATTGAATTTTGACCCCCCCCCCCATTTTTCTCGAAATCTGAGCCCCTCCCTTACATAATTTCTGGGTGTGCTTATGACGTCATAGAAACATAGCAATAAAATAACGAAAACAAGACAACGATATTATGGAAACGTAACCGAAATATACCTCTCCGATCCTCAAAATTAATTTTCACATACTTTTCCAAATTCTGAGGATCGGTGGTGGAGGGGAGCTAAGCAAAAACGATATAACACACGGTACTTCAATTGTTTTCAATTTTGACTAAAATTTTAGGCTGGGGTCTTGAGGGGGAGAGTCACATAAGTTAATTTTGACCAAATTTCACCAAAAAATAAGAAATGCCATCTAAAACTATTTTTGAGCAACTTTCAAAAATTTTGAGCTCAAATTGAGCAATTTTTTGGTATTTTCAAAAAATTAGCATGTGACTTATGAGAATGGGGTAGAATCAAAAGCTCAAATGGCATATTTGAATTTTTGGCAAAAATTTTTGAGCAACGTTTGAGAATTTTGCCCCCCCCCCCAAATAGAGTAAATTTCTGAGTATTTTCAAATAATTGACATGTGACCTATGAAAGAGGGGCAAAATTTCTCCAAAAATTCAAATATTTCACCCAAAACTTCTTTTGAGCAATTTTTGAGAATTTTGAGCCTTTGATTCTACCCTATTTTCATGACATTTATGAATTTTTGACAAAATGTTATCCCACTTTCATAGGTCACATGCCGATTTTTTGAAAATGCTAAAAAATTTGCTCAATTTGAGGCTCAAAATTTTTGAAAGTTGCTCAAAAAATGGTTTTGGATGACATGTTTGAATTTTTGACGAAATTCTATCCCACTTTCATAGGTCACATGCCAATTTTTGGAACAACTAAAAAATTTGCTCAATTTGAGGCTCAAAATTTTTGAAAGTTGCTCAAAAAACGGTTTTGGATGACATTTTTGAATTTTTGACGAAATTCTATCCCACTTTCATAGGTCACATGCCAATTTTTGGAAAATACTCAAAAATGGGGCTCAATTTGAGGCTGAAATATGTAGGGTCAAAATTACTTAAATTCAATTTTCACCAATAATTTCGTTCTGCTTGTAAAATTTTAACCCATTTTGATTGGTCCCAACGTCGCAACTCAATTTTCTGAATTTTTTTGATATCTTTTTTTTATGATGAAAGGGGGTGAAAATCACACATTTTCTCAACTTTGAAATTCCACCACGGCGTATTGTGCAAACAGTTTTCCTCAAACTTTGGCTGATCGGATGCAGAATGAATCTGGGTGTACAGTACACTACATTTGATTTTTTTTGCGCCCCAAACCACATGTCGCATACAAATGCATTTTTGTGCCAAAAATGGTCAAATTTGACGAAAAATCGCACTTTAGAGAGCCTAGCGCCTTATAGGTTGTGACGTATATTTTGAGTTGGGGGAGTGTCTGATATCACACAGTGAAAAAAATTTTTGCGCCCAGTCAAGTTGAAAAAATGGGGAAAATGGGGTTTTTAGGCCCCAGCACCATATTGTGCAAGGGCAAAAATCCAAAATACATTTTTTTCATACTATGGGATCCATACCCATAATAAGCCAACTGATTTTTTTGCGCCCCAAAAAAAGCACCCTCAATGAACACTTTTTAAATCCTGTAAAATGAAAGTAACTGTGTTTCTACGAGCAGTGTGTTTTAATATTTTGTTTTGTTTTTCAATTTTCAGATTTTGCTACAGAAAATACCTAACATCCAATTTCGAAGAAAAATGTAAAATAATTTTCAAGAAAACATGGCAAAATTGCGTCTTCTAATCGAGATTATTGCGACTTCTTAGCTTTAAAAGGGATTGGTTTTGGAAGACAGCGATGCCAAGTAGAAATTGTAAGTATAAGGCAGATGGTTAAAAAAATTTATACAGATAAGTTTTATTTAAACTTTTTCCAATATTTTTTCATCGAGCATCTCCTTAGGTGGGGTATTTTACAACTGTTCCAAAATTTTGATCAATCCTGGCAAAACATTATTGCGACATGACCATAAATCAATGTAGTAAAAATTTGAGATTTTTTGGTCAGTGTTTAATCCCCTACCCCCCCCCCCCCACTAAATCACAAGATTGCGAATTTTTTGATTTTTTATTGTTAGGAATTTTTTAATTTTTTACTCTTCAATACTAGCAAAACAACTATCAACGGAAAAGCACAAAAAACTGATTTTTTGAAAAAATTAAAAATTTTAACTTCGGTTTTTGCCAAGGGGGGTATTACATAGACCAAATAATCTCAGATTTTCAACTGTCATTTTGAGATCATTTCACAACAATTTTTTGCTGAGGTCCGTCAAAAGTCAATAAAATACCTCGTTTTTTGACAATTTTATTATACACTCTTGGGTACCTGTGGAAAAAATTGTAAAACGAAAATTTTCTTTCTCGCCCTATCCCTCTCTCTAGAACACAATGGCAGAAGACATTTTTTTGGAAGACAAATTCTGTTTTTTGATGCATTCGAAGAAGAAATTTTGATTTTATTGAAAATGTATATAGAAGGCTAGAGTTCATTTACATGAATTTTTCCCAATTTCCCCTCCTTCCATATCCAAAAAAAGGACAAATTGACAAAACAAAACAATAATTTATCGAAAACTGCGTTTCAGATTCGAAAAAAATTCAAAAAAATTTTCTCAAGTATGTTTTTACCAGTATCTAATTTCGAACGAAATTTTTTTTGAGTAACTGACTGTTTCTGATGAAATCATGGCATCCACTGGCAAGAAAAACAAGGAACACTTTACTAGTGAGAAAACCTAAAAATAGCGAAAATTTTAATGATTTTACTGAAAAAAGCAAGAATTGTCAACATTTTTCTCTTTCCTTGAATTTTTCAAATGAAGGATAAAAATTGGTTCTTTCTTGTCAAATTTAAAGCAAGAAAAATGACATAAAAATGGCAATAAAAATCCAGAAAATAGCAAGAAGTTTCAATTTTTAGATCCAGTAGACACTCCGAAAATTCAAAATTGAGTTTTATGCCTGACGAGTATGGAAATTTTATGAAACAATAATAGAAAAATTGAAATTTTTGGGGATCAAATTTTAGATTAGAATACTCGATGAAAAATCTCAAAGGAGGCTTTTGAATAAGTCAAAAAATACATATCAACCTGTTATCTTATATCAAAATTGGATTTTTTTCATTTTTCAATGTCAAACTGCATTTTGTAGACTTTTAAAATTATATTTGAACAGGGTTGTCCATGATTTGAGTATGAAAAGGAAGAAAGGAAAACAAATTCTTGGTACATCGATAACTCCTGCGATGCAAATTTTTCCACCATTAAAATTTATTCTGAATAAAAAAGTGATTATTCTGAGAAACTTCTACGCTTGCTTTCATCATTTACTTAAAATGCAGAAACAGCCAGATGCACCGATAAAGCAATGCAAAAATTCCCCATCGTCAAAAAAATGAAAAAATCGTCATTTTTTATTTTTCGTTCAACACTTCTGTCGAAACGTAAATTGAGACGTAAGAAATAATCATTCTCCAATATCTAGGTATCTTTCAAATTACAAAATCGCATTCTGATGTCAATTTGAAACCCCCTCGCTCCTCTTCCACACTGAAATCACGTAAACCATCGTCACCGGTCTACTAAATTCTACGAAAAGATTATGAAAAAAAAACTGCTCTGAGAGGACGAACAGGTCATTAGTCAATTCTGAATATACAAATGAATACGTAGATAGGTCTGAGCCGAATCGTGGGATAATCATATGCAACAATGTAGTTGCTAGTAGACACTTATGCAAACATAGGACAAGAATTTGTTTTCCTTCGGCTGCCATATCCGACGGCTGTTCGCTATTTCGGAAATAATTTTTCAATCCTAGAAACATTTCAGCCTTGATAATGCCGCCATGCCGATGACTTTCAGGTGTCTAGGTCCGCGATGAAAAACCGCAGCGAAAGATTAATCGTTGTAGCGAATATCAAGCTGACTTAAGCGCCGGTATCGTCGTCGAATTGCGGATCATTTCGCAGGTGTGGAAAGAAAAATTAAACGAGGCTTGAAAATTTTTTCGACGGGGTTCGAATATTCTCAGGTATGTGCGATGTTATTGCCCTCTTTCGTACTCTGGTTAATTAACCGTCGAGGAGGATTGGTCGAAAAAGTGTTGAAAAAATTACCATCAAGGACAATGTATCATCGTATACGTATATTTTGACGTAGTCGATTGGTACGATATCTACAAATGTATCAATAAAACCGTATACCCGTCATCGAGCCGGGCACAGACTAGAGCCGTCGAATTAGCACAAGCTAATCAAATTCCAAATCAAATAACGAACGTGGTTCGCTTTCAAAAGGAAAATTTGATTAACGATTGAGTCGTTAAGCAATAAGCAATGTTATGTACATAGGTGTACACGTATATAACATTTATGCATAGCCAGACGTATGTAGGTACTAGGTACGTGTACAAGTACATAAGGGAGCGGGACCGGCCACCTCGTCCAGGACGCAGCGGACGTCTAGCCAGATGTAATGATGTTTTCGTTTACAATATTAAAATCGTACATATCTCGCCGCAGACATTGTAAATCAAGTTACGTTTACACGAACCTAATCGCGCAAACACCCCGAGCACTGAAAATTTCACGTGTAATTGTTCCATACGGTCGTCGTCGTACTTAGATACATTACAATTGTGTACTATGCACGCTGCATGGAGCATGGTAGCTAACTTGTTTATGACCCGAGCTAGACCGCTTCGTATGTATATTTTTAGTACAGCGAGCAGCGATCGAATGAATTTTTAAATTTCACTTTTTTCGGTTTTCTATTTTGTGTAATTTTATTAGGTAGCGAGCTTTTTTATTCTTATATTTCGGTATTATTTGGGATTTGCGGTGAAGCTGGAAAATTATGAGGTCGTTGACTGACCGAGACCGAGACGAGCGAAAGTTTGGGTAAATATGGAGCTTTTGAGTAGAGGTTCTCTGGGTACAAAATGGAGACCAA
Source organism: Pseudococcus viburni (assembly GCA_033439095.1). Classification (NCBI taxonomy): domain Eukaryota; kingdom Metazoa; phylum Arthropoda; class Insecta; order Hemiptera; family Pseudococcidae; genus Pseudococcus; species Pseudococcus viburni. The sequence continues at coordinate 513,895 of JAVBJF010000254.1, forward strand.
GATGTAGGTAAATTATTAACGATTTTTACAACTTGTGGAAGTGTAAAAAATACGAGATTGAGACTGAATGGAGTCGAGTTTGAGATTTTGGTTAGGAGATTGAGTAGATTTTTAGAAAAAGAGGGAGGAGGAACATGAAAATTTCTCCAAAAATTTTACGCAATTTGGAATTTAAATAATTCTATATTTTCAAATCAAAAATTCAAAATTTCTCAAAACTCTAGCATTAAAATTTAAAATTTTACAAAAGTTTTTCAAATTTGAAAATCGAAATTTCTCAAAAATCCTACAATGAAATATCGCGAATATTTTTTTACAAATTTGGCATTCGAAATTTCTCAACATTTTTTCAAATTCTGAATTTCTCATTTTTTTAAAAATTTAAAATCCAAATTCGGAATACTGAACTTCGCGAAATTTCGCCAATGAAATTTTCAAAAACTTTTTTACAAATTGAAAAACATGAAATTATTTAAAATTTTACCAACTTAGGTAACTTGTTTAAATTTTGGTTTTAGGATTTGTATGTGTATAAATTTTGGTTTTAAAATTTGAAATTTGAAATTTTTTTAAATGTTGTAAGTAATTGAAATATCTTAAATATTTTTTACGAATTTTAATAGAAGTTTTTTCAAAATTTTTCCCATTTTGGAAACTAAGAATTTCCAAATTTTTTTCAAAATTTTTTTTTGAGGAATTTCAATTATCGAAGTTGGCAAAATGTTGAAAAGATTTTGAATTCTTAATTTGGCAAAAATTTGAGAATTCAAAATCGCCTAACATTTTGCCAACTTTAAAAATTGAAATGCCTAAAAAAAATTTCCAAGCGTTCTAAAATTTCTTCGAATTTTGTGATATTTAAAATTTGAAATATCTCCAAACTTTTTTCTAAATTCGAAATTTTTAATTTTAAATGGTGTAATTTTCCAAAGCTGTTTTGCCCATTCTAAATTGGAAAATTTTCAAAATTCTGTCAAAGAAATTTTCAAGAACTTTTCAAAAATTCGGAAATCAAAACGTCCTAAATTTTGCAACATTTAAAATTTCCCAAAATTTAATTTCACCAAATTTGAAATTAGGAACTTTGTAAAATTTCATTATTTTTCAACGAAAGACCCATTTTTGCTTGGGGCTCATAATAAATCGTTTGACAAATTGAATAGCCTAGAGATAATTAATTGTATGAATCGGTCATAAAACCAAGAGAGACAAAAAGGAAGCCCGCTCTCACAAAAGACAAAATTTTCGGAGTAGAATTTAATTCATGTCGGGAATACTGAAATCATTAAATTTCTTATTGAAGAAAAAATTCGCAGTTGGAGGTGAAAAAACAGAAAAAAACTAGAGGCCTACATTTTGAGTGAAAAAGTCCATCTCATAATCGGTTGACAATTTTTTATTTTGATAGCCTCCTCTCATAATGGAAATTTCGATCAGGCCCTAATTTGTTGATTCACAGGTCAACATTTTTAAGCTTTTGAAATTCTATTTAAAGTTTAATGGGTGACTTTTATGGTATTTTTCACGCTGATCACGAAAAAAGTAGTGAAAACATTCCATCACTCAAGGATTTTTCACAATATTTGAATTTTTTGTTGAACAATTTTTTAATACATTTTTTGATAGTTAATTTTCTGACCAAAGGATGGGTTCAACGAAAAAAATAAATGGAGCAAAAATTGTAGAGCGTAAAATTCCCTTTCTGTAGAGTCTGATTAGTTTTTTCTTAAGAGGCTTAGTTTTCGAGATAAGTTGAACTTTGAACTTTCAACAAAAGTATCTCGAAAGCTTAAGCCTTTCAAGAAAAAACTAATTGGATTTTCTACAGAAAGGGAATTCTACGCTCTATAATTTATATTCTATTCATTTTTTTCGTTAAACCCTTCCTTAGCTCAGAAAATTGATTTGAAGTTCAAAAAGTGTTAGAAAATGCTCAACAAAAATTTCAAATTGTAAAAAATTCTTGGATGCGATAGAATTTTTTCACTGTGTGTTTTTTTTGTGGTTAGTTAAGAAATACTATAAAATTCACACATTTAACTTCAAACAGCATTTTCTATGTCGACCTGTGTTATTTGAGTTGAAGAAATGAAATCGATTAAGTAATTGATCGTAACGAAAGTGGCCAACATTTTTGAAAAGAATCTCGTAAATTTTTTGAGAATTTAATTTCGATTCACCATCCTTCTTTAGTTTGATCTGCCCAGGAACGAGGCTGACATAAGGAAGTGGATTGGTGTTTTATATCATCTGTGATTCAGGAAATTGGAAGACTTTGAAAAAATCAACACTTCCGTTTTTGGACAGCGAAATCGACAAATTCCGCAAGTTTCTCCTCCCCTCCCTCCCCTCCCAGCCGGCTACATTTCTAGTTGATGAAAAATATACACGATTTTAAAAATTTTACGTTTTGTTTTAATGATACTCAAAATTGATTTGTTCTGTAAAAATCGATTTTAAGGTATGAGTGAGATCGAGTTTTTCTATCGATAAATCGACTTTATTTAATTTTGAGAATTAGAAACCTTTTTTTGAAATCAATAGCGATAGACGTTCGGTAGGTGAACTCGATTGATCGATTTTTCAAAAAATTGGGAAAAATTGGAGTCATAAATCGATTTTAATAAGAACCAAATAGATACTATTATAGTCGAAATGAATCGAAGTGCGAGTTTCAATCTTTACACAGGCCTGTGCAGTGGGGGAAGGGAAGAAGGAGGTTTCCTGCCAGACCTGTGTGGGTTAGGGGGAGGGGGGAGGCACGAGGGCTCGCTAGGGCTCTCAAACAAAAAAATCCGCTTAGCACGTTTACTGCCACAAGAGTGTATTGTACTCGTAGGTTTGATTTACGTTTTTGGAAATTTTATCGTGTTTACAATAATGGATTTTAGGATCAAAATAGATTTCGACTGGACAAATAATATATGATTAAGAAATGTGATCTGTGTTCATATGTGAGCCTGGATATAGAAACCACCCTTAGGAGTCAAAAATTTATTTTTGAGTTCAGGTTCCCCTTGATCCTACTCATTCTGAAAAACCCAAAATCAGTGTCAATTCAAAAACCAATTTTTGCCACCTAACAAGGGAGGTATCTCAACTCAAAGTAAAATTTTGAGCCCCCCCCCCAAAAAAATCGAAAGTACATCATAACAGGACACCGTAACCAAAATTTCAAATGCTGAAGTTCATTTCTCGATTTTTGGCGAATTTTTGAAATTTCAAAATTATCTCCGCCCTGTGAAACACATATGAAAATTTGATCTAATGAACGAAAAAAGCTGAAATTTGCTATATACCCTATTTTCGACCTCCCTAATCGATTGGAAGCGGTTTCGAGACGTTTCGGAGCCACCAGAAAATTTTGAAATCTTTCTGCGCTGGAGAAAAGTCCATAAAAATGGCCGATATGCAACTTCAAAACCTATAATCACGGATTATTCACATTGGTGACCTATTTGATCGATTAAAACACAACTTTCCAAAATTCGTAATTTTACATTTTTGGGCCAGAAATTTTAAAATCCGTCTAATGCGCATACATCGATAAAAAAGTTGAAATTTGGTAGATACCCTATTTTCGACCTCCCAAATCGAATGGACGCGGTTTTGAGACGTTTCGGAGACAGCAGAAAATTTTGGAATTTTCCAGCGCTGGAGAAAAGCCCATAAAAATGGCCCATATGCACTTCCGCATCTATAATCGCGGATTATCCATATTGGTGACCTATTTGATCTATTAAAACAGGATTTTCTGAAATTCGCAACTTCGAGTTCAAATTTATATTTTTTTGGCAGAAAGTTGATTTTTTTTCTAGTAAAATTGTCAGCCCAAAAATGCGAATTTGAACTCAAAGTTACGAATTTTGGAAAATTGTGTTTTAGTCAATCAAATAGATCACCTATATCGATAATCCGCGATTATAGGTGCTGAAGTGCATATGAGCCATTTTTATAGGATTTTCTCCAGCGTTGGAAAATTCCAAAATTTTCTGGTGGCTCCGAAACGTCTCGAAACCGCTTCCAATCGATTCGGAAGGTCGAAAATAGGGTATATACCAAATTTCAGCTTTTCTCATTCATTAGATCAAATTTTCATACGTGTTTCGCAGGGCGGAGGTAATTTTGAAATTTCAAAAATTCGCCAAAAATCGAAAAATGAACTTTAGCACCTGAAATTTTGGATACGGGTCCTGTTATGATGTACTTTCATTTTTTTTTGTTCCAGCTCAAAATTTTACTTTGAGTTGGGATACCTCACTTGTAAGAGTGGTTTCTATATCTAGGCTCATATCGATGATTTTCAAAGGGAGGAAGGAGAGGAAGGTAAAATGATCAATCTTCCCAACTTTTCAAATCATCATGAAAATTATGCCATAAAAAGACTATGAGAAAAAATTCAGCTCAAGAAATTCATCCAACAATCCTACCATTCCGACCAACCACCGAAATTCTTCAAAAAATCCCCTAAACAATTTCCAAAAAAAAATCTTTCAAAATTCCACACTCTCTCGTATCGTGTAAAAGCACCTTCTCACCGGGATCGCATATAACCTTGGTTTATTCACCCCTACAGTTATAGGCAAACTTGATTAATAATTTACGAATAATTTATCGCCGACATTTATTAAAACGATGCAAAACCGAGAAGCGAGCGAGAGAGATAGAACGATGCGACGTCTCTGTACACACAGACGGAACGCGTTGCCCGCCGCACGTACGAGTACATACTTTCGGGTAGAATCTCGGTGTAGTTTAGGTCATCTCGTCTAGACTTTAATTAACGCCAACATTGTTACCGCTTCTTACATACTAAATTGCATCTGCACACGTATATGTAATCCAATACACCGCCATAATTTATTATTCATTAAAGTTTCGGCAAGAAAGAGCCATATTGGCAATACAATCGCTCCGATCTACCCATCAGTCATCTCTCAGCACTCAGCTTCATGATGCTACATTTACCTAAATCGTTTTCGTCTACGTACATCTTACCGCTATTTTATTTCATTTTTTTCTCGCCTTTCCTCCCTCTATCCCTCATTCGAACCAGTTCATAGATATTGAAAGTTTTTTCGTCGCGTTTCAAACCCAGAATGTGACATTTTATCGGCATCCAGGTTTTCCCACGACCTCATTGCAGGATGTTTGCGGTGACGAGGCGCGAGCTGTGAGACTTGACAGGAAATTCGATCCAGGTGTGGTGGAGTAGGGGTAAATGTTGGAGCGGTGTTGGTATGCAATAAAGGTAAATTTTTTTCGTAGGATTTTTCGAGCAGTAAAATTTAAATAAATGTCACATTTTTTTCTTCAGAGTAAATTATCGCGTCGATAATCGATTAGTTAATTAATGATAATTGCAGGTTTATGGTGGAGAATGAGACAGTTTACATATTAATTAATATTTAGGAAAATTTCACGAGCTCGTCGGCGAATTTTTTATCGTTTTAATATTTCAACTAAATTATACTTGATTTGTACTTAGAAATAAAATTAGGTAATATTTCTATCAAGATTTCTTCGCAGTTGAACGCAGAAAAAAATATTAAAATGTAAGCTTCCAATGAGCAGATGTTTAAAAATGAAATCGTAGGGGTATTTTGACAGGAGCTAAAGCAGGAAGTAGAATATTTATAGGAAAAGGAAAAAAATTGACGTAAGACTTGAAAAATGAAATATTTTCTAATTTAAAAGAAAAAAATGAAAAATTGGAGCCCATTTTGATTCTAAAAGCACAAAAAACAGAAATTATGAAACAGAATACTTACAGGTTCTGTAATGCCTTCTTCTGATTTAGCACCCAATGACTCTCCTTCAGACCATCCCATCTTGGCTAACATTTTGAACCCTTTGTTAGTCTTTTTAATAGGTCTAAAAACACGAAAAAATAATTTACAAAAAATTGTAAACAAAACGAAAAAATGACGAATTTTTAACAAAAAAATCTTACTGAGTCACACAAGCAACTTCAGTCTTGAAACCATCACTATGAGAACCAACTGTCTGCCTTCTAATTTGAGCTCTATCTTTATACTCGGGATTGGTAATCAAAGCGTTATTTTCACCGCTCAACTTGAATCCGAATTTCTTCTTCAGTTTTTTCAACTCGTTTTTACGTTTTTCGGACATGTTTTCTTCGAGAACGTAAGCTGTACGTTTTTCGTCTGGAAATGATACATTTGAAGTATATTTTCTCAAATTGATTGGTATAGAAATTATCAGATATTTACCTTCGCTGCTGATCAATAATCCAGGCTCGCAATCCGAACAAGTTTCTCGACCAGGATGAACGTGACAAAGGAGGCTGGTGCCACCGACACGAATTGTAGTATCGTGTAGTATTGGATGAGGTTCGCTTTCTTGTAAAGCGGTGGATAATCTTTTACCGTCGATAAAAGTACCATTTCTGCTACCCAAATCAGTCAAAATGTAGTTACCGATTTCATTTTTAGCGTCTTTGGTATCGAAACTAAATTTAGCATGGTACTGAAATAACAATGTAACAAGTTAAAATAATGAAAAGGTCATTTCATGTTAGTTCAACCATTTTTAATGTCAAGTCGTGGTAAAAAATTTACGAGGTTCCACCACCCCAAAGTTTAGAAAATCGCGGTTGTTTTTGGCTCCAGTTTCCTGGAAGTTCCAAAGGAAGCAGGGGTCTCTTTGCTTTCTCGATTTTTGATTAAAATACGCAAATTTTGACGTACCTACTGTATCTCAGAAGTGACGATATTTTGCGCAATTTGACTTATGCAGTTAAAAGGTGAATTGAAAGGAGGATTAAAATTTTAACATGATCATTTTTTGATGGAATTTTTACCATTTAGAGAACACAGCAGCCCAAAATTTTTCTCAAAATTCAAAAAAAAGGAGATTTACAAAGTGGCATATCGTTTGTTTAAAGTTAGCTTTTGGCTGGCAGAAAATACGGCTTTTTCGGCTTTTAGCTTTCAGGTTTTGACTTTCATCACTTCAAATTTCAATGAAGGTCTCAATTATTAACCCAATTTTTGGCAATTATTTGTGTTAATGGAAAATTTTCAAAATTGATTTTTTTCTGAAAACTCTAGCTCCTGTCCATGATGTCCTGGGAAAAAATGGTAAATAGAAAAATTGTTTGTTTTTGAATTCTCGACAATTTTTGTTTCAATTTTTTTTTCATAAGGGCGTAATTTCAAAAGTTATAGCCGAAAAACCAAAATTTGAACCCCCCACCCTTCAACAGGGGGAAAAATATTCCCCGATTTTAGGGAAAGTTAGGTATGTTAAAATACACCCTCTACAAACCTTATATACGAATTTTCCCATTTTCGGGATTTTTTTTGGGGTCAGAACGAAAACTGACTGTACTATAATGGGGGGGGGGGGGAATTTCACTAGAAAAATTAATGTTTTTTGGATTTTATTTCAAAGAAAATTAATGTAATTGCCAATTTTATTTTTATTTATCATTTTCTGGCATGAAGCGAATTGAATTTTACCCAGTTCAATATCAATAATCATTGAATTTTAATTTTTGAAAAAAGCTGTTAGAAAGCCGAAAAAATAAAGCTTTTGGCTGCTGAATTATAAAGCGGAGCTAGCTTTCAGCTTTCCAAAAGCCTCAAAAATAATTGGCTTTCGGCTTTTCGGCTTTCGGCTGGCTTCCGGTCCCTGTTTTTGAGGCGCTGAATTCGAATATTCCACACGAGTCTAGATTTGGCCCCAAAAATTAAAAAAAAAGGTTACATGGAATGTCTGTCACGTTTTCGATGATGTTGGAGTTTAAAAATCGAATTATTTTTTTATTTCGGCCCTCTACCCTATTTCCAGCGAATTCGAATTATTTGTTCGTGAAAATATCAGGTAGCCTAAGGTCTCTTCTTTCTTATACTGGAGACTGCAAAAGGAAAATGTGCCTAGAGCAATATATAAGAGACGAAAGATCTGGGTGGCGTCGTGGTCGTATCAAAAAAAAGGGCCCATATTCTATGTGACTCAGAAATTCAAAAAACATAACAAAACATTCACTTGACATTTTTATGGATAAATAATCCAAATATGAGGGTAAATGGTTGGTAGAGAGTTTAAAAAATAACTCGATTTTTGTGTTCAGTATTGCTAAAAATATAATAAAAACCGAGTTGATATTCGAACTCAGCACCTCAAAAAACATTACAAACGATATGCCACATGTAATTTTCAATTTTTCTTTAATTTTACCCAAAATTGAACTCTGGACTCTTCTATCCTATTACGAAAATGATCAGTTCGAAAACTATTATAAAAATTCATTTCCAAGACTTTTTGCAGATTTTTAAATCCTATCCTTGGATTTCGGTGAATCACTGAACTTGAATTTTCCATTTTTTTTTCAAACAAATGATTCTCAGTCTCACTGCTATCGTCTTTCTATGTACGAAAATTAAGGATCAGTTCAAAAACGCGATGTTTTGAAAAAATTGACTTTTCCCCCAAACTCGATGAAATTTGGGTTCCCGCCAAATACAGATCTCCTTAACCCAAATTCTTCCATTTCCTGCAATTCTAGAGCCGCCAGCGCAATTTTTATTTTCTCAAGTATTTTCGAATCTCGCCAGAAGGCGCCTAAATTAACTTAAGCAGCGCAAAATCGAGTTCTCGGTTCCTTTCAAAAAAATCCTAATTGGGCTGAATTTCCAAATAAACGTCTCAAGAGTGCATTTTTAAACAGCTATACAGGTTGTCTGATTGGTGATTACACAAACTTGAGATTTGGATACAACAGAGTACTACCAAAAAAAATCATGTCAACAAGTTGCCTATGTTAAAAATTAAAAAAGACAAATTTTCATTTGAAGTTGAAAAAATTCAAATGCTTAATGTTCAATTTTCAAAGTAAGTAAGTACCTTCTACCCACTATTATTATCTTTGATTTTTTAAGTTTGGCAAAAAATCATAACAGGGAAATTTGTTCAATTTTTGAAGTAGTCCCATTCCCATGATTAAAAATGTTTTGCGCTCAATTTTTTCAACAGACATTTGCCCCTTCGATTTTCAAGATAGCCAACTCATTCATAAGCACTTTTTTAATGGTACCAATGGTACCCCGTTACATACAAATCTCAAGTTCCTATAATCACTAACCGGACACCTGGTATATTATTAATCTTGATAAAATTGGAAATAAATGACTAGAGGCTTCAGAATGGCTGAAAATGGTCAAATTTGGTTGGCATGGAACTAAATTTAATCAATTTTTGGGGAAAATTATATTTTTCAAAAATATTACAATTTATTTCTCCAAAAATAAGGATATAAACTGGGGGAGTTGAAAAAATTTTGGGTATGAGGATTTTAGGAATTTTTTTTTTTTTAAATCGAAATCTTATTCTAATCAAGAAGCTGATACTTCAAGCCCAGTTTTGAGATACAAGACATTACATTTGGGTAATTTTATGAAAAATCGCCGAAACAAAAAGTAATGCATCCCCTACGAAGGCTGAAATCAAACCAAAGGCGATTTTCTCACCTTCGGGCCTGAAAATGCTGAGCAAAGAAGATGCAGGGTGAAAAAGTGGTTGAATTGACATGAAATGATTCAGAATTAGGTCTCCGAAAGGTTGTCAAGTAATTAAATACCTTGCTAATATTCAAATCAGGAATTAAAACCTGATGATCTCCTTCCCTACCAAGAGTGCCTCCATCGTACGTGACCAAAAACAGAGTCCCATACTTCAAATTCTTCACATTGGTTTCCTTGACAATGATTCTCATACAGGGAGGCCACGCTTTGCTCATCTCTGTAACAAAATATTAATATTTAAATCGCCACAGATGATTTAATTTTCAATACAATTCTTATACGCTGCAATTAAAACGATAAAAATTGTTACCATCGGGATTAAATGCAACTACGTTTGGACACGAGTTGGATTTATCTTCGACAGAGTCGATATCTTGATCGGAGCTGATATCGGATGGCGGGTTACTATCTTCGGAACATTCGCCTTCTTCGACGTCGCTCTCGGTCTCGTGATCTCTCTTTACTTTTTTACGAGTCTAGATATTAGAAATAATATACAATTACCTAGGGCATTTCTTCTTAAATCTGTTAAATTTAACTTTAAAAGACTTTCAGTGAGTTCATCTTCTATACTTTCACTCTTACTACCCAAATTCTGTAAAAATCAAAGACGCATTAGGATCTAACACTCAAGACGTTGATTTAAATTAAGAACTGTAATAGATTACTTTTTTCGACTTCTTTTTACGTTTGGCTTCTGTTTTAGTAACAACTGGATTATCATTCGAAGTATTTTCTACTTGAGGTGGAAATTCAACTCGCGAATGAAAATCGAATGTTTTCGTATCTTCGTTGTAACGATAATACGTTCCACTATTTCCATCGTAATATAATCCCAATTCCTGTGGAATACATGAAAATTAATTTCACTCTGGTGTAAGAGAAAATTAAAGAATCATAAGTTACTCACGGCGTTATAGTAATATCCAGTATTATAATCATAGTACAGCCCAGAAGTAGATTCGTAAACGAATCCGGTTTGTTTCATGGCATCTTCGGCAGCTTCTTTAACCATATCCTCTACAGATATACGTTCTGTTTTCCATGTCGTTTCAACCGCCGGACTAGAGTTATTTTCGGGCTCAGTTTGGGTATTTGTATCACAGGTTGAGATAGTTTTCTAGAAAGAGAAAAATTATGGCGAGACTTATTTAAGAATGAAGTAAGGGTACAAGTGTATAGAGAAAAACGTACCTTTAGTTTTTCCAGCGTATTGCACAATTTCTTTATAAGGTGTTTCTGTTTCTTGATTATGTCGTGTAATTTTTTAATGTATTCGGGAGAGGTGTCTTCGTCAGAGAGGTCGTTGTTGAAAAATTCATCTTCATAGAGATGTAAATCTTGTTCGTCGACGAATTCTTTTATTAATTCTAACATCTCGACATAATTTTTTTAATAAACTTCGGTAGAAAATTCTCAAAATTGAGGAAAAATGTCAAGAAAATGCATCACATTATCAGTGTCGAAAAAATCAAAACATTACAAGGTTCAAAACTGAAAAGAAGAAAAATGGCTAGAAATCAAAAACCGAGAATTAAAGTTGGCGCGTTACACAACCTGATAGATTTCGAATGGAATTGAAAACCGTAATTATCAGTAATTTACCGTAATTTTAGAATATTGTGATTGCCGGAATCCGGGAGCCGGATGCCGGATCTCCGGATACAGACTGGATGGAGAGAGAGCAGAGATGTAAAAATACGGTATTTTATTTTTTCGGTATTATACGGCGGTATTATACGTATAATACCGTATAATACGGTATTTTAATGGTAATTTATTCTAACTCAAACTCCCACTCCAACCCTATTTTTCCACTGTGCGCATGTGCAGAGGAAATGAGCGCATAATAATGGGGTAAAATACAGAAAATTACAAAATTATCATTAAAAATGTCTCAAACTTACATAAAATTTTTAATTTTTCGAAATTTCTTCGAGCACACACTGATTTTTAGCAGGGATGGTGGTCCGAAATGATTTCGTTCCGGACCATGTTCCAATGTTCCAAAAAAAAAAACAAAACGGACCAGTTTCGTTCCAGAAATGGACCGAAACATTTCGTTCCAGTACCAGTTTCGGTCCAGAGCTGAGGTTTTGGACCAGGTTTCGGACCAGTTCCGGTTTCGGTCCAATTCTGATTTTTTTTCAACATGGATCCACAAGTTTTTGGTGTAAATTTGGATTTGACAAAATTCGTTTTTTCTTTGGTTTTTACGAGGCTTCAATAAAGTGCTCCTATTTTTCACCTTTTTAAATGTTTATAAGTCCAACTAGGTTTCTTTTTGTTCAATTTTTTAAAGTTTTTCTTTTGTTTTTTGAAGAACATGAAATTAAAAATTCATTTTGCATAATTATCTAAATCACAAAAATTAAAAATTCAAGTTGGTTGGTTGGATGGTTGTACATTGACATTACTTTCAATTCTGTTTCCCAAATTGTTTCATTTTGATAAATAAAAAATGATGGACTTGAAAAAACGATGTATTTCTGTCTATTTTCATAATTCAGATTCACATACATGCTCTCAAATCAAGCCAAATCTCCAAAAATCTCGAAAAATCACAGTTCAAAATTAAAAATCAAATTTTAAAATCAAATTATTGGTTGTTATCAGAGTATTTCTATCATACTCAAAGCTTTTAGAAAAAAAAAAACTGGGCCGAAACTGGTCCATTATTTATTTCGGTTCGGTTTCGGTCCAAGACTATGGACCGTTAATTTCGGTCCAGTTTCGGACCTCTAACTGAATTTCTTTTCGTTCCGGACCAAGGAATAACGGACCAAGACATTACGGTTTTTAGCGGTTCTTGTTTCGGACCATGTTTCGGACCATTTCGGACCGCCATCCCTGATTTTTAGGGGATTTTGATCAAAATTTAATAAAATATGTATTATACGGTATAATACGGTATTTTATTTTTGTATAATACGGTATTATACGCGTATTATACAGCTGTATTATACGTGAATAAAATACCTTACATCTCTGAGAGAGAGAGAGTAAAATTTAAAAATTTGCATAATGTGAAAATGTGATCTTTATTAAAATTATTTTTTACAAAAATTAAAAAAACATGAAAATTAAAAAAAAATAAAAAGTTGGCTTTTTACAAAAAATTTTAAAAGTCAACTTTTTGCAAAATTTTTTACGAGAATTAAAAAGTAAATTTTTTTACAAAAATGATTGGTATTTAATACGTAATACCAATACGTACAAAATTTAGAAAAACGGGAATTAAACATTTTTCAAAGATAGGCGGTTAAATTTCTACAAAACACTAAAATCTAAAATTAAAATTTTTTTACAAAGAATTGAAAAATCTTGCAAAATTTGAAAAAGTTTTCACAACATGAACATTTTTTTGAAAGTTCTGCGATATTCCAAAACCAGTTGTCAATCAAAACTTGGAGGATAAGTATTTTTTAGTACCTAGAATTTAGAGAGATACTATTCTGAAAATTAATATTGGAAAATCATTTTCCAATAAGTAAGTAGCTACCTATTTGAAAAATTTTCTAGAAACTGGAGAATTTTCCAATAGGCACTTAATTTTGAACAAATTTAAATTTTTTAAAAGGTGAAGAATTAAATTTTCTGAAAACTAAACAAGTTTCTACTCGTAAATGCATAATTTTCCATGTTTTGTTTTCAGATTTCCCAATGTCTTACTTTCGAGCTTTACGAAAATGCCCATGATCACTGACGCGTGCTCAATCAAAGCTTCTTGACATTTACGTACCTCTAGGCCCTCTACCTACTGGGTGTTTTTCAAAAGCTGGAGCAGAGCACTACAGTGAAATAACGGTGAGTAGATAAATATTATTGAATTGAAGATTATTATTTAATGTGTTCTCGTGATCATGATAAGTGATTCTGTGTCAGCTTAGATTCAAAAAATCAAAAAATGGAATGGGGGGGGGGGTCGTGTCGTGTCGTGTCGATATATGATCTGATTCAAACTGAGATGAGATAAAAAAATTGTTTTAAAATGAAGCACGAATTTCTAAATGGTTTGCTTTTCAAAGGGCTGAAATTAAACATTTTTGGTTTATTTTTTTACTTGTGAAAATTTTTATTGGTCAGGATGTTATCACGGTGTCTATTAGTACAAAAATTACAAAAAATCGAATAAAATGCAAAAAAGTACTAGCTTATGTTAAATTACATAAGAGCAAAAAAAGATTGCAAGATCACTTTACATTCCATATACTTAACTATGTATCTTCACTTATAAGGCAGTTTGGAAGGATGGTATTAAAAAAAATCAGGTTCTGCGTTTAATTTGGTGTGTCTACTGTACTTTGGATCATTTACTTTGAATTCTGTGGGTCAAATTGTGAAAATGGGCGAATTTAAAAAAATTCGCTTTAATGCGGTCAGAATTTTTGCAGGTTGCGTATGTAGTTCGTCCGATATTTGCGGAAAACTTTTTTTGAAATTTTGGAACTTTTTCAACTCCAGTATCTTTTTCTTAAGATATTTTTCAACCCTAAAAATTCTTTAAACTTCAATGAAATTTATTCTCAAACCTAAAATTTTTTCACCTCGGACATTTTCTTTAACATACATATTTTTTAACCGAAGAACTTTTTATCAATATATTTTTCAACACAAAAATGTTTACTCAATTTTTTTTCAGCTCGCAAGATTTCATCTCAAAATATTCTAATTTGTTCAACCTAATGATTTTTTTCCAACTCTAAAATTTTTTCCCCATTTTTTTCGGCCTCCTGATTTTTTTCTTCTTCGATTTTCATTTGCTAAATTTTCTTCAACTCTAAAATTTTACCATGTATTAATATTTTTCTCAATTGTCAACCCTAAAATTCCATTTTTTATTTTTAAATTTTTAAAAACTTGAAATTCTCTTGCAGTTTTTCATCTTGAGTTTCTTAACCTTTTTTCCAACCCAAATTTTTCGAAATTTTTTCATTCCGAAAATTTTAGAGTTGGAAAATAATTTGAGAAGAAATTTTAGAACCAATAACAAAATATTAGAAATCGACAACATATTATTGAGAAGAAATTTTAGAGTAGAGAAAATTCCTAATGGGAATTGAAGTTGGATGTGAAAAAAATTTTTAAGTACAATACCTAGCACAGAAAAATATTTTAAGTAAGAAAAAAATTTCAGAGTTGAAAAAAAATGAGAAAAACTTTTGCTGAAGAAATTTTAGAGTCGAGAAAAATGTTGAGAAAAAAGGTTCGAGAAAAACATTTCCTAACAAGGGAGGCATCCCAACTCAAAGTAAAATTTTGAGCCCAAACAAAAAAAAATCGAAAGTACATCATAACAGGGCCCCGTATCCGAAATTTCAGGTGCTGAAGTTCATTTCTCGATTTTTGGCGAATTTTTGAAATTTCAAAATTACCTCCGCCCCTGCGAAATATGAAAATTTGTTCTAATCAACGAAAAAGGCTGATAATTTGGTATTTACCCTATTTTCGACCTCCCGAATCAAATGGAAGCGGTTTCGAGGCGTTTCGGAGCCACCAGAAAATTTTGAAATTTTTCAGCGCTGGAGAGAAGCCCATAAAAATGGCCCATATGCAACTTCAAAACCTATAATCACGGATTACTCACATTGGTGACCTATTTGATCGATTAAAACACAACTTTCCAAAATTCGTAATTTTGAGTTCAAATTCACATTCTTGGGCAAGAAATTTTCCTGGAAAAATTTTAAAATCCGCCTAATGCGCATACATCGATGTAAAAAGTTGAAAATATACCAAGTTTCAGCTTGTTTTGTTGATTAGATTAAAGTTTCATATTTTGCAGGGCGGAGGTAATTTTTAAATTTCCAAAATTCGCCAAAAAATCGAGAAATGAACTTCAGCACCTGAAATTTCGGATACGGGGTTCTGTTATGATGTACTTTCGATTTTTTTTGTTTGGGCTCAATATTTTACTTTCAGTTGGGATACCTCTCTTGTAAGAAAAAAATTGTAGGAAAAAATTTCATAGTCGAAAAAAATTCATAACACTTGAAAAATATAATGAGAAAAAAATTGTTAAAGTAGAAAGACTAGAATTGAAAAAAATTCAGGGTAAAAAAGTTACTATAAGAGTTTTTGAACAAAAATTTCAAGAGTTGAAAAATTATTCGAGAAAAAATTTAGGACTGAAAAATATATTGAGAAAAAAGTTTCAGAGTTGAAAAAATTTTAGTGGCAAGAAAAACATTTGAAATTTTTAAGAAGAATTTTCACTTTTCAGAGTGGAATAGCTGTAAAATATTTTGAAAAAAAAGTTGAGTTGAAAAAAAATCTCGAGAAAAAGATACTAGAGATGATAAATTTATGAGAGTTTCGATTTGCGTGGTAGGTAATTAAAAAAAAAAAAACTCGCATGAATCAAACAGGAAAGATTCAATCATCCACACCATTTTTTTATTTTCGTGCCTGATCAGCCTGATGCAATTCCGTGTAAATTTAGTCGTGAATATTGAAAAATGGATAATTGAGAAATAGGAACAAAAAAAATTGCATTTTTGCATTAATATTCAATCTTGTAATAAATAATTGAAAATTTATGCCTGCGAAATCGCGAAATCCAACGCCGACCCTTGATTGTGTATTTTGTGTTATGTACAGGGTCTATAAATGAACCGGGCACCCTCAGCGCAAAAATTCCCATTCTTTTCTTTTCTTTTTTCCCATTTCGTTGCGTTGCATCACTGATATTATTGTTGTAATACGCAACGTAACGAAAACAAGATCAAAAAAGTGACGAAGTTTAATGTAAGGGATGAGTCATCTTATAAAATATGCAGGTAAAAGTGTGAAATACGCTTCACAGAGTTGAAATGCCCACACGATAACATTACAATTCAGAGATGGGCCGATTCAGAATCGCCGGTGTGAATCGTAAAGAATTTCTGAATCCGATTCTGAATCGGATTCGCGATTCGATTCTTCAATTTGGTGAATCGCAATTTTGGGATTCGCGATTCTTTTGTGACTGAATCGCGCATCTGCGATTCTTTCGCGATTCTTTTGCGATTCTTTTTAAATATTATGTACAATGTTGAATACTTCTTTTTTTAATAAGGAAGGGTATAGCCGGATAAGGGGTGGTTTTTGCTCCAGGTGTACCTTGATAAAAAAAAATCTGGAAAAATTTTGGCCTCCCAATCCCCTTCCTTTCGGAGCTATGATCATTTTATTGCATTATTTTCGAGCATTTTTAATTCCAACGGAAGTGAATGAAATTTTGTGTTATTTGGCACAAAGCAGAGATGGGGCGATTCAGCGATTTAAAGAATCGGATTCAGGAATATCCGATTCATTAGTTTTGAAGAATCGGATTCCTGAAATGCGATTCTTTTCTGAAAAGAATCGCGATTCAGAATCGGATTCTTCTGCGATTCATTTGCGATTCATTTGCGATTCTTTTGCAATTCTTTTGCGATTCTTTTATTTAAAATGTTGTACATGATCGTATGAGTGGAATCTAATGTCGGATTCATGTTACGCAGATCAAAATATCCTGATGAACACCCTTTTCGCGAGCATTTTACTTTAAATCTCGAAATTTTCTTTTTTCACTAATTTTTTGCAACAATAAAACTAAATTTTGAGATTTAAAGTAAAATGATCGTGAAAAGGGTGTTTATCGGGGTATTTTGACCTACTGAACACGAATATGGGATTGATTTTTTCATTTGGTCATTTATTTCCATATAAAATGCTCAAAATTTGAAAAATCTACCAAAATAACATTTTTAACAGTTTATTACAATTTTCAGCCCTTGCGCCACCTCAATTGCCAAAACTGAATAAATGACGTGAATTTACATAAAAAACCACGTTTTTAGGATATTTTTAAAAATTAGTTGAACTTTGCTGTAAAGGTCATTTTTACTGTTGAAAATTTCAAATGGCCAAAACCTCATGAAGGGATGTAAAAAATTAGTGAAAAAATTATCGTAAATAGGACTTTACTAGATATAACTTCGTGCCAAATAACACAAAATTTCATTCACTTCCGTTGGAATTAAAAATGCTCGAAAATAATACAATAAAATGTAAAATGATCATAGCTCCGAAAGGAAGGGGATTGGGAGGCCAACATTTTTTCCAGATTATTTTTTATCAAGGTACACCTGGAGCAAAAACCACCCCTTATCCGGCTATACCCTGTCCCTTATTAAAAAAAGAAGTATTCAACATTGTACATAATATTTAAAAAGAATCGCAAAAGAATCGCGAAAGAATCGCAGATGCGCGATTCAGTCACAAAAGAATCGCGAATCGCAAAATTGCGATTCACCAAATTGAAGAATCGAATCGCGAATCCGATTCAGAATCGGATTCAGAAATTCTTTACGATTCACACCGGCGATT